>CM050168.1:19667935-20127935 GCA_027410445.1 Discoglossus pictus
AAACGAACCGGTCACACCTGTGGGGGGAGGTTTGGGCAATAGGTTCTTATCATAACCCATTCAACATACAGGTTGTTAAATATAGTTAGAATTATGTTACTGAAAAAGAGTGTAGATTTAAAAGTTCTACGTGCTTCAATTACAGTTTGCGATTGGACCCACAGTCCAGATATACAGTATTCACCCCGCTTGAAATTTTTCATGTTTTGTTGCCTCACAACCTGGAATTAACATGGATTGTTTGAGGATTTGCATCATTTAATTTACAGAACATGCCCACAACTTTGAAGATGTTTTTTTTTTAATTATTGTGAAGCAAACAACAAATAGGACAAAATAACAGAAAAAGTCAATGTGCATAACTATTCACCCCCCTAAAGTCAATAGTTTGTAGAGCCACCTTTTGTGGCAATCACAGCTTCAAGTCGCTTTGGATAAGTCTCTATGAGCTTGCCACACCTTACCACTGGGATTTTTGCCCATTGCTCCTTGCAAAACTGTTCCACCTCCTTCAAGTTGGATGGTTTGCGCTTGTGAACAGCAATCTTTAAGTGGTGTCATTGTCCTGCTGGAAGGTGAACCTCCATCCTAGCCTCAAATCACACACAGAGTGGTACAGGTTTTGCTCAAGAATATCCCTCTATTTAGCACCATCCATCTGTCCCTCAACTCTGAACAGTTTCCAAGTCCTGGCTGCTGAAAAACATCCCCACAGAATGATGCTGCGACCACCATGTGGGGATGGTGTTCTTTGGGTGAGGTGATGTGTTGGGTTTGCGCCAGGCACAGCGTTTTTCTTTCAATTTTAGTCTCATCAGACCAGAGCACCTTCTTCCATACATTTTGGGAGTCTCCCACGTGCCTTTTTGCAAAACTCAAAACGTGCCATTTTGTTTTTTGCTGAAAGTAATTGCTTTCTTCTGGCCACACTGCCATAAAGTGCAACTCTATGGACCGTACGGCTTATTGTCGTCCTATGTACAGATACTCCAGTCTCTGCTGTGGAACTCTGCAGCTCCTCCAGGGTTACCTTAGGTCTCTGTGCTGCCTCTCTGATTAATGCCCTCCTTGCCCGGTCTGTGAGTTTTGGTGGGCGGCCGTCTCTTGGCAGGTTTGCTGTTGTGCCATGTTCTTTTCATTTTGTTATAATAGATTTGATGGTGCTCCTGGGGATCATCAACGATTTGGATATTTTTTTATAACCTAACCCTGACTTGTACTTCTCAAAAACATTGTCCCTTACTTGTTTGGAGAGTTCTGTGGTCTACATGGCAGTATTTGGTTAGTGGTGCCTCTTGCTTAGGTGTTGCAGCCCCTGGCACCTTTCAAAAAAGGTGTGTATATGTAATGACAGAACATGTGACACTTAGATTGCACACAAGTGGACATCATTTCACTTCTGAAGGTAATTGGTTGCACCAGAGCTCTTTATGGACTTCATAACAAAGGGGGTGAGTACATACGAACATGACAATTTTCTGTTTTCTAATTCTAAAAAATAGTTTTATGTATATATTTTTCTCATTTCACTTCACCAACTTAGACTATTGTGTTCTGATCCATCACATAAAATTCAGATTAACAAAACTGAATTAATTAAACTTAAGGCTGTAATGTAACAAAATAGGTAAAAAGTCAAGGGGGTTAATACTTTTGCAAGGCACTGTAATGCAATATTAATAAAGCAGTAAATATGATATGCTATTACATGCGAGTTACAGTATATGTCTTAACACATTGATTGCAGGGATCAATATAACACAAAATATAATCATTTTTCGGGGCCGATTTGCAGGCTTGAGAATGTTGTGCTATTAAAGACCTAACATCACTTTCCCTTTTCATAAAAGTACAGTAGTGGGTTTTAATTGATTTAGAAGTGCTACGTATTGTACTTTACCGCCCTTGCGGGTTCTCTCGAGTACACGTTGGCCTTTGGGCTCCATTTGCGTGTTAAGTGCTTGCTCGCGAGTGACCACGTTGCAATTTAATAGCTGAATTGAACAAGTAGCGGTCACAGGCTCGTCAGATCAAACGATTTACATTTGCAAAGTTCAACATTGCTCAGCATGTAGCCGATTGTCGGCTGTCCTGCGTGTTAACATGCAAAGTCCGCTGTAAGTAACGTTACAGGGCTAATTTAATACTTGTAACACGTAAATCTGGAGTTACGGGCTACGTTTTACAACGTAGCCCCAATTTAGTGTAGCTGATAGGTCACTATGAGCTGCTATAACTGCCTACTCTTCTTTGTCTAAATACAGAGTCAACGATTAATCAGCTACAACACGTAGATTCAGTGCACAAACCTTAGTTTTTTTCCTTGCTGTTTTTTGTTTTCCGTGAGGAGCTGCACTGTTGGTAGATTGGATCCATCTGCAACCTATACTAAGATTATAATAAGGTTGGAAGTTTAATTACTTTTAGAGATCAGAGGTTCCACAATGTATGTCCATCATTTTTCATACATGCATCTCAGCCTGTCTAACTTGTCATACTACTAGATCATATTACATGACACTCTCCATACTCTGCATATCACAGTCTTGGCTGTGCTCATTACAAGCTAGTAATGTGTCAGTAACACAGAGATCATTCATTCGGCCAACCTACATGAATAGCTAGAAAAATCTGTGCATATTTGTTTGGTTATAGTGCATTTTATTATGTTGCACAGGAATTAAAAAATAATATTAAATGCTTGCATAAGGATTAGGGAGTTGACTCGGTGGCCTTTACTTTATGCTCTACACATTATTGGGATGGTAGAAAAAAATCTAATATAGTTAACAAAAATGTATTATTTTAATTTTTTTTGTACATTTTTTGTTAGAGTAGCAGCCCTTATATTGGTAGCACTTATACTTATAATATTTTATATTTTACTGACTCAACCTTCTGATAAAGTTGTGTCTTAACAGTTCATATGCAACTATTATTGTTCCATGTCCACTGAGATACACGCAATAATATAGTTGATAACATACATATTTTACACGTTGCAAATCTTTAGTATAGTAAAGCATAGTAAAAATATAGAGAATTTTGTTACTAACCGGTAAATTCTATTTCCTTGGAGTCTTTGAACCATAGCAATATTTTTTTGTATTTATTTATATATTTTTATATATATATTTATATATATATATATTTATGCGTGTGGTCTTATAATAATGTGCTGTGTGCACAGGTAGTTTACCTTACACTCTACCTGGCAACCTTCTGCTGTTACAGACCTCTACTTCACTTATATATAGTAATGTGTGCACATATATATTTATGCAGAGGTGGAGCTACCGCCGGTGTATATTGGGCAAGGCACCTGACCTCTGAGGGGCTCCTGCGGACCTCTGGCAGGTCCCCTGTGGCCTCTGCAGCCCTCTGGTGGCCCCTGTGCCCCCCTGGGCTCCCAGTGGCCCAGCTGTGGCCCCTCTGGGTTCACAGGGGCCCCTGCAAGTCTTTTGTGGCCCATGCAGATCTTTGTGGCCCCCACAAATTCCCTTTGGCCCCTGCAGGTCACCCGGGCCCCCATAGGTCACTTGTGGTCCCTAAGGACCCCTGTAGCCCCCAAAGTCCTCCCATGGAGCCCCTGAGACCTCCTGTGGCACCCACAGCACCCCTGTGGGACCCTTGCAGCCTTTTTATGGCCCACTGTGGCCCTTCCACAGGACCCAGGGCCCCCATGTGTCCCCTGCAGCCCCCACGGCCCCTTATAGCCCCCACCGAGCTCTTGTGGCCCATCACGGACCTCTGTGGCCTCCCTCAGCCCCCTGTGGCCCATTGAATAGCACTCTATATAAGCACAGAGCATATTTTACAGAAGTTTTTAGTTAGTGAACTTCTATCCAAAAGCAAGGACTTTACTAACTAAAAACTTCTGTAAAAAAAAAAAAGCTCTCTGCTTATTTAGAGCCGTATTCAACTGACCGAATCGCAATTTAATAAGGCTGTATGTGTCCAGCAGCACACTTTGTAGGCTGTTGCTATGCTTCCTGTCTCTGTATCTTGTTATAATGGAGCCTAACGTGCTCCTAATGGCCATCATTGAATTTCTCTGTACTGTGTTGCCTAGAAGATGGAAAGGACTAAGAGTTATCCCCATGCTCCACAAAACAATATTTAGTAACAAAGCAGCAGATAACACAGCAGGTCACAATAATAGTCTACACTCTGTTAGAAATTCCCACTTTGCCTATTCACAATACAGGGGACTGTTATTGAGGGATTGAGGAAAAGAACATAAAAATGTTCATCAAAAGTGCATAATTGTGTGTGGTATGTGTATGACTTGGTCCAAGTGGAATACATAACCTGGAGTGCTTTGCAGGGTAAACCCATTGCTGCTTTTCTGACTGTTGACCTTTGACAAATAATCATGGCTGACTCTAATTTGTTATATTAAATGGCCTGAGTTTCTACACAGGCCTAAAATAGCTAAAAGAGTCACTTTGGCAGCAAACAGTTTCTAAAAAAGCTAGATATGAATAAGTAAAATATAACTGTAAATAACTGGCTATTTACACTACTAAGACGAAATAATGTCTGATGGGCAATCAGAGACAATCATAAATGGTCTAATGATGTTGCTGCACAGTACAAGAAAGCAAGGGCCAGAAAGAATTGTTTACCACTATAAAGTAGTGTCTCTTTCCGGAAAATTGCTAATTTCTCCTAGTGTGCATCTGAATATACTTTCTTGCAGAACAAAATCAAAATTCCTCTAACTTGGCAATGAAAATCAAATGTAAGTTCCAGAAAGACATTCTCTTTCATTATTACTTTGATTATTCTGTCATACATATACACTATATGGTTGTCGAAAATCTTATATATACATGTCTATTGCTTGTTATTATGCCTTTTGAAGACATGTAATATTGATAACCTTTTTTCCAATCACTTTTTCTAAAGCACGTATGCTTAATATGTATATAGAAGTTGTATTCCATATGAACAGGACTTTTTATAAAGCTGAAGTGATTCATTTATTATTGGATTTTTTTATTTGATTTTTAATGACACAAAAGTTTTTTGAGCCAAATTATACTAATTTCATTTATCCAGTTTGGATAAATAAATTCATGTAATACAATGCTGGGTACCCGTTGTCAAACTGCTAGACGGTACATTAAACTTCGGATATTGGAACTTTGTAAAAGTGGTTAATGCATTTGCAGCTGCATACTAATTACTAGCATTTGAATCATTTATTTTAATTTTAAATAAAAAACAAACAAACAAACAAACAAACATAGGACTTGCAGACAATCAATATCTATTCTTCTTCAAATTTAATATGCAAGGTTTAGAAATAAGTCAAGTACTTATATTGATATATATTTATAATAATGTGTTGCTGCAGCATTGCCTTTCAAAATGTATAACTTATGCTGTAAGACACTGAAAATAACAACAAATTATGTTTCTAATGTTCAATTTTTATTTACATACAGTAACTGAAACTAGTCAAGTGAAAATAAAATTATAAAACATTCACAACATTAATTCATATTGCAACAGTAATATATATGTTTTTGGGCAAATGAACGCCTCTCTTACAACTGCATTTGTAAACTTGTTCCTGTAAAACAAATCACCAATCTCCTTACAGTTCACACAACAACAAATGCACTCCCACATGTGACTGATTGTGGTGATTTTGATTAGATCAAAATATGTGCAGTGGTTTCAGGAGGAAGATTCCACTACTTGGAAGTTCAAAGAAATTCAAATCAAAGAATCCACTATAGGTTGAAAGGTGTTTTCAAATGAACTTCAAGATAAATTTGTGGAAAGGTACAAGTAAGATGATGGGTATAAAAAGATCTCAAAAGCTTTATGTATTTCACGGAGGACAATCAAGACCATCATTAAGAACTGGAAGGAGGATGGCACCATCCAGACCTTTCCTAGATCAGGCCGTCCTTACAAACTGGATGACCTAGCAAGAAGGGGCTGCATGCCTTTTCTGGCAAAGACTGATCTATGTGTGCATGTGATAAAAATAACATAGTCACTCCATAAAGCTGACCAATATAGGATTGTGGCATAAAAAAACACTCCTTAAAAAAAAGCCACATCAAGTCTCAAACTTGTTTTGAAAGAATGCAAAATCTTATGTCTGGTGAAAACCCAATACATGATACCACTCAAAGAACATCATTTTTACAGTAAAGAATGGTGATGTTTTCTCTTCAGCTGGGACTGGGGCACTTGACAGGATAGAAGGGAAAATGGTTGGTGGAGAATACAGGCAGATTCTTAAAGAAAACCTGCAGCCCTCAGCCAGGCAGTCAAAATAGGAACACGACAATGACTTAAATAACACTGCAATTTTGTTTTACTGAGATCTAACAATTATGTAAGGGCAAATATTCCTCCCTCTAGGCTTGCAGAGTTGGTAGAGATGTATCTATAAATAGACTCAAGGCTTTACTTAAAGCAAATGGTGTTTACGCCAAGTATTAATTCCTGGGTGTTTTCCCTGATCCAATCACATTATCCTACTTTTTTATTTATTTATTTATTTGTATGTATTTGTTGCAAGGTACAATCTATTAATGAAGCAAAAAAATATTTTATTTGTCTTTTTTTTCGTATTAGGACAATAAAGGATGATGAATGGGTGTTGATTTTCTACTAGATATAATAATATTATTGATACTGAAATATTTAATTAGAAGGTCTTAATAGAAATAATGCAACAACCTTGACTGTCTTTGTCAGAGTATACAGAATAAACAGAACTACCATGTTTCGTTCTTATTAAAATGTTATTTCTGTTCCAGTGTTCAAGTGTTTGAAAGCTTTGACGCATGAATAGATAAGTCTTCTTTTTCTTTAGAAACTATTCCACTGTCAGCGATATTCTTTACTGAAATTGGATATGAAACACTTCGCTATTGCATCAGTTAAAATAGGAATTTACCAGATGGTATAGCACTTTAAAAAAACTTGAACGGCTTCATGACCATTGAAAGCTACCATTGATTATGTCATGGAGCACTGCAAACTTCTGTAGGGAACTTATTTGCATCCTAAGAAACAGTAACTGATAGGTATCCATGTCACCAGTTGAGTATATCAGTCAGGAGGGTTGGAGTTGGCAAAAAAACAGATGTCTCAATTGAAATGTTTAAATAATTATCAGAGTTAGTGGTGCTATAAGTAGCAATAACTATAAAATTGTGACAATATTATTACTAAAATGTATGGAAAATGAATCTAAAAAAAATGAACAAAAATGTAAAAGAATACCTTGTTCAGGGGGAAAGGAAGGTGGCACATTTCCAATACAAGTTTACATGGAAAAGGCCCAAAAAAAAAAAACAGTATAATTTCTGTACAACTAGTCATTACGCAATCAGAGACACATCTAAAACAATAATTGAACATATAATTGTAGCAAATATATTACCCATTTGCTTGTGCTCACATCCATATTACACATCCTTTCCTACAATACTCCATCATAACTTCAAGTAGCGAGAATACAGTGTCCCTCGAGTGTTTACCACTCAATTTAAACTTCTAATAAAGAAAGGATTCACTTAATGCAGTTACAAAATTGTATTATATACAACAATCAGCAACACATTTAAAATGTATTAAAATAATTGAAAAGTTCTTGTAGCTTATAGTCATTCATTGAGAGCAAACAGCTCTTTTACGCTACAGACAGCGTCATACTCATGAACTTCCAAGTATATATTACACTGACAGGAGTAACTGATGGATTGGAAAAAGAAGTATAATCTTGGTAGGGAAAACCAATCTTTATTCACCCAATTAGGGATCTTTATTTGTCTGACATCCTGTGTTCACCAATTTTTCAGGGGATCTTTATTTTTCAGAGATCCTGTGTTCATCTGTTTATCTATATTTATCTGAGATCCTGTGTTCACCTGCTTTGTTTATTGATCTTTTAGCTACATTAAATTCCAAGCCAGTATCTCCAACGTGAAGCTCTTAACAGCTGCGGCCTTGAATTTTTGTTGAGTTACAGTGCTATTAAATTAGAAAGGCTGCGAGCTACGAGCTGGAGACGCAACACCATAAACCATTTGTTGGTCGTCAGATTTGCGGGCTAGAACTTAATCAATTAAGCAAGCCCGTAGATACGGGTTTAGATTGAGACAATGGAAACAGAGATCGTCAGCATTGCGTCACAAGAAAATGGAGGATGGATTTCAAAGTCTTACAGGGTTTTAAGAGAGAACCCACATTCCAGTCAAAATGCAATATTAATAAAGCCGCAACTATGATATTCTATCACATGCGAGTTACAGTATTGTATGAACACATTCATTGCCGGGATTGATATAACACAAAAAATATACATGAAATTAAGTATTTTCCTGAGCCGATTTGCTGGCTTGAGAATGTTGTGCTATTAATTCTAAGACCTAACATCACCTTCACTTTTAATATAAGTACAGTAGTGTGTTTTTATCTGCATTAAAAGTGATATGTGTTGGACTCTACCCCCCTTGTGGGTCCTTTCAAGCACATGTTGGGGTTTGGGCTCCATTTGCATGTTACAGGCTTGCTTGCGAGTGACTGTGCTGCAATCTAATAGCTAAATTGAAAATATAGCGGTTACGGGCTTGACGGATCAAACAATTTGCGGCTGCGGAGTTCAACGTTGCTCAACCCGTAGGCTTTTTTTTGCCTTGCTGAGTCTTAACCCGCAAGTCGTCTGCGGCCTGCGTTACAGGGCTAATTTGATAGCAAAAAGCCCTAAGATCTATGTTACGGGCTACGTTTTAACACGTAGCCCAAATTTAATGTGGCTGTTTATTTCTTAGAGATCAATTGTTCATCCATTTTTGGAAGGGTAACTATTACATTTAAAAATAGTTATATAATAAGGGCACGAAAAACAATCTTTATTTGTCAGAATTCCTGTATTCATCTATTTTTGGAGTATTTATTTGTCTCTATGTTCACCCATTTTTGGGGGGGATCTTTATTTATCAGAGATCCTATGATCAACAATTTCTGGAGACATTTTTAGAGAAACAAATACACATTGCATCCTTCTGTAGAGAAAAACAGCTGCTTACTCTCAATGAATGAATATACACTACAAGACCTGCAATGCATGAGATGTACAACCATTTCTGTCATCGCTTATTGATTAATTAAAGTCTGACACAATAAGTGAAAAATACTTAAAGTATAAAAATTGTGTCCGCGTGGTCTCTACATTTGTAAATTTGCCAAAGGAACTTTTCAAATTGGTTTTAAAATTATTTGAATAGATTTTAAATTTGTCGCTATTTGTTGTATATAATAAAATGTAGTAACTGCATTAAGTGAAACCTTTCTTTGGCATTCATTGGCATCATTCAATTGAGCAATTGTAAGTTACTGGAGCCCGTAAACTAATTTGCTATTCAATTGGCAACTTTTCGCTAGCCGAAACAATTTGCTTGTTAGAATCTCAAAATCCCTGCGATTATTAAAATAGTAACTCCGACCCATCAAAGCATTTGATCTTTCAAGCCTGTAAATGTTACAATCGCAAATCTCTATTTAATTGCTACCATTTCTCAAGCAGCAAATGTTTTCACACCAGTAAATGTCAAATGTAGAAGAAAATCTTAGAAGTACAAGAAAGGACTCGCAAGTCGGTTAAACACCTGTTCGTAGCACTGTAAATGCAAATAAAAAATCAATACTGCACTTTTAAAGTTGCACTTTTATTGTCGGATTGCGAGTCTGATCGCATATCGGACTTCTAAACACTAATTGATTGACGTTTAACCTTCATGTTTTACTGACGTAATGATGACGGTCTCATTTACTATTGGCTGTTTCTTAATCTTGCTTAATTGATCATGATCACGCTCTGAAATGCTACTTATGATTGCATGGTTTACGGTTTCTTCTTTCGGCCCATAAATTGCGGGCTTTTTCAATTGAATCACTGTAACTGTAGCAAATTTCATAATTCAATGTTGCAATTCAATACGGGCCTTTGTTTATAGAGGTTACAATTCCTCATCAACCAAATTATTTTATTATTTTACTACCCTCGTTTTTCTACGAAAATAATTATTTCTGTTAGTGCTATCATAGAAGGACAGTAAATATATATAATCCAAGGGGAATTTGTCCCCACAATCCCTCCCAGCAGTGGCAGAGCTAGTGCATGGGGCCACTGTGCAAAAAAAAATGGGCCCCCAGCAAAGGCAGGCACAATTTTTTTTTTGCACTTCCTGGTCCCCCTCCAGCATCAACTTACACAGTACATATCACATATATAGTTGTCGTCATTGCGATTTGTCGGTAATGCTTGCTAATTACGGTCTTGCACATGTGTCATTAAGAGCCCGCAAGTGGCGGATTTGACAAGGCCAGCAATGAGCTCATCGCAAGCCTGCAAGTTAGAGGGAGGAAAGGCCCCTAATTGTTTCCGTGTTCGAAAAAAAGATACGTTTTAACGGGCGCCAATGTTTTTTCAAGCCTGTAACTCGGAAGCAGTTGGGAGGCTGCTAAAAGACGCCAATTGAATAGGAAATTAGATTGCAACCTCACTTACGGGCTCCCTGACTCCGGCTGAGACAGGAAGCCCATAAGTGAGGTTGAAAGCTAATTTGCTTTTCAATTGGCGACCTCCCAACGGCTTTCGAGTTATGGGCTTGAAAAAAAATGGTGGTCTTTGAAATTTTACTTTTTTTCAAGCCCGTAAGTTGAAAGTACTTTGCGGCCCTGGGGAAATTGATCAATTTCCCCAAGCCCGCAAATATTTTCAAACACGTAAATGGCAACAGGAGAAAGACACAGGGGAGGGAGGGGGGAGAAAGACACAGGGGAGGGGCGGGAAAGAGAGACAGGGGAGGGAGTGGGGGGGGGGGAGACACAAGGGTGAGAGGAGGGGGGGAAAGAGACACAGGAGAGGGAGACAAAGTTACAGGATTGCACATTCATGCAGCGCATGCTCCGGCCTACAAAGGTGCTCATCGCAAGGCCCGTAAAGTAGAGACAGGGAGAGGCCTGTGATGAGCACTGAAGGCGCTCATTGCAAGGCCTGCAAGTTCGAGGGGGGAAGAGCCTTGCGTTGTGTGCCAAACAACAGCATTGCAAGGCTTTACATTTTTTTGCTGTCATTTTTGACGGGCAAGTGGCTAGTATATATATATATATATATATATATATATATATATAATCGGAGAATTGCAGTATATAGTGATACCTTTTTTATTGGACAAACATATTCATAGGTTTCATGACAAGCTTTCGAGAGCGGTCCTGTCTTTGTCGAGTCAGAGTCAATACTAATTATAGATTCATAAATACAGCAATGTTCTGTTCAGCCAGCTGTGCAAGTGTGTGGGGGTGCCTACCAAAGTAAGTAAATTGGGGTTGTAAATAGTTTCACATGTAAGGAAACATAGAAGTGTAACCAAATTCAGGAAGAAGGCAGAGAACAAAAAAAAAATCTAAATATAAATTTAACATTAAATAAATAAATAAATACACATATATATTTAAAATCATGAATGTTAGAGGTTACAAGAAATTTTGGTAGATAAAAATGTCATGTCTACATTAAGGCCTGAGGGTCCAATGGGATGGTGGCGACGTAGAGGAGGAGAAGAAAGAGAGAGGTTATTGCTTGGAACTTTGATTATTTTAAGCACAGGTTGCACATTGGCACTTACAGAAACAGGCTACAGATTGGCTCTTACAGACACAGGAAGCAGATTGGCACTTACAGACACAGACTGCAGATTGGCTCTTACAGACAAAGGCTGCAGATGGGCTCTTACAGGAACAGGCTGCAGATTGGCTCTTATGGACACAGGAAGCAGATTGGCACTTACAGACACATACTGCAGATTGGCTCTTACAGACAAAGGCTGCAGATGGGCTCTTACAGGAACAGGCTGCAGATTGGCTCTTACAACCACAGGATGGACATTGGCTCTTACAGGCACAGGATGCACACTGACTCTTACAGAAACAGGCTGCACATTTGCACTTACGGGCAAAGGCTTAAGATTGGCTTTTAAAGGCACAGGATGTACATTGGTTATTACAGACACAGGCTGCACATTGACTCTTACAAACAAAGGCTGCACATTGGTTCTTACAGAAACAGGATGCACATTGGTTCCTACATGCACAGGCTGCACATTGACTCTTACAGACACAGGCTGCACATTGGCTCTTACAGATACAGGATGCACTCCTGTGGAGGGTCGTGGGGGTCTGATGAAGTCACAGGGGGCTGCAGGAGGTTTGCGAGAGGTCCCGTGGGGCCACACCGGGCAGCGGGGGCCCATTGGGGTTGCAGGGGTCATAGGGAGCTGAAGGACATCGAAGGGATCTCCAGGGAGTCCCCCGCCCCCCCCCCCCCCCCCCACCCCCCCCCACCCCCCAGGTGCCTTGCATGGACTACCTTCTTCATCAGGGTCCGTTCAAGTATATGGACCTCAAGAAACTGAACCTTGCTGCATGGAGATTAAGTAGTGCTTAAGGAGCAGGGACTTTCAGATCAGGTAATAGAGACTCTCCTGAAAGCATCTCCTCATAGGATATTTGTGAAAAGTATGCAATGGAATAAGGATAAGAAACTGGATTATATGAAGTCTTCTGCTCCTACCATTTTGCAATTTATACAGGATGGAGTCAATATGGGCTTCAGTTGTAACACTTCAAGGGTCCAGATTACTGCTATTTCAGCCCTGACTGGTTCTCACTGAGCTCTTCACAATATCATCATCCTGTTTCTTAAGGCTAATATCATGATCAAGCCTCCCGGAAGGCCTCTGGTAGCCCCTTGGGACTTTGGGACTGACTTACACTTTATTTCTTAATCTTCTTTTATTCCTTTAGAATCATGCTCAGATTGACTTTAAAGCTCACTGTACTTTCTGATGAAGTACCATATTTATTATTTTTTAATGACAGATGTATTCTTCATTTTGTTCCTTGATTTCTCCACATTACATATGAACCAAGATATCATTCTTCCAGCAATGCCAAGTGATTCAGAAGATCATCATTCAATGAATCTTCTACACCTTTTACGACTGTATGTTTCATCAAGTCCATGGAAGAAGTCTACTAGTCTATTATTCACATTATTCCTTAAAACTATAGGTAAGGTCAAAAGGCTTCATCATCCATGATTAACAAGTGGATTTTAAAGGCTATTTCAACATGCTATAATTTGGAGGATTGGCCAGTATCTGAGGACATTATGATTCATTTCACTAGAGCAATTTCTACTTCATAGGTAGCAAGAGCTAAAGTATCTGCAGAAATGATTTGCAAGGCTGCATTATTTAATTTTTTTCTCAGCCACTACAACCTGTATGTGTCTGCTTCTTCTTAGCAAGTCCAGTTTTGGAGAAAGGTGCTTAATTAAGGGCCTCTCTGTATAAATAAAGATATTTTCTTTGACAAATAATTGTGTGTTGTTTTTTCACACCCTAAGATTTGAAGCTTGGGCATTACCCAATAGTAAATACTTCCATTGACAATCCAAGAATATAGAAAATGTATTAAAAATAAGCAGTAATTTTTTTTCCCTGGATAGATTTATGGTAGCATTATGTTCCCACCCTTTTTTGATCTGTTACAAGACTGTTTTGTTTTGGGGGGTGAGGGTCTCTTTATAGGGCTTGATTGATATTCTGTCCTATTATATGTAAGTGGGTGGAGAGTTAACTGTTAACTAACTATTAACTAGTAACTTGCCCGTCCAAAATGACGGTATTATAGAATGTTATCTTGAATTGTCTGTGCACTCGATCTGTGTGCTCTCTGCCTGTGCACTTGATCTCTCTCTCTGTGCACTCTCTCTCTCTCTCTCACTGTCTGTGTGCGCTACCAGCTCTGTACCCCTCCCTCTCTGTCTGTGTTCTCTCTCTCTCTGTGCTCGCTCCCTCTGTCTGTGTGTGCTGTCGGCTCTGTACCTCTCTCTCTCTGTACCCCTCTCTCTCTCTGTGCACTCTCTCTCTCTCTGTGCACTCAATATCTCTCTCTGTGCACTCTGTCTGTGTGCTCTCTCTCTATGCATGCTCTGTGTCTCAACTCTCTGTCTGTGCACTCTGTCTTCTCTCTCTGTCAGTGCGCTCTCTTTCTCTGTACAATGTCTGTGGTCTCTCTGTCTTTGTGTCCTCTCACTCTGTACCCCCCCCCTCTCTCTGTCTATCTGTGCACTCTATCTCTGTGCACTCAATCTCTCTCTCTGCACGCTCTGTTTGTGCACTCTCTCTCGCTGTCTGTGTGCGCTGCCAGCTCTGTACCGCTCCCTCTCTCTCTGTGCCTCTCTACCTCCCTCTCTCTCTCACTCACTTTGCTATCTGACTCTGTGTGCTGACTCTCTCTCTCTCTGTACCTCTCTCCCTCCCTAGGCTGCGTGCGCGAGGTAAAGCCGTTGGTTTATTGTGTAAAGCGGCATTGTATAGTCGTAATGCTATTAATGTGTTACGCGTCTTGTGAGTATTTTCCTGCTTTTGTAATAGTGTAGTTTGTAGGTCGTAGTGCTATGCGTTTGGCAATGTTTTACGCGGTCCGTGGTCGTGTAGCCTCGTTTTCATTTTATTATAAATCGAGTTAAATTCACGTTCCATCTCACTCCCAGATGTCCTGGCTGTTGCCCCGTGCTGTTTTTGTAATTTTTAGGGGTGTATTTAGTGTGTTTTTATTGTTTTTTTGTTTTTCGTTGTTCTCTTAATTTTTTGCGTCTCGTATCTTTTTTTTTCTAAGTCCTGCGTCTCATATCTTTTTTTTTCTAAGTCCTGCGGTTGTGAACAGCTTACAGGCCAAGTCGATCCTGCATTCATTAAGTGTTTTTTGGCTAAGTCCCGCACTTTGTAGTTGCTTAACAGCTCGCCTCGCTATGCGAGGCTCTGGGGCGATGGGCTCCTTTGGCATTCATTGCCCAAGTGCTACGTGTTAACGGATTGCCTTGCTATGCGAGTCTCGCAGCGATGACTGCCTTTGGCGCTCATCGGCTAAGTCCTCGCAAGCGATGAACGCCTGCGGCGCTCATTGCCTAACTCGTACGCACCTCGCAAAGCGTGATGATGTCTCAAAGTTTGACAACTATTATATGTGATACTAGTGAATTGCCCTTCAAAAAATTACGGCAATACAATTATAAGGCAGGTAATGCTGTTTGCCACACAAAGCAAGTCTTTTGGTCATCTGAGTCCCTTCGTTTATTGCGATCCTGTTGTCTGGTCCTTTTTTTTCTCTATATGTATTTTTTTATGAAAATGTATTAAAAAAAGCAATATCCTGAAGAGCTAACAATCTGATTTAATGTTCCTGCAAAATACAATGTACATTTGCATTCTTGCTGAGCTTAGGTGTAAGTGTCAGCATTGTGTGAAGTGTTATTAGTTGCACGTTAGTGTTGTGAAATGGCGGCAATTGTGTATGTGTTACGCGGGTGTGGATCATTTTGCGTCCTCCCTAATAGTGTACTGTATTTTATATCACGTACGGGCTTGTGTAAAAGTCTTATGTGTCTGGTGTTTTTTTGCGTGTATATTGGTCGTTTAGTGTGTGTAGGATAAGAAGGCTGCGTGCGCGAGTGCAAAGAGTTTGTTTAGGTGTGTAATTCTGCATTTTTGATTGGTAATGTTATTAGTTGCAAGTTAGTGTTATAAAATGACGACGATTGTCTATGTGTTAGGCGGTTGTGGAGCATTTAGCGTCCTCCCTAATAGTGTATTTATTACACGGTCTTGTGTAGAAGTCTTATGTGTCTAGCGGGTTTTTGAGTGTTTATTTTTTTCAGCCGCCATTTTTTTTTTGCTTAGTTGATTTTCGTGTGTGGAAACTCGGCAAATTGTGGCTCAACTGTCGTGCAATCTGACTCCCAGACGTCAGTAAAACATGGAGGTTAAACGTCAATCAAATAGAGTTTTGAGGTCCGATATGCGATCAGACTCGCAATCCAGCAATTTACAGAATAATAATAATCAATGGAGATACTGTTCTAGTCCATGTGGGTGGCCTGATATGTATTAACTCATAGTTTGCCAAAATTGATATGAAATGAAAATGAAACATAAAAAAATAATATTTTTTGGTTGCAGATTTTCATTGCTTTCCCCGTCTTTTAAAGTGCAGTATTGATTTTTTATTGGCTTTTACAGTGCCACGAACAGGTGTTTAACCCCCTTGCGGGTCCTATCTGGTGCTCTTAGGATCTTCTTCTACATTTGCCATTTACGGGTGTGAGAACATTTGCAGGCTTGAGGAATTGCAGCAATTGAATAGCTGTTTGTGATTGTAACATTTACGGGCTTAAAAGATCAAAGGCTTAACTTGGTTGGAGTTACGATTTTAACAACAGCAGGGATTTTCAGCCTGTAACCCGTAGATTATTTGTGTATAGCGAAACTACACCAGTTGAATAGCTACAGTATAGGCTCCAGTAAGCAAGAATTGCTCAATTGAATAGGGGCCAAAGGTAGGACCTCCTTATAACAAACTCTAATTAGGGTCAGGGCATTTAAGAGGTCATTTCAGAAGTTTTACTGCTCTGGGAAAATCAGTTACTACCACCACTAGCTAAAAGTGATCTTGACTCTTGAATATTACATGAAAGAAAATATTGTGTAATGTTTAAAACCTGCATGATAGAAAATATGTGATTTCAGTGTACCTTTAAATAGCATAATCTGCTGTTTAAGGAACATAGAGAGTTGACTTGGTTATATATATAGTTGTTATTTGTAGAGCAATTCAAGACCTCACACAAACAGCTGCATATATAATGAAGACAAAGGCCTTGCCATAAAGCCAGTGAGCTACTTCAGGTGGTCAACAAATGAAGTGAATGACCTCTCTCTGACTCAAATAACCTCTGTTATACATAGACCATTTGTGTAAGGTAGTGATCAGCTACCTATGGGTCTGTAGCCAATGGTGGCTAAGTACAGATCAATAAGTGGCTCTTCTGTCAAGCCTAAATCCCAAATTCATAAGCATGGATTACAATTATTGTTAGTTGTAAATTCAGATAAGTGTTAGTTTGCTTCATTGATGAATAAAAGGCAAAACAGGCAAGTTATGACAACGTATTCCTGTGTTATATAATTGACAGTATCTAGGTTATGATGCAGATGGTCTAATTCAGCAGCACTTTGTGGCCCCTTGTTCTAAGGTTTTCACATAGATTGTCTCTTTAATAATACAAGGTTACAGACGCCTAGTGTAGGCCTTTTATTTCCATCATCAGAACAGGAGAGGAATAATTGACATGATTTGTCCTGAAAATGTGATGCTCTTGATGCTCTGCAAATGGCGAAAATAGTGATATTCTAAACAAGTGTTGCATGGGAACTGTCGATGCAGCACAAATTATGTTGTACCCAACCATTAAAGTTTATAACAATTCTCTGTTTGTTTTATCCTGTGAACTCAATAAAATTATTTAAAAAGAGAGCAAAAGAGGGTGCCTAGATATATACAATGGACCTCTTTCATGCAGTTATATTTTATACCAAAAAGCTATTTTATTTTCGGCAATTATTTTTTTTTTTTCACTTGATAAGTTTAGAGATTCATTAATAAGCACAAACGTTGTACTTCTAAAAACGATGACCTTGTTGAGATACTTAGCATTTACTATTCTGAAAACTGAAAGAGATGCGTTATAATTTAGATTGACGATTAGTTGCATCCATAATAGTGTTTTCAAGTTTGTTTATAGTGTATTTTCAATTGTTACATAGTTACATGGGGCCTCATTCTATTACCGGCCATAGGAGATGCGGGGCCGCAAGGACCGGCCGCAAGCTATTCTGCTATTCTATTCCCTTCCGGCCGGGGACTCCGGCAGGCTTGCGGCCGGCGCCTTGCTATCCCTTGCGGCCGCACGCGCCGCAGGAAAGCCTTTCATCTAAAACGGCCGCAAGAGTTTCGGCCGCAAGAAAAGCCCGGTTGCTATTCTATTGCTCCGGGAACCCTCTCTGCAAGGCTAAAAGCGAGCCGCAGCTTACTTGCAGGAAAAAGGTCCCGCTAGCACCAATTAAGCACATTATAAAGCCAAAATAAAGCCATCCTGCACTCTGAGGAGACTAAAAAGGGATTGTAGGTGTTAGCAAAAATAGCACATAATTACCCTATACTCAAATCCGTAAAAAACATATTTTTTAATTTATGTCAAAAATCCATGTAAAAAGTCCAGAGTGCTTGGAGCACCTCAGACCTGGCCACGCTGCGGCCGGAAAATAAACAGTTAATGTAAACTCGGATTTGGGCTGATGTGCAAGCTTGAGAGGGGGTTACTATTAATCCTCATGTCCCCCAATATGATCCCTAGCATTTACAGAGCTTTACAGAGCTGTCTTCAATTTATTTTTGACTTTAAAGATTTCTGAGCTTACGGCCGGTTGCAAGATATACAGACGGCCGTAAGGGGAGATCCTTGCGGCCATTTTACGGCCGATAATAGAATGAGGCCCATAGTAATTAAGGTTGAAAAAAGACTTTCAGTCCATCAAGTTCAACCTTTTAAGATATCCTCTGATCTGCAATATGCGGATTAAATATTAAATAATTAGTTGTTAATTAATTATTAATCAACTATTTAATTCTTTTTTTTATTTTATTTTAAATTATTAATTAATCCAGAGGAAGGCAAACAGAAATTGTGACACAATCCCAATGTGATGCCATAGTACTATAGCTGAAAGTAAGATACTGTTAAGCCACCATTAGATATTTATCAATGGGCACATTTTTGTGCAGGCTTTAGATTTACTTTTTCAAGTACCTCTAATTTTATTTTATTATAGCATCACTGTGGTTTGGGAAGAAATTCACATATTTGTGAAGTATGTAATAAACTAACAATGGCATAAAAGTATTTTAGAGAAATCTTACATTTAGGTGATTTATCTGTTATGGGTGCTTCAGTCTTGGATCACTAGTTGGCCTGTTGCCTGAGGGGTCATCCTACTGGTCATCCTATGCTATTTAGTTCTGTTGTCTAGTGGCTGTTTACAGTAACAATTTTTCAACAGAATGGAATAGAGATGTTATCTAAATCCATGGTTTCTCCCATTCCTCTCAGGTGTACAGTCTTGTTATGAACGAAGGCGAAATACTGCCAACATAATAGTTACAAATTAGTGCCGTATTTTTTTAAATTTTATATTAAAAAACATATATATATGATTCGTCATACTATAAATATGGCACTTCTAGTACCAGGGAGATCACTACACTTACTTATCAAGTAAGATATCAGAAATATTACCACAGTTTACAATGACTTCATGCTATTGGATGGGGTAATTATTTTAACTAAATGAGGCTAGTTGCATTCTTTTAAAGAGATGACAAATACCAATGTGAGAATCAATAGTTTTACGTTCCCAGTCATTATCTTTCCAAAAGTAGAAAATAAATAATTTTTTGATGTCCAGATACAAATATTATTAGCCTACTTTTATTGAATTAACGCACATTTCCAGCACATTGAAACCGAATAAAACATTTCCATACTCTCCCCAATAAAACGACTGAACCAAGATTCCTGCTAGTAACTCCATTTGGCAGTAGCAAGTGAAGCCTCATTGCGCCCCCTAGGAATTTGCCTGCAGAACAACTAAATGGCAATCTAACTATATGGACATACAGGCATATAGGCAATTCCTTTGAAACAAAAACACTAGGGCCCTCATTCAATTGCAATTTGGCCAATTGAATATGGCTCTAAATAGGCAAATAACATATTTTTTTTAAATAAGTTTCTAGTTAGTAAGCTCCATCCAAAACCAAGGTTTTCACTAACTAAAAAACTTATATAAAAAATATATGCTATGTGCTTATTTAGAGCCCTATTCAATAGGCCAAATTGCAATTGAATGAGGGCCAGAGCATGGAGTAAATAAGTAGCCTCTTCAACTCTCACAATATAATCACTATATACTTTACTACATATACTATACTACATAATATACTGCATTCACTGCAAAGAACTTTTATCCAACTTTTATTTAACTTGCCTTCACTTGCAAGACATTTTTAATGTAGGTGAAACATCTTAAAATCTTATTAAATACAATAGCACCACAAAGTAAAAGCTCCAAATGAAGCAGATGTCACAGCAGGTTATATTGAATGGTGATATCAAATATATGTAGATTCACCAAAACAATCAGCTGGCTAACAGCATAGTCAAATTCAGAAGTGAAAAATATAATATACAGAAGTGTGTTTATTCCCCAAGTTTTGTAACTCTATGTAGAAAAATGTATTACGTTTATTGTAATATTTATTTTGCTTGCTATACTATTCATATACAATAGACTCTCAGTTATCCAGAACTCAAGCAACCAGAACTCTCAAGCAACCAAAAAATTGAATACTGTACTTTAAATAAAACATTTAATTTAAAGGGCTCAACAAATGCCAGGAGCCAGGTTGTCATGCTGCAAAATGCTTACAGGCACCTAGTTTTCATTCACTGTATGTCTCTGCAATTCAGTTTTACCTGGAAGCAGACATGCATGAATGACTGAGTCAGGGTAGTGTTGGGGGTTACATTCCCCGGGTTTAGCACCGCACCCTCCAGCCGAACGTACCTGTGTGTAAGTGAGGAGTGAAAGCCGCTGCTGCGAGCACAACCGTCACTGACAAATATGCTTTGCAGAGCATCCTGTGTGCAGCTAATCTAGGCCTTTTTTAATAGTAACTCTCAAGCAACCACAAACAACATTTAGCCTGCATCTACCAATCCCCATGGGTGCCGGATAACTGAGACTCTACTGTATCCTATTACTGTTAACTATAGCAGAAATACATTTGTGAAGAATGTGCTGGTCATAAATTCCATTCTCTTCTTTATGGCATTCCCAGCTCTCAAATTGCACTCTACAAAAAAATTTACCAAGATTTAAATGCTCAGTGTAGATTCACTTTTAAGGGAAGCCACATAGCCCTTCAACAGATACAATGCACTTGCATATGACCAGCTGTTTGGTTGACACTTACTTGACACTATGGCAAATGCTAAATGCTGGAAACATTAGATTTATTTCAGTTGGGGTAACAATTCTCAGCCAATCTGCCAAAATAATCATAGGGAAAATGAATTGATTAAAAAAATGACTTTAGTAACATGTTTACATTGGAGGACAAGTTAATACATAATAATAGCATAAAAGGGCCACTGTACAATGAAAAAAAAAAAGTTTGAAAACTGTGAGCATAATTAAGCATGAAAAGTCCTAAAGCTAGTTTTTATTTGGAAAAAAATAATGCCTCTACTAGTCCCTGGAAGAATTCATGTTATTTGATGGAAATTGTGCAGAGTGTTTATATTTCCGTAGAACTGTGGTTGCATCTAGTGATGCAATCTCCTACTACAGGGCCTGTACTTACTTCTCCCTGTTTCCTCTCCTCTCACCCTTCCCTCCAACGATGGCTACAAAGACCCACCCTTATGTTCCAGGTCTTAGCATATGATGTAGCAAATACAAAATGGATTAATGTGCTCATAAACAGAGTCTTCAAAAACTTAGATTTTCCCCAAAGAATGTTTTTATGTCCATGGCTTATACAGCTGCTTATATTGTTAGTTTGTTATATAATTGACAAACTTGTTAAACTACTTGTTTAACATAGGTGGTTGTAGTGGTGGAGAATGGAGACAAGAATTCAAGCAAATATTGCTTTTTCCTCTCCTCTTGCCTCTTTTTAATTTACCTATTACCTTTTTTATTAGTTGCCTTTTTTTTATTTTAATAAATTGTATTAGATTGTACGTTATTCTGGGAAGCAACTGTAACCTATTAGTTGTTTGCATGTACAATGCACTTTATGTATCAATTTTATATTTTACCCTGCTATAAAGCACTGCCTAAAAGGAGGTCAATATGTAAATAAAAGTATATACAAAATATATGCATAGCAAAAATACATAATTGGGATATAATGTTGTCGTTTATAGAGAATTAAATGCTTTCTTACAAACGCTGTATAAAAATTGGACAATATATAAACTTCATTGTATTAGTACATAGTTATGAAATGCAATAGTAAAACTTAAATTATAGCTTTGGAAATCAAAAAGTAAAAAAAAAAACATACAAATAAGATATGTGGTTCATTAAGAAGCAAGTGTTAGCAATAATATGAAGTTGGTATATTTAAGCATTATACATGGAGAAACAATATTGATATAGCAAATTATAAATAATTGATTCATTATACAAAAAAGTGTCGCATAAAGGCAAATGCAAAAGTTAGATTTAACATGTTTTATATATAATAGGTCGGTAGTTAGAAACATTTTAGGAACGGAAAGAATAATAGATCATCACAGATATTGTAGTGCACTAAAGAAATACAAATGTTGGTCATGTTTATAACATTAATATTTGTCATTAACACCTATTATTCAGTTAATAAAACTTTTGATAATATTCCATTTTAATCTTTGAAGACTGATTTGATAATGCTCTATTTATATGACTTCTATATAGTACTGTCTTGTACTATATTAGAATACCTATGTTGACCCTATGCCTATCAGTAATATTTGCAAATATTTATACATTAAATAATTTCAAAGATAATGAAAATTACACTGAATAAATTAATTTAAATGCCATCCAAGAAAAATATAAAATGATTATACTAGTTTATTATAAAATTACCAATTCACAAAAGTCTGTGAAATTATAGACATTACACATTTCCCATCTACTCACTATCTCTCTCCCTAAAAATATATATTCCCTAATTACCATTACCTGTCATTCAGACCCTCACCCCACCAAATACCACCGAGCAGGCCTGTGAATGACACTGATTCAGCCCCCGGACAACTGTATCAACTAAGCCACCTTTATGTTATACTTTGTCCTTTCTACAAATGTCTACTTTTTCAAACCTTAATTGTACTTAATTTAAATGTGAAAGTTGTTTGAACAAAACGCTTTCTAAATGTGTGTAAATGAATTCAACTTACTTTGTAATTTTGAAGGTAAAATGGCTGAATGCTAGTATTCATTAAATTAATGTATCAGGGCAAACCATTGAAATATAGCAAAAATGAAATTACATTCTTTCAAAATGTGACCATTCTTCTTCTGTCTAATTATTTTACAATTATCTGATTGAAGAATAAAGTAATGTTTGTAGACAGCTTCCATCTACATGAATTGTTCGATTTGAGTACATATAAAATAGTGTAATTGTCGTTTCAGATTGTGATTATTGAGTGCTTCTAAATTATAATGTATGTATAAATGAACTGAGAGCGTCAGGATTGTTATTAAAATGTGTTCAGCGATTATTATTCAGTTAATAAAACTGCTTTCATAATATTCTATTCTTGTAGTGTATTAGAATATGTTTTAGCTCTGTGAAAAACAATCCTGCTCCATGTGAAGTTACATACTGGAGCAGTTGCTTTACAGCATCCCTGGGTATTCAGAGCCTCTAGCTATGCAAGAAATATGTGAGTTATTTTTATATATGATGAACAGACGACTATTGATTTAGGTGCACAATTATGGTAATGCAGATGTAAAGAGTGGGCAGGGGGCTGGACTATATAAGCATGCCTTGAGTCCATGGCAGATTACCTCTCAGTCCTTGGTCAGTACATGCTGGTCATATTATATGTGGTGATTTTTTATTTACACTGCATGCAAAATATTTTAATTTAAATTAATTAATTTAAATCCTAATACTATCATTTATATACTTAGCTGATTAAAGTATATTTATCCTCAACATTTACTTGTTAAGTAAAATTTTGTTTGAAAAGCTCAATACTATTTTAAATATTTCTGCAGTTCTATAATATGTGTAAATGTTGTAAAGCAAAATGCATTATTAAAACATGTTGTTTACATGAACTTCTTACAGAACTTGCATTTTAACAATAATCACTGCTATGTTTTTTTTAAGGGGGCGTTACACTTTCTTGTCATCAACCGCACTAAAAGGTAAGTGATAATGACATTTAATTATAAGATTTAAATGTTCAAAGTGTGTCATATCTAAGTCTAAATTTAGATTGTCTGGTCATTGGAACACAGAGGCATTTATCTTCTGGGTCCTTGAGTTTTGTTGGCTAAGGAGGTAAAATGGCTATTTTTTCCCCCAAGCTGTCATTGATAACTCTGCTGGACAGCCACAGACTTAAATGATTGTCCAGTAGGTGTTCTTGAACCAAAGTATGTACTAAATGAGCTTGAGGTGGGTAATACTTTAATCTATGAGATCAAAGTGTTGCATCGTCTTTATGGTTTTATATTGAGGTACAGTGTGTATAGGAACTGAGTATCCTGCTTTTGAGAGGTTGCTAATTAGTGTAGATAAGCTGATATATAAAGTGAAAGAACAACTGGCAATCAAGAAGGGAAACTGGGACATTATATATAGATCTTTAAATATTGTTTTGCTGCTAGGTCAATATGTTATGAGGTGACACTTGTGACTGCATTCCTTGGCTCTTGTGTTTGTACGCCTCCAAATCAATGTACCATTTTTGTTTACAAAGTTTCACAGCCTTAGACAGTGTCTTGGCTGGAGGAGCTCATAGAAGTAAGATCATACAAGATACCAGCCCCAGAAAACAGAGAGAAGCTGAAGTTAAACAATTATGCATTAGAATGACAAGCTAGTTTACTTACTGTTTCAAATTATTTTAATAAATACATATTCTTAAAGGGAAACACATTTGGTGGAAATTGATCTCTAGTGTTACTCAGATCTAATTATAAGTATGTGTGGAATAGTTTTAGAATATTTGAAATTGAAGCTTATTTTGGAGATTTCATGTTTACATTGCTTCCTGTCCCCCCTCTTGCTTCCTCAATGCTAATGTTAATGGGGTGCAGCTCTTTAGCCAATCAGAATGGAGATTCAATTCTGCCTGTCATTTCTGTTCATTTAACCCTCTAAGTTGCAATGACAAACTGAGTTCATCCGAACAAGGCCATTTATTAATGTCAGGGGCAAGCTCAGCTCAACATTGCCTCTTAGAGGAGAGATGTCAAGGGTTAATCTATATTTTATTTATATTAAAAAAATTAAATCAACTTTTTACTAATATTTTCAGTAGTTGTTACTGTAAATTAATCCAGGGTGAGCTTTATTTGCTATTTTTGCATTACAAATTAATTTAATTCTGTCCAAGTAACCAGCACAATGACATTGCTTGTTTTTGTCAGTTAGTTTATAGGTTAGGCTTGAAAGACTTGAGTATTTTCTCAATCTAACCTAGTTTGTACATTTTAAATAGATAGATACTTGTTTACTATCAAACCTACATTACAAAGAACATTATCTTGCAGAGATCTGCAACCATGTCGGACGGGGAAATGTCCGTGTTTGGAGAGGCAGCTCAATATCTCCGCAAATCTGAGAAGGAAAGATTGGAGGCCCAGAGCAGGCCTTTTGATGCCAAGAACACCTGCTTTGTAGATGACCAAAAGGAACTCTATGTGAAAGGTTTAATCACTGCCCGGGAAGACGGCAAAGTCACTGTGAAGACTGATGATGGAAGGGTAATGACAAAAAGTAATCTTTGGAATAAAAAACTGAGATTCAATATTATATGTAGATCAATTGAATATGTGACCTTCCATTGCAGACCGTAACTGTTAAAGACAGCCAAGTCTACCCACAAAATCCCCCCAAGTTTGATAAAATTGAAGACATGGCCATGATGACCCATCTGAATGAAGCCTCTGTGCTTTATAACCTCAAAGAACGTTACGCAGCATGGATGATCTACGTAAGTTTGGGTTCTTTAGTTCCAGATAGTAGTAGAGTTGAAATTCATGATATTTAGTAAGATAATTGTCTTATACAATTTAGCATCACATTACTGAAAATATATTTTTTATATGTGAGTTTTAAAATATAGAATTATTACAACATGAATCATTTAACTGCATAACACCTTTTAAATGAGTACTATTTAGAGCAAATCTCTGAGCATTCTCCACATATCCTGTGAAGTGTGACTAGTAAATGTAAAGAAGAGATGCATTTGCAGGAGAAAAAATAAATCTCTACTTCTCATATAATGTGGAAAATCAAATAGGTTAATATATATTTTATCTGAATAAAATTAGTTTGCCTAGTGAATCAAAGTGTAATTTCTTAATTTCAGACATACTCTGGCCTTTTCTGTGCCACTGTGAATCCATACAAATGGCTTCCAGTGTACAACCCAGAAGTTGTTGCTGGCTACAGAGGAAAGAAGCGTATGGAAGCCCCACCACACATCTTCTCCATCTCTGATAATGCCTATCAGGCCATGTCAACAGGTACCTTACCTTTCCTTCTCTTACGTGGTCTCTTTATGTAGGGAGATGTATCTAAGGAATTACAATGGAAATCCCATATTTACAGTATTCTGTTTTGGACACCTAAGCTTGAGCACTAATAAGATGAAGTTAAATAATAGTTAAAGTTTGTTAATAGTTAGTTAATAGTTACATAAATAGTTGGTAATCTGTTACCTACTATATGCTATAAAGAACACTGGATACTTCTCGCTATGTGTTTGTTGACCAACTAAGTCAGGTTTTTATTACATGTCCACTTCTACTTGACAAGACTGGTAAACAGTTATACAGCATAAAGTACATTGTATATACAACTATGGTTGAGCCATATACAGCAAATATATTAAATACTGTTTTTTTATTTATCTATTTTAAAAAATATTTTCAGAATTCTAATATCTAGTTCCTCAAGTATAAATATCAGGCTATTGTGGTCCTAAGTATACATTTACTTATACTTCTCTTCTTTTTACAGATCGTGAAAATCAATCTGTCCTTATTACGTAAGTAATATATTTGCTAGTTTTAAAGGACTTCTGTAATGACATAGCAAGAATACCTAGTTGTTTTATTTATGCTTAGACCATAAACAAAAATCCTATTTAATCATTTATAATAGCAATATTCAGTATTATATTAGTTTTCCATGGTTAGTGAATCTGCTTGCACCTGAGCGTTTGTCTCCTGCCTGGTAAGATCATTAAGGGGAGGGTGGGAGTTTTGACAGAGACAGGTCTAAAGGGTTTCATGAACAATCAGATAACAACAAAAGCTTGTGGCAGAGGGAAATCTCTAACACAACAACTCTCCAGCCAATGGATATTATGTTTGTGGTAAACATTATGTCTGAAATTGTATCAGCTTCCTGGCAGATAAAGCCACCTCCGCCTTTGACTTTATAGTGTATGGATACCAGCAGGAGTCGTAACTTTGACATTAAGTTTAATAATAAATATTGCTTTTAAAAATTATTGAATATGAATGTTATTACTAATCCATGAATAACTAAAGCAATGTAACTCATGTTGTTACAGCACTACAGTGGTACCTTAAATATTTTTAAGATCATATTATTTACAGGATGTCATTTGGTTTCCTTTTTCTTTACCTTTAGTGGAGAATCTGGTGCAGGAAAGACTGTAAACACCAAGCGTGTCATCCAATACTTTGCAACAATCGCCGCTATTGGTTCCGGTGGAGACAAAAAGGAGGCCAGCTCCAGTCTGAAGGTAAATATCAAAGCACAGGACTTTAGATCAGTGCTTTATTACTTGGACAATATAGAAAACTCACTGCTTATATACCTTGCAATTTCAGGTGTCTCCGTTTTAAAAACATTATGAAGGATGTCAGTAAACATATATATTTTTTATTCTTGTGAATTAGCAGTTACACCAGAAGTATAAAAAAAAAAAAAAAAGAATATAATAGCAAAATAACTTTCCCAGCCTGTCTCCTCTTTTCTAGCTTACCGGGTTTAAATATTTAAACCAAAATGTAAAACTCTTTTTCTCCCTAGAATAGCTCTATTACTATCCCACATCCTATACACATACCACTTCCAACTTCAGTAGAAATTTCTCACTCTTTTGCCACTTAGCCTAACTGAAGTATAATTTAAGATATTATTTCCAAATGTGTTTGGCACATATAGATCTGAAGAGCCACGTAAATTAATTAATTTATACAATTTAACTGACTCCTCCCACATGCTAAACTGTGTTTAAAACACATTTTTAAACTTTAACACATGTAATACATGAAATAAAACCTGTTTTCAAGAATCTCATAAAAATAGTAAATTTACTTTCACCACTGCAACATATATAAATAACTCTATTATAAATAACTCTATTATATAACATATTAATATGTTATATATATATTATTGTGTTTTGTAAAAAACTAAAACACAATCTACCTTTGTTTTCAGGGAACTCTGGAAGATCAAATCATCCAGGCTAACCCTCTGCTGGAAGCCTTTGGTAATGCCAAGACAGTGAGAAATGACAACTCATCTCGTTTTGTAAGTAATAGAACATATTTACCCTATTTTATAGCTTTATAAATCTGTTTAAGTGACCAAATGTATTTTTGACTCCACTGTGATATTTAGGGTAAATTCATCAGAATTCACTTTGGAACTACTGGAAAACTGTCTTCAGCTGATATTGAAACTTGTAAGAAACCATTTCCTTTTTCATGTTTTAACATTTCAGTACTCAAGTAATGATGCATATTATTCATTTGTACCTTAATCTATATCCCTGTAGATCTGCTAGAAAAATCCAGAGTAACATTCCAGCTGTCAGCTGAAAGAAGCTATCACATCTTCTACCAGATCATGACCAATAAGAAACCAGAGATTGTTGGTAATGTCATTTTTTTTTTTCTAATCTAGCTCATAGGTAATCGTTCAAACCTGCAATTGTATTTTAAACCTTTGATTATAAGCATATACCAGATATAAAATACTGTGGCTCGCTTCAGCATTATTATTGATTAACTGCATGTATTTCAACTATACAACCACAGATATGTGATCCTTTTTGAATATTTTGTTATGCAGAGATGCTTCTTATCACCACCAACCCATACGACTACCCCGCCATCAGCCAGGGTGAGATTGTGGTGAAGAGTATTGATGATGTAGAGGAATTTTTGGCAACTGATGTAAGTACAGAAAGATGTTCTATTCCAATGACAACAGTATAATATTTGAATTATTGAAACATGACATACTGTTTTATCCGCAGAGTGCCATTGATGTATTGGGCTTTAACGGGGATGAAAAAATTGGCATCTACAAAATGACTGGAGCTGTCATGCACCATGGAAACTTGAAATTCAAGCAAAAGCAAAGAGAGGAACAGGCTGAGCCTGAGGGCACCGAAGGTTTGTTTTCCTTAACTCATGTCTTCTCAGCTAAAAGATCTATTTCATGGGATGAATATATTATATGTTTCATTTGTAGTTGCTGATAAAATTGCTTATTTGATGGGCCTGAACTCTGCTGATTTGCTGAAGGCTTTGTGCTATCCAAGGGTAAAGGTTGGCAATGAATTTGTCACCAAGGGACAAACTGTGCCACAGGTAATTTTGTTTCTCTCTTTTAATTATCATGCAAAAAAATTATATCACAAATCAGGTCATATAATAAAATTGATGTTCTTCTCTTCAGGTCTACAACTCAGTTGGTGCCCTTAGCAAGTCCATTTTTGAGAAACTGTTCTTGTGGATGGTCATCCGTATAAACCAACAACTTGATACCAAGCAACCAAGACAGTACTTCATTGGTGTACTGGATATTGCTGGATTTGAAATATTTGATGTAAGTAACTGTGTATATAAATGTAGCAAAGTATGTGGTACTTACATCAAGATAATACTATAAATAATTTTGTATGTTGTCATTTTCAGTTCAACAGCTTGGAGCAGCTTTGCATCAACTTCACTAATGAAAAACTGCAACAGTTCTTCAACCATCACATGTTCGTCCTGGAACAGGAGGAGTATAAGAAAGAAGGAATTGACTGGGAATTCATTGACTTTGGTATGGATCTGGCTGCCTGCATTGAGCTTATTGAGAAGGTGAGTCCCTAAAGATAAAAAAAATATGTTAGTCCTCAACACACAAACAAATGTTTCTTTGGAGCTCACAGTTTTGCATTATTATTTTCAGCCAATGGGTATTTTCTCAATCCTTGAAGAAGAGTGCATGTTCCCTAAGTCTACTGACACCTCCTTTAAAAACAAGCTGTATGAGCAGCATCTGGGCAAGTGCAAGAACTTTGAGAAGCCCAAACCCGGCAAAGGAAAGGCTGAAGCTCATTTCTCTCTGGTGCATTATGCTGGTACTGTGGATTACAACATCTCTGGCTGGCTTGAGAAGAATAAGGATCCACTGAACGAGTCTGTTATCCAGCTGTATCAGAAGTCTTCAGTTAAACTCCTGTCCTTCCTGTACACAGCCCATGCTTCAGCTGATGGTAATTGTTAATCATTTATTGTCAACATGTTCATATTCTTCCATTTTTAGTTTATGAAGTCTTGATAATAATTTTATTTAATTTTTAAACAGCTGATGCTGGTGCAAAGTCTGGAAAGAAGAAGAAGGGGGGCTCCTTCCAGACAGTGTCTGCATTGTTCAGGGTCAGTATATTCAGGTCTCCAAGTTATCACTAAGATTCTCCAGTTCATTGGATGGGAATCAGGTTTCACGGACAATAACAAATTAATAAATATTTGTTCTTTCAATTGCCTTCCCCCCACAGGACTATTTTTAGCTTGTCTATAGATAATGTTTTAAATCTATAGCATATTAAAGGAAAGTTCTGACAAAATATATGTATATATATATATATATTCTATCTATTATTAGGAAAATTTGAACAAGCTTATGACTACCTTGAGAAGCACTCATCCTCACTTTGTGCGTTGTTTGATTCCAAATGAGACCAAGACTCCTGGTAAGTAACCACATTCTTTTTTTGAAAAATAAATAGTATTTATTTACATATAGCACTGTCCTTCACTTCCTCAATTTACATTCTTCACTACCAGGTATTATGGACAACCATCTTCTTATCCACCAGCTGAGGTGCAATGGTGTGTTGGAAGGTATTAGAATCTGCAGAAAAGGATTCCCAAGCAGAATCCTCTATGGTGATTTCAAACAACGGTACGTATAATTACACAATATTTTATATATGTACTAATACATTTTATCACCTAATAAGTCAGGAATATAAACTGAATTACATATGAATAAAGCACTATATGTTAATATAACATGAAAACTCAACTAAAAAGTTACAACTGCAATCATCTGAAAGAAAGTAAAGTTTTTAATTATAATAACAGAAATATGATTCCTTGCTATCTCTGTGATCTACATATGTTGCTCCTTTTGCAATTCATCTTGTTTTGTTAAAGGTACAAAGTACTGAATGCCAGCGCAATCCCAGATGGGCAATTTATTGACAGCAAGAAGGGCTGTGAGAAACTTCTGGGCTCTATTGATATTGACCACACTCAGTACAAATTTGGACACACCAAGGTATAAAACAACTAATCAAAATGTCAGTGAAGAGTTATAATATCTCTGTGCGCTTTATTAATTGCATGTTTTTATTAAAGGTGTTCTTCAAAGCTGGTCTTCTGGGTACCCTGGAAGAAATGAGAGATGAAAAGTTGGCACAGCTTATCACTCGCACTCAAGCTCTTTGCAGAGGATTCTTGATGAGAGTTGAATTTAAGAAGATGATGGAAAGAAGGTATTATTGACATTGTATTTCTAAAATGGTTAATATCTGTAAAGTTTGTATACAAGACTTATACTCTGTATTTCCCCAAATAGGGAGGCATTGTTTGTTATTCAGTACAATGTCAGATCATTCACGAATGTCAAACATTGGCCATGGATGAAATTGTATTTCAAGATTAAACCTCTCCTGAAGAGTGCTGAGACAGAGAAAGAGATGGCCAACATGAAAGATGAGTTTGAGAAGACCAAGGAAGCTCTGGTTAAGGCGGAAGCAAGGAGGAAGGAACTAGAAGAGAAAATGGTTGCCCTGCTGCAGGAGAAGAATGATTTACTGCTGCAGTCCCAATCAGTAAGTAGATAAATATACTGATATGTTCTACAAAAACGTTAATACACACCATGCTGAAATGTATGTTCTCTTTAAATAGGAAGGTGAAAGCCTGGCTGATGCTGAGGAGAGATGTGAAGGTCTCATCAAAAACAAAATTCAACTGGAATCTAAAATTAAGGAGATTACAGAGAGACTTGAAGATGAGGAAGAAAGCAATGCTGAACTAACAGCCAAGAAGAGGAAGCTGGAGGATGAATGCTCTGAGCTGAAGAAAGACATTGATGACTTGGAACTTACCTTGGCCAAAGTGGAAAAGGAAAAACATGCCACAGAAAACAAGGTAGGATTGTTGTATAACATATAGTACTGTATATCAAGGGTTATTTAAGAAAATTATATTCACCTTACCATATTCCCTCTATATGCAGGTTAAAAACCTTACTGAAGAAATGGCAGCCCTTGATGAGAATATCTCAAAGGTTTCCAAGGAGAAGAAGGCTCTCCAAGAAGCACATCAACAAACACTTGATGACCTTCAAGCTGAAGAGGACAAAGTCAGCTCTTTGACAAAAGCCAAAACTAAGCTGGAACAGCAAGTAGATGATGTAAGTAGTTTATGAAAGATATTATTTTTAATCACATATTTTAATTATTTCCTCATATGGCAATTAAAATTGTAAATACATGTTTTAAACAGCTGGAAGGTTCCCTGGAACAAGAGAAGAAACTACGCCTTGACCTTGAGAGATCTAAAAGAAAGCTTGAAGGTGATCTGAAGCTTTCTCAGGAAACTGTTATGGATCTTGAAAATGAGAAGCAGCAAACTGAGGAGAAACTCAAGAAGTTCGTATTCTTTTAATATGTATTTGTTATTAAATTAAATGTATGCCTTTATTGTCTAATGAAATTACTAACACTATTTCTCTCTAATAGGAAAGAATTTGAAATCAGCCAACTCCAAAGCAAGATTGAAGATGAACAATCCCTTGGATTACAGCTGCAGAAAAAGATTAAGGAGTTGCAGGTATGATTGTGGAAAATAGACGTTAATAATGTGGACACATTTTTCTTTCTTTGTAATAATGTATTATCATCTATTAGGCCCGTATTGAAGAACTTGAGGAAGAGATTGAAGCTGAGCGTGCAGCTCGTGCAAAGGTTGAGAAACAGAGGGCCGATCTCTCCAGGGAACTTGAAGAAATTAGTGAAAGGCTTGAAGAAGCTGGAGGTGCAACATCTGCCCAGATTGAGATGAACAAGAAACGTGAAGCTGAGTTCCAGAAAATAAGACGTGATCTGGAAGAATCCACCCTTCAGAATGAAGCTACTTCTGCAGCACTGCGCAAGAAACATGCTGACAGTGTTGCTGAGCTTGGGGAACAAATTGATAATCTGCAGCGCGTTAAACAGAAACTGGAGAAAGAAAAGAGCGAGTTCAAGATGGAAATTGATGATCTTGCTAGCAACTTGGAGAATGTCTCCAAATCAAAGGTAGAGCAAACTGGTATATGTTTCTAAAAATGCTGAAAAGTTAAGCAGAGAGATAACACAGCTTTTTGTCTTGAAGGCCAATCTTGAAAAAGTAAGCCGTTTACTTGAGGACCAACTCAGTGAAGTAAAGGCAAAGGACGATGAACATCAACGTCTTCTCAATGACCTCACTACACAAAAGGCTCGCTTCCAGACAGAGAACGGTATTTAAATTTAAAAAACCTTTCAAAGACTTCACAGCAAGTGCGTCACTGAATTAATGTTAGCCATGAATTAGGCAATCTCTGTTATCAAAGAATTCAAAGCTTATCTTGCAGAGGGAATCTTATAATAATATTCTGTAGTAATACAGATTTTATGGTATATTTTTAGTCAAATATATTAACGAGCCACAGTAATAACCTAGTTGTCATGGTTTTTAACTAGTAATGATTATTATAAACAACTCTTCAATTTATTGTGTTTAAAAAAGTTGATCTTTTGGAAGGAAATTTTAGTAAAAATTGTTTTCCTACGATTTTTGAGCTCATGTCATTATCAAAGCGTGTTATGAGGTCATCTCCTTAGACTCTTGTCAGAAAAAAAGCAGTACTGTAGATATGCCGCTGCAGGTAAGTCTGTTGCAGGATTTTCCACAATTTAAAAAAAAGTTAAGATGACCTCTATTCCAAAGCTGATAAGAAAACAAGAACCTTTCTGTGCAAGTTTTCTCACAAAATATCAACTTTACTACTTAATAGTCCACTGAAGTGCCTAAACAGCTAGACATCTATTTCAATTAGCCATTGATTATTAATAATATTCGTATTCAATTAAGTTAAAAAAAATCAATAGTGAATAATAAATTTACTTTTCAAGATCAGATTCCGCTGCTATCAATTTCCTTCGAGTATAAGGTGAATAGGGGGGCCACTGTCTGGCAGTGTTTCCTTAAAGGTTAAAGACTTACTGCTAAAACGGTTTCCATTGGCAGAAATCTGGCTAAGAAGCGGCCTATTAATGATTGTCTAGATTCAGGTTTGCCTCTATGTAACTGTTCTTTTAAACCTTTAGTATTGCACCCCGTGTCCATTTATAAATGTAGACCAACAACATTTGAGGGCTAAAACACTAATATTTTAAATTAAGTTTAATATTGAATATTTTTTTTTTAAATGATAGAATATGAATTGGATTAAAAATCAAAACATAATAAAAACAACTAGCTTGTGTCTTAGTCCATTACAGCTGGCTTATAAATGTCATGAAAGCTGGACTTTTTTCAATGATCCTTTCATTTTTTAAACAAAAACATGTATTAATCTTGTGGCAACATTTTGGAAAGTATTGTGTATTTTTGTAGATTAAATGTGTATTTCACATAATGAAAAATGTAATAACTGTTACTTACAGGTGAGCTCTCACGTCAGCTTGAAGAAAAGGAGTCTCTGATTTCTCAGCTCTCAAGAGGAAAACAGGGATTCACCCAACAGGTTGAGGAACTCAAGAGACAGCTGGAGGAGGAAACAAAGGTAACAATTTATAATTTATAAAATACTGAATTAGACATTAATTAAGTCACAATTTTCTCTGAACATCAAACATATTAGAACATTTATCATACTGAATGTAATTAATGAAAAATAATAATACATTTCTTTAGATAAAAGCTAAAATTGCATACATATCTTATAGCATATGTTGAGATGGTTTAAACATATGACACTATCATACTTAAACATTTTCAGGCTAAGAATGCCCTTGCACATGCCCTTCAATCATCCCGTCATGACTGTGACCTGCTCCGTGAGCAGTATGAGGAGGAACAAGAAGCCAAGGCTGAACTTCAGCGCTCTTTGTCCAAAGCAAACGGTGAAGTTGCTCAATGGAGGACCAAATACGAAACTGATGCTATTCAGCGCACTGAGGAGTTGGAAGAGGCCAAGTATGTTCATCATGAACAAATAAAATGTAAACAAATATAAATTACCTTTAGTATCATTCTAATAAAGTGTTTTATTATATATATTTGTAGAAAGAAGCTTGCTCAGCGCTTACAGGATGCTGAGGAGCAAGTAGAGGCTGTGAACTCCAAATGTGCATCTTTGGAAAAGACCAAGCAGAGGCTGCAGTCTGAAGTGGAAGACCTGATGGTAGACGTTGAGAGAGCAAACAGTGCTGCAGCTGCTCTTGACAAGAAACAGAGGAACTTTGATAAGGTACGCAAAAACACATATTGGGGTCACATGACATAAATATATAATATTGTTAAACCTCACCTTTGAAGTAATAAATAATATTTAAAATTGATTATTTTAAAAACACTTGGTTTGACAGGTTCTAGTGGAATGGAAACAGAAGTATGAAGAGGGCCAGGCTGAGCTGGAGGCAGCTCTAAAAGAATCCCGCTCACTGAGCACTGAGATCTTCAAGATGAAGAACGCTTATGAAGAGGCTTTGGAACAAGTTGAGACCCTGAAACGGGAAAACAAGAACTTGCAACGTATGTTTGGTTTTTAGAAAACATGGATGCTCAAATTATATATTAACTGTTTAGTTAATTATTTGCAGCTGCTATTCTACAAACTGCTCAAATTGATTCAGAATTGCTGCATATAGTACTGAATTTTTATTTTCTTATATAACAGACAATATAAAATAAAAAGTGATAATATTACTTATTAATAATAATTTAGTAATAATATTTCAGTAGTTACGAATTCAAAAACATCTGAGTACAATATCAGACTCATTAACTGGCAATGTCTTTTACAGAGGAGATCTCAGATCTGACTGAACAGATTGGTGAAGGCGGAAAAACAATTAATGAGTTGGAGAAAGCAAAGAAACAGGTTGAACAGGAAAAGAGCGATCTGCAGGCTGCCTTGGAGGAAGCTGAAGTAAGTGTGATCCAGCCTTTTGATCTGTATAGATATCTGATATTTCAATATTAGTAGTGACAGTTAAAATAAAGAATGAATACTGGGTCATGAATCAAATTAATGTAACAAGACCCAAATTAACAAACTCTACTATTATCTATTTACTTTAAATGTATGTAAAACGAAATGCATATATATTTTTAAAGGGATCTCTGGAACATGAAGAAGCCAAGATTCTCCGTGTCCAACTTGAGCTGAACCAGATTAAATCTGAGGTAGACAGAAAAATTGCAGAGAAGGATGAAGAGATTGACCAACTAAAGAGGAACAGTCAGAGAACAATCGACACCATGCAGAGCACTCTAGACTCCGAGATTAGAAGCAGAAATGATGCTCTAAGACTGAAGAAGAAGATGGAGGGAGACTTGAATGAACTTGAGATTCAGCTCAGCCATGCCAACCGCCAGGCTGCAGAGGCTCAGAAACAACTCAGAAATGTGCAAGGACAGTTCAAGGTATTTACAATATTAACTCAAGTTAATTTTAATTATTATTACTCTTTATTTATTTTCCATAAGCTATTAACAAAGCATAATAGAGTAGTGCTGGTACCAAATGTTATTAGGGGAAAGCTTTTCTAATATATTTTATTACTTAAAGATATGTTTGTTACCAATACCATCGGAACAACAAGTAAATGTTTTGACTTATTAAAAAAATAAATACTTAGAGAAAATGACAATTGATAAAGTATTTTAGATGTAGTAAAAAAATATGAAATGCATCCAATTTTCAATTAATTAGACTGAAGTTATTTACATCTTCATATTTGGCTAATAGGATGCCCAGCTCCAACTGGACGATGCTCTCAGAGGACAGGAAGATCTGAAGGAACAGGTTGCAGTAATTGAACGTAGAAATAACCTGCAGCAGGCTGAACTTGAAGAGTTTAGATCTGCTCTGGAACAGACAGAGAGATCTCGTAAGATTGCTGAACAAGAACTTCTGGATGTAAGCGAACGTGTTCAGCTCCTGCACTCACAGGTAAAAATCATCTTGAAGGGAAGTCTAAAAAGTAACCTCAGATATATGTGTATCTAACAGATTAAGTAATAAATAAAATACTTATTCTTTATTTTAGAACACCAGCCTTATCAACAGCAAGAAAAAGCTTGAGAATGATGCATCTCAGCTCCAAACTGAGGTTGAGGAAGCAATCCAAGAAGCCAGAAATGCTGAAGAAAAAGCCAAGAAGGCCATTACTGATGTATGTGGTGTTCTCACTTTGTACAATATGTATGCCTTAAAAATGTTATTGAATGATCAGATTTATTCATTTCTCATTTTTACCAAAGGCTGCGCTTATGGCAGAGGAACTAAAGAAGGAACAAGACACCAGCTCCCACTTGGAGAGAATGAAGAAGAACCTTGAACAGACTGTAAAGGACCTGCAGCATCGCCTGGATGAAGCCGAACAGCTAGCACTTAAGGGTGGCAAGAAGCAGCTCCAGAAACTGGAGGCCAGAGTAAGTACAATATAAGTAGGATGTGTGACATATTTTATTTTGGGGAAAAAATTTAGTTGTTGATATATTAATATTACTTGCAGGTAAGGGAACTGGAAAATGAGCTGGATAATGAACAGAAACGTGGTGTGGAAGCAATCAAGGGAGTTCGCAAATATGAGAGAAGAGTGAAGGAACTGACATATCAGGTACATTGCTTTGTCTTGTGCATGTGCATATATATATATATATATATATATATATAATATATTATATATAGGATAACATACAGCTATAATCTACTGAATGTTTTGGAGTTACAATCACACTACATCTAGTAGAAATTGTAATATATATTTCCTTTCATTTTTAGACCGAAGAAGACAGAAAGAATGGACTCAGACTACAGGATCTGGTTGACAAACTGCAGCTGAAAGTTAAAGCCTACAAGAGGCAGGCTGAGGAGTCTGTAAGTACACAAAGTACTTTTGAATACCAGTTGCTGGATTTATTTATGTGTGGTCATAGGAACACATTTTGCTGTCCCATGATTTCACCAATAAGTTTGGAGTTTACAAAGGGTGGATGCCTGAATTAGTTTTGAAAACACTAGTCTATAAAACATGTGTGTCCAGTGCAGTGTGCATACATTCCATATGCTTTAAGTATCTTGAACTGCACTTCTGGAGCTAAAAAAAAAAATTATACTTATATACATGTTTTCTCTTCTTGTCTTAGGAGGAACAAGCCAATGCTCATCTGAGCCGTTTCAGGAAGGTTCAGCATGAGCTTGAAGAAGCTGAGGAGCGTGCTGACATTGCTGAGTCTCAAGTGAATAAGCTGAGGGTAAAGAGCCGTGATATTGGAGGCAAGGTATGTTTCATTGCATTTACTTTCTATTTCTATTTCTATTACCATTATAGGTTCACTCTTTTCACTTGCTCCGACATTACTAATCTTTGTTTCTTTATTTGTTTTTTTTTTACAGAAGGGAGAGTCTGAAGAGTGAATAGCCTTTACTAGTGGATGGATGATAAATTTGCAAAATGTAAATTTTTCACTCATTTGAACCCCCCATTTCCCTTATCTTGATCCCTATTATCTACCTCTTTTCAATAAACTGTTTGAAGCTTGTAAAAATGTGTCTGTAGTTTCACTGACTATATTATACATTTATTAATATTATATATTTCACCTGTGCCCTGTCTACCATTCACTATAACCCTAGCATTCATTAGGTGGTGGTAGGGGGTGGGGGGGTTATAAAGATGAGGGTTGTCACATGTGCAACAAATACAGTCCTTGTCTCTAAAGTCTTCATCAAGAACACATCTGGTGTCAAACTGTTATTGACTCCCAAACACCAACTAATCAATAAGGGACCTGCACATGTAGTGTAAATGTCTCTCTCAACCCTAAAAGCGTGTTCTATCTTCTCTTTACAACCTCCTAAATTAAAGTCATGTCACTTTCATGCCTCCTTTACCATTACTATATTTCCAAAATGTGCTGCCTGGCTTTGCTTTTATCAGTGTTATGAATCTGGACTTCCACTTCTTTAGCATAGTCTTCTACCACTTAAAAATTAGTTTTTGTTAATGTTCTCTTCTATCTTATGTGCAAGTTCATAGTTGTACAGAAAATGTTATTCAAGTACATTGACTCTCTCAAACCTTATTCATCTGCTTATGGCAGGGGTAAGTCATTCAGGATGTGCACAGCAGGGCTATCATTATATCCAGGCATGTATGTGGCCCTCCAGGACCAAACTTGCCCACTCCTGGCTTATGGTATTCAACACTAGCTACTTTCGCTTCATCCACTTTACCTCTCAGGACATATTGTAATAAATAAATTTATATAAATGCAATGTCCTTCACATGAAATAACATTTCTGACAGTACAGACACAAGGCCAACACAACAGTATGACCAATGTTGTGTATTTGCTCACAACTGTTATTTAAAATATATATATTTTATTATTTTGATTTAAAAATATCAAGTAATGATGAACATATACAATTATTTAATATGTTCTAACTATATATCCTACTTAAATACCTCACATATAATTCAAACAGGTGTTTAACATCCCTACACCAATTCAATGTATTTCATACCAACCAGTAGTGCACAGCACACACATTCAAATAAGCCTACACATTCCCACAATCTCTCACACTGCACTTAATTAAACAAATATATCCTCAGCCATTTGCTGTGTTGAGCATGCACTACATTTTGACTTACATCCATTCCATCTATCTTCCTATGTTTAACAACCACAACTATTTTGAATCATTTTATACATCATTTTATTTCATACATATATATCCCAACGATTCATATACTCCATTACACAACACTAACAAGAAGCCAAAACACTGTTAGGCCATACATGGAATGATTTGTTGAGCATTTATAAAATTAAGGCCCTCTTGGTACATGGACAATTGACATATTGGGCTATGATCAGCACAAGGATATACTAAGAATATCTCCCCTGACCTGAAGAATACAGCCCAGAAAAACTACAAGGTACTGTGCAGTCTGTCTTAAATCAAGACTCAACTTGTGTTTGCGTTGTTCAGTCGTGTCTGACTTTCCTTGACCTCATATTCATGGCAGAGATACTGGAGTGGTTTGCCAGTTCCTTCTCAAGTGGGCCACAGTGTACAGCCCCTGGCAGGAGCTGTGCTAGAGAATAGAGGGCCCTGGTGCAAAAATAAAGTTTTGGCCCTCCCCTGTGCTCTGGGCCCCGATGAAACCAAATCACTCTGTGCTCTTCCCCCAGACCCCTTCCCACAACTGTCCCCGTCCTGAAGACAAGCCAAGGAGGTACAGGAGGGCCCAGGAGGGCCATGGCAGGTTTGTACCATTGGTAGATCCGCCCCTGGCTCCTGGTATTCCTAGGTGGTCTCCAATCCAAATATTGATCAGGCCCAACCCTGCATGGCTAAGGGTGGTGTGGCCTCTTGGTTCCCTGACTGGAATCAAACTCAGGTCCCAGTAGGGAAAGCACCAAATCCTTAACCTCTGGACCACAAGGGAACCCAAGACTCAACTTACTTGTAGATATAAGGCAATTCTGGTAATATCATCTGGATTTAGATTTCAAGGAATTGCCAGTCAAATATATCCAGTCAGATATAACGATTGTTTCAAACACAGGCCTGTAACAAGCAATCTCCATCCAGGTGGCGTTATCACTTTGCATCTCATGGAATCTTTACCTGAAAATATTTTCACACCTTTGAGCTGGAAACTTTGCACACCTATGCTCCAGGAAAAGCAATTTTTTTAAACACAAATGTAAAAGCAAATGATTGACAAAAATGTTTTAACTAGCCCTCTGTTTTACTGAAATGTATATGCCCTCTCCGATCTGCTAACCTTATTACACAGCCACATGAAATCCCTTGGAGTCTTTAAAAAAACTCATGGCGGTTGCAGAAAGGGATGCATTCAGAGAAAATCAAGGCTGTTCCTGCATCCCAAATGACTGCATTACCCAGCTCACAAGCATCTCCTGAAAATCAATGCATAGAAGAGGTAGCAAAAGCCAATAATAAAGTAATTAGAATCAGGACAAACTTCCCACATGAGCTTACTATCCACTGAGAACCTGTTCTAAATGTAGGAAACAAGCACTCAGATGCCAGGGAATATTGTATCAGAACTGCACTGTGCAATGCAATATCTATAAGGAGCAAAACAGTTATCAAATCTGACCTTGTTAATTTAGCAGACATTACTTGAATTACCTGGCTAGATTGAATTTCAGGCCCCATTTTAGAAGCTGCTATCGCTGCCAATTATTCAGTGCTCCATTACAGAACTGGTGACATCTAAATGTTTCTGAATGTATACTGTAGTAGGCTATGTGTGGACCACTAAACAAATTCTCTATGAATAGAACTCCTGTGGAGATGTCTCATACCGTCCATTAAGGGGTATCACTCCACACACTTTGATGTCTGAGTTGGATTTTTCATATGTAATGGGGACTGTGAGGGTATTATGTCTCTAGTCCAAGGGTGGGCAAAAGGGGCCACATACATGCCTGAATTTGAGGATAGCCCGGCTGCTCACAGGTGAGTCAATCACTTCTTGAGTCATGCTGATTGACTCGCCGGTGCACAAAAAGGAAATCTTCAAAGCTTGTTTAAGCTCATAAACATCCCCTTAAATGTCAACACCAAGCTTCATGATTTGATAGCACCATCACGGAGATGAAAAAGAGAGATTGTAGTCTTGAAAGGATTTGGCGTAAGTCTTGTACAATGGAGGAAAGACTTAAACTGCAAACCCATATCTAGGAATATCAGCGCACTATCAATAGGCCTCAGTGATCTGGAGAATAACAACCCGTAGACTACTGACCAACTCTTCTTTATTCCATTATACACATTTCCAATACAGTGAAACACAATAAAACATTTTCATACTCCCTCTGATAAAACAAATCAATCAGGATTCCTGTTGGTAACTAGATTTAGCATTAGCAGATGAAGTCTCATCACGACCCCTAGGGATTTGCCTGCTAAACAGTCTGGCTAAAGGGCAATCTAACTATATGGACAAATAGGCATATAGGCAATTGCCTTGCAACAGACCCACAGAGCATACAGTAAACAGTAGCCTCTAAAAGTCTCATAATATTATCCACTATATAGTATACTACATATGCTATACTAAATAATATACAGCAATTACCTCATACTGAGAATTCATAGAAAATCACTGCAAATAACTAAAAAACTGTCACCGTCCAACTTTTTAATTTCAATTGCCTTGACTTGTTGATGCTTGGCATGAAGTCTTCCACCAACTCTTCACATTTGGAGGATTGCAAGACATTTTTAATGTAGGTGAAACTTCTTAAATCTTGTTAAATATAATAACACCACAAAGTAAAAGCTCCAAATGAAGCAGATGTCACAGCAAGTAATATTGAATGGTCTACATATATATGTAGATTCACCGAAACAATCAGCTGGTTAACAGTATAGCCAAATTCAGAAGTGAAAAATGTAATATACTGAAGTTTGTTCCCCATGTTTTGTAACTCTAGGTAGAGTTCATTATTCATACATTCCATTATTGCTCACTATAGCAGAAATACATTTGTGAAGAATGTGTTGGTCATAATCAAGTATTTTTTTTATGGAATTTTGAGCTCTAAACTTGCTCTTTACAAAAAAAGCTTACCAAGGTTTTAATGCTCACTGCAGATTCACTTTTTAGAGATGACTGTCACATACCCCTTCAAGAGCTACAACACACTTGCATATGACAAGTTGTTTGACCGACTCATGCTTCACACTTAGGCACTGTCACGTCTTTTTTCAATCTATGGAGTCTCATGACAGACCATATATCACAACCATTTAGCTTAGCAGTAAAATGCACAAGCTGTAGCTTATATTCTATTCATGTTTCTGTTTAAGGCTGGCTGTTTTATTGATATTACAATCTATGGCTGAATGTATCTAATGTTTTAAACTCGCTCCTGCAGAAGTAATCATGTTCCTCATGTCCAGCTGACACTATTTGCCTGAATTTTGAAAAAGTGCAGCTTGCAATCCTGACAAGATGAATCAGGTCCACTTCAGAGTGAAATAATTTAGGACTAAGACACATAGGAAGACTAGGCACCCTTTGTAGGGGGTCCCAACTTTTTACCTTACACAACAAATATTGACAACCCATATTCTTACTGTAGCAAAATAAGCAAAAGCAAAATGCTGGAAACATTAGATATATTTCAGTTATCACCACTTTAATCAGGAAATGGGTAACATCCCAGACTAGTTGGCTGTCTCTCATTAGCATCAAAGCCCCTTTGACCATAAATGCACCCTCCAACAACTTTAAACCTCCATTTAGGGAAAGATGGGAGGCTGACATGGGCTTCCATTGGGACTCCCCTAAATGAGAAAGAACTTGTACAAACTTAATCAAAGGCTCACTGAATTACAGCTTAATGGAAACAACAATTAAAATATTGCAAAGAGCATCCCTGACCCCTGACATAATGCACAAAATGAATCCCCAAAATGCATCCAATTGATTCAGACAATGACAAACAATAGGTATTTTCCTTCACACATGGTGGGAATGACCAGTGGCCCAACAAATTTGGACCAAAACCTTAGAACTAGCATCGAATATTCTTCAAAAATCCATTCCCCCATCCATAGATATTTGCCTTCTGGGTAACCATAGCCATTTACTATTAAAAAAATAATAATAATTGGCTACAATATCTAATGATTTCCACTAAAAGCCACATTGCCCATAAATGGAAGACTCCAACCCTTAATTTAAGAAAGGTAATCAATAAACTGAATGTTATAATGATGCATTGCTGCCTTACCCATACAATAACAAACACATACTCCATATTTCTTGGAGACTTGAGACTCATGGCTTAGATCACCACTTACAATAATTTTTTTATAAAAAAAACATGTTTTTAGAACTCTTATAAGATCTGATGGATAATTTAATGCTGGCTGGAAATGGACCTCTCAGCGTAAATCCCTGGAACTGGAAAAGTAAATTGTGGGAAGGTTGACTGGAAATCGACCAATCTCACGCTAAAACTTAAAGAAAAGAAAAAAAGACGTCTGGGCTGGGCTAATTGTGTCAACCCGTTCATAGTAGTTATTTGATTTAATTTTCTCTCATTTCTTAATTTAAATTATATATAAACCTTATGTTCTTTTTATTTTACAAAAAAGGAAAAGAAATAGTTCAGTAATTAATAATAACCACATTATACAAAATTACTAAACTTTATTAGTAAATTATTAAATTTCAAATGTTCAAATTACAATGTTTGTAATTGACAATAAAAAATATTGAAACCAAGATATATTTCAGTTGGGGAAACAATTTTCAGCCTCCCAAAATGATCCTAGGGAAAAATAATTAATAAAATAATATAGTATATATCAGTATGGAATAAGTATGGATGACAAGTTAATATATAGTAATTGAGAAGTATTAGTTTGAATAATGTACACATAGCTCAAAGGGCCACTGTAAAATGAAAACCGTGTTTGAAAACTGTGCATCTGACTAAGACCGTAATTAAGCAGGAAAAAAGTCATAAAACTATTTTCTAATTAGATTTTTTTTTATCCCTCTGCACTTCCCTGGAAAATCCATGTGTATTAGAGGGGGTGTTTACATTTATGTAGAGCCTTGGGCCTGTGAGGAGGAGGGGTGCAGTGTCAGTTTTAGTCTTAACCTGTACTTCTCTCAATTCACTCTCTTCTTACTCCTTCCTCCAAAGATACCTACAAAGACGCACCTTCATGTTCTAGCTCCCATGATATGATGTAAAAAACACAAGATGGATTCCTGTATTCATAAACAGAGTCTTCAAAAATTTAGATTTTCCAAAAAAATGTTTTATGTTCATGGCTTATACAGCTGCTGATGTTGTTAGATTGGTACATACTTGACAAACTTGTTAAACTAAAGTGGTCCTTTAAAATAGGTGGTTGTAGTGGTGGAGAATGGATACATGTATTCAAGCAAATCCTGCTTTTTCCTCTCCTCTTGCTCTCCTCTTGTCAATTTTTAATGTTCATTTTACCTTTTTCATTTGAAACTTTTTTATTATTTCATATATGTTATTAGAATGTAAGTTCTTCTAGAGAAGCACCCGTAACCTATTGGTTGTTTGCATGTAAAATGCACTTCATGTAATAATTTATATTAACCCGCTGTATAGCACTGGCTACAAGAATGACAATATGCAAAGAAAAGTATATACAAAATATTTGTATAGCAAAAATATTGAATTTGGATATAATGTTGTCCTTTATAGAAAATTAAATGTTTCTTTAAAACCCTGAATAAATAGATGGACAATATAGTAGCTTCATTTTATTAGCATATAGCTATGAAATGCAATAGTAAAACTTAAATTATAGTTTGGGAAATCTAAAAGTTATAAAAACATAGAAATAAAATAAGTGGTACATAAAGAAGCAAGTGCTAGCAATACTATTAAGTTGGTGTATTTAGTGTATTTATGTATTATCCATGGAGGAACAATATTGCTATAGCCAATTATAAAACATTGATTGATTATAAAAATAAATAAAAAAACATAAAAGTGTGAAAAAGATCAAAATGTTCCATAAAAGTAAATGTGCAAGTTAGATTCAACACATATATATAACATTGGTCTGTGGTAGAAACATTTTAGGAACGGAAAGAACAATAGATCAGCACAGATATTGCAGCATACTAAAGATATAGGAGAGTTTACAATGATCTGTTTGAAGAATAAATGAATGTTTGTACTTCCATGTACAGGATTTGTTTGATTTGGGTACATATCAGATAGTGTAATTATAGCTCTTCAGATTGTGATTTTTGATTGCTTTCAAAGTTCTATAAAATATTTGAGAGCGGGAGGATTGTTATTAAAATGTGTTCAGCGCCTATTATCAAGTTAATAAAACTGCTTTAAACATATTATTATTATTATCGTTTATTTTTAATGCGCCATCATATTCCCCAGCGGCATACAGCCTCATTTAATTGCTACTTTTTTCAGCTCTGAGTTCGCGAGTGCAAAACAGAGGCAACTTTGCTATTCAATTGCCTCCATTTTGCAACCATGGATCGAGTTCCGAGTAAAGGCCCTGCGAAAATGGCTGACCTGCAACTCGGAGTCTGAAGCATTTGATGTTCCACTTTCGCAAGCCAATTTACGCAAATCCCTATTCAATTGCCTGATCCCTCCCACTCCGAAATAGTATCCCTGCTCGCAAAGCGCAAATGCAGGACAAAGTCCAGAGTGTGCTCAGGAGGACTTGCAAGGCCTGTAGAAGCCCTTATGTATGGTCCCCGAAATGTTCCCACTGCATCAAACACCCCCCCACACTCCTACATTAGACCCCAATGATGCAGGGGTCCCCACTGGGACCCCTGCAGGGTCCTGACATTAACCCCTTGCTGCGGGGGTCCCGATTGGTCCCCCCACAGTGTGCCCACATTACCCCAATGATGCTGGGGTCCCCACACATGACCCACATGATGCGGGTGTCCCGAACGTGGGACTTCCGCAGGGTCCCCACATTAACCCCATGCTGGGGGTCCGCATCGGGGTCTCCACAATGAACCCTTACAGTGGGGTTCACGATTGTGTCTTCCACTACATTTAAAATGTTTTTATTCCCCACCACGGGTCCTTAAAGAGCCCACGGCACACTAATAGTTATGGCCGGCAGCAAGGGTACAGTAAGTACCCCCACCAGAATCTAAAATTACCACCCCAAAGCTGGTGGGCCCCACTGGGACCCCCACACGGTCCCCACATTAATCATAAAGGTCCTTAAAGGACCAGCGCTAAATAAAAATTAACCCTATCACTCATGGGGCTCTATACAGACCCCCATAAGCCCCTAATTGACCCTGCCACACATGTGGGTCAATACAGACCCCCATAAGCCCCTAATTAACCCTGTCACACATGGGGGTCAATACAGAGCCCCATAAGCCCCTAATTAACCCTGTCACACATGTAGGTCAATACAGAGCCCCATATGCCCCTAATTAACCCTGTCACACATGGGGGTCAATACAGGCTCCCATAAGCTCCTAATTAACCCTGTCACTCAAGGGGGTCAATACAGACTCCCACATGACCACTAATTAACCCCTATAATAACACTATAAGTGCCATTAGGGTCATCCAAGACCATTATGACACAAAGTCTAAGCACTACACTATTAACCCTAACTATACCCCATTAACCCAACCATGGGCTTATCTAACCCTAATTGGACCTATTTAACCCGAACTGGACCCAATAACGCTAACTAGGCCTATTTAACCCTAACAGTACCCATCTCTTATATACCACTAAATCTAAACTAACCCCTCTCAACCCTAACCCATTAACACCTACACTACCTACTTTTTTTTTTTTTTAACAAATATATTATATCAACAGAAAAAGAATAATAAACATACAGTACACAAAAACAAACATAGAAATAACAAACAAAACATTGCACCAACGATATACTCCAAAAGTAGAACGGTTTTCTAGATTATATAATACAATGAAAAGGTACAATGTACATCCATACTGGCATTCGCTCAGATTCGAGGCAGATAACATGTTTAAACACATGGGCCAATGAGGAGAATTAGGTCCGAATGGAGTTACACCCGAGAAATAGTAAGGTAAGTACTATTTCCCCCTGCCCTCTGGCTAAAATGTACTATGTTTGATGAAGTTGTCCCATTTGGACCAATTTATCATATTTCTATTTTTTGCATTAGCCAAACTATAAGCGTTGAGAGATAGGTCTTTGTTATAACAAATAGTGTTGATTAACTCTCTAATTGTAGGGATATCTGGGGTTTTCCCGTATTTTACTAACAACCATTTGGCCCTCAAGAAGACATGCGAAACCAAGTTCCTTTCCACTGGGGCGAGAAACTCCAACCCTCTGGGGAGGATGGCCACTTGAGGGGTACAAGGAATATGTTTATCTAAAACTCTAGCTAGAAGTTGACACATTTCTAACCACATATCTGAGATCTTTTAACACTTCCACCAGACATGGGAGTCATCTCCTAGAAAACCGCACTATTTCCAGTAAAGGGCGTCCCCTTTGTATTACATTTTGACATTCTAACCAGGGTTAAATGCCATCTGTGTAAGATTTTAAAAAAGAGTTACAGATAAGCTGGATTTATGGCGGATTTCTTAATCAACATTATAATATCCCTCCAATTGTCTTCATCAAGAGCCATATTAAGATCTAGTTCCCAGCCTATGATTCCCTTACTTTTAATAAACAGAGTAATCTCGCATATAATCTTATTGCAGTTTGAAATAATATGATGATTCCTTCTCTTTATAATTAGTTCTTCTATTTTAGTAGGTGAATTTATTTCTAGGGTTTTAAATCCCCAAGACATTAAAGCTTTTTTTAAGCTTTCGTAATTTAGCCATGAGAGTATTTACAGGTTATATTTTTTCATTAACTCTAAATATGTCAGAAGATTGTTATTGTAATATAATTCTGATACCAAGGAAATGCCTCCTCTATACAAAAGATAACGTTTATGGAGGGGTCTCTGGAGTAGACCAATTCAATAGGGGTGGCTAAAGATGGATAATGTGTTATTTGCATTCTCTCTTTATTCTTATACCAACATTTTACTAGAAATTGTATATTGTTTGGTAGTTTACCCAGTGAATTCTTATTGTAGTACGGTAGCCATAATAGGTTCTTTATAGAAGAGTCACAAAGAATAGCCTCTTCAAGGGCAAGCCATCTGGGTTTCTCCTGGAGGGTGTTCCAATTTATAAGTTGCGCGATGATAATTTTATGATATATGTCTTTTATACTTGGGGCATTTAAGCCTCCTTTTTCATATTTCTTACTGACCACGCTTTTCATGATTCTACTTTTTTTCCCACCATATATGTATTTATCCAAAATATCCTGGATGGTTTTCAGATAATTATTTGATATTCTATCAGGTATAGATCTTAAGCAATAGGTAATTTTTGGGACAATACTCATGTTGGTTGCAGTGATTCTCTCCGACCAGGGCAGGTTAAGAGATCTCCAATTACATAGAATGGGTCTAATTTGTTTCATCACATACTCCAAGTTAGATTTAAGGATATCCTTAACTCCAAATTACATTTTTATGCCCAAATGGACGATATATTCGGATATCCAATTATACAAGGATAATTTTTCCAATCTATTTTTAACTTCCGGTTTAAAACCTCTCATTAAGGTATTAGATTTTAAATTATTTATCTTAAAATATGATAGTCTTCCGAATTCTTCCAGAATTTCTTGTAATTTTGGGCATGCCTCCTCCGGGTTGGTCATGGTAATGACAATATCGTCTGCGAAACCCATAAATTTAAATTCCTCCTTATTAATAACTACACCCTCTATAGCTTTACACTCTCGAATATAGATAGCTAAAGGTTCTATAAAGAGGATGAACAATAGAGGGGATAGGGGACATCCCTGCCGAGTGCCATTTCCAACTTTTTTGACTCGAAGTCAGGGTTTGCAATATATGCCATAGGATTGGCATAGAGGGCTTTAACGGATCTCGAGGCAAAATCGTTAAATCGGAATTTTGAAACTTGCCCTGATTTCTCTTATTTTCGGCTGATCTAGCGATTAGTATCCCTCGGATAAACGACTTGAAGGCGCACCATAATGTCTTTGCTGACTTTACCGAGTCCTTATTTATTTAAAAAAATTCCTGTATATCTCTTTTGATAGCGGAAACAGATTCGTTATTTTTAAGTAGCAATGGGTTGATTTTCCAACTTTTCTTAGGCAACACCTTAATTGTCTCTTCCAAGATAATACTGTTGATAGAATGGTCTGACCAAGGTGCCAAAATTATTTCAGAATGTTCTATCATTCGCACTGTGCTTGCATCTGCAAAAATATAGTCTATCCGAGAATAGGATTGATAGCGATTAGAGAAAAAGGTGAAATCTTTTTGGTCTGGATGGAACACCCTCCAGGAGTCTAGTAGTTCATAGCTCTTAATCAAGCTAGAGAACTTAGAGGCGGCTTTACTGATATGGGTTTCCGACTTGACTTTGTAGGACCTCTGTTTATCCATTAGCACATTAGTTACCAGGTTAAAGTCCCCACATAACATAATCAATCCCTTTTTAAATTAAAAAATATCTCTTAGTAAATTTTTAAGATATCTATTTTGGTTTTTATTTGGCAAATAGACATTAACCAAGGTTATCAATCTAATGTTTATATGGCCAATCCATATTATACAGGGAGTGCAGAATTATTAGGCAAGTTGTATTTTTGAGGATTAATTTTATTATTGAACAACAACCATGTTCTCAATGAACCCAAAAAACTCATTAATATCAAAGCCGAATATTTTTGGAAGTAGTTTTTAGTTTGTTTTTAGTTTTAGCTATTTTAGGGGGATATCTGTGTGTGCAGGTGACTATTACTGTGCATAATTATTAGGCAACTTAACAAAAAACAAATATATACCCATTTCAATTATTTATTTTTACCAGGCAAACCAATATAACATCTCAACATTCACAAATATACATTTCTGACATTCAAAAACAAAACAAAAACAAATCAGTGACCAATATAGCCACCTTTCTTTGCAAGGACACTCAAAAGCCTGCCATCCATGGATTCTGTCAGTGTTTTGATCTGTTCACCATCAACATTGCGTGCAGCAGCAACCACAGCCTCCCAGACACTGTTCAGAGAGGTGTACTGTTTTCCCTCCTTGTAAATCTCACATTTGATGATGGACCACAGGTTCTCAATGGGGTTCAGATCAGGTGAACAAGGAGGCCATGTCATTAGATTTTCTTCTTTTATACCCTTTCTTGCCAGCCACGCTGTGGAGTACTTGGGCGCGTGTGATGGAGCATTGTCCTGCATGAAAATCATGTTTTTCTTGAAGGGTGCAGACTTCTTCCTGTACCACTGCTTGAAGAAGATGTCTTCCAGGAACTGGCAGTAGGACTGGGAGTTGAGCTTGACTCCATCCTCAACCCGAAAAGGCCCCACAAGCTCATCTTTGATGATACCAGCCCAAACCAGTACTCCACCTCCACCTTGCTGGCGTCTGAGTCGGACTGGAGCTCTCTGCCCTTTACCAATCCAGCCACGGGCCCATCCATCTGGACCATCAAGACTCACTCTCATTTCATCAGTCCATAAAACCTTAGAAAAATCAGTCTTGAGATATTTCTTGGCCCAGTCTTGATGTGTCTTGATGTGTCTTGTGTCTTGTTCAGTGATGGTCGTCTTTCAGCCTTTCTTACCTTGGCCATGTCTCTGAGTATTGCACACCTTGTGCTTTTGGGCACTCCAGTGATGTTGCAGCTCTGAAATATGGCCAAACTGGTGGCAAGTGGCATCGTGGCAGCTGCACGCTTGACTTTTCTCAGTTCATGGGCAGTTATTTTGCGCCTTGGTTTTTCCACAAGCTTCTTGCGACCCTGTTGACTATTTTGAATGAAACTCTTGATTGTTCGATGATCACGCTTCAGAAGCTTTGCAATTTTAAGATTGCTGCATCCCTCTGCAAGATATCTCACTATTTTTGACTTTTCTGAGCCTGTCAAGTCCTTCTTTTGACCCATTTTGCCAAAGGAAAGGAAGTTGCCTAATAATTATGCACACCTGATATAGGGTGTTGATGTCATTAGACCACACCCCTTCTCATTACAGAGATGCACATAACCTAATATGCTTAATTGGTAGTAGGCTTTCGAGCCTATACAGCTTGGAGTAAGACAACATGCATAAAGAGGATGATGTGGTCAAAATACTCATTTGCCTAATAATTCTGCACTCCCTGTATATCTCCCCAAGGGATCTATTTTTTTAAATTCTTCAGCCACCACTAACCTTTTGTTAAAGAAGATCGAGACTCCTTTTGATTTGTTGTTATATGTGGAGTCAATTCTAGTTGGGTAAGATTTATTGGACATATATTGCACTGACTCCATCTTTAGATGGGTTTCTTGAAGGCAGAGAATATCCGCCTGAATCTTATTATGATTCAAAAAGGCTATTTTCCTCTTTGTTGCTGAGTTCAGACCATTTACATTATGCAAGATGATTTTTAATCCTTTACCCATTGGCAAGGTTTTTAGATTCCTCCCATGTCGTAAGTAATAAAATTACCACTTTACATTGCCTCAGATAATTCCAAAATACAATCATCATTCTGTCAACCAACATCCTGGACTCTGGTTAACAGGGCGATAGCCTGATATAGGGTAATGTCAGGGGTGGCTATCCACCTTTGGTAGGGAGATCTGCAGATAAGCAAAGGAAAGAACAAGAAAAGAGAAAGGAGAAAAGAAGGGGAAAAAAAATAAAAAAAATAGAGGAGAGAAGATACCATTGAAGAAATTACTTGTTAAGTAATGGGTTAAGCAAGCATATATGCCCTTGTAAAACCAATGTAGATGGTTATAAGCTTCTAGAAGAATATATTAACCCTTAACACTCCTCCCGTAAGGGGGGCGGAATACATAGCTTACTTTCCCAGGGTTTTATGTATTTTAGATAGAGGTTATTGTATTGTAGATAGGGTTTAATGTATTTTAGAAAGGGGTTAATGTATGTAGATAGGGTTAAATAGTATGTAGATAGGGGCATATTTGAACTGTATTTAGTGTGTATATTACTGTATTATATTTTGTATGTATTGTAACGTGATGTATATATGTGTATGTATTTGCTTTTAAGGTGCGTAATACTTTTTTATTTTCTGTATTTGGGGGTTTGTAATTTTTTTGTAACTTAGCTTTTTTTATTTTCTGTGACTTAGGATTTTTTATTTTTTGTAATTAGTGAGATGGGGGGTTTAATAGGGAATTATGTAGGTATTGTAGGTGTTAATAGGTTAGGGTAGAGGGCAGTTAGTTTAGATTTAGTGGTTTATAAGAGATGGGGTTAAATAGGCCCAGTTAGGGTTAAATAGGCCTAGATAGTGTTACTGGGTCCAGATAAGGTTGAATAGGTACTGTTAGGGTTACATAGGTACTGTTAGGGTTTAATAGGCCCAGTTAGAGTTAAATAGGCCCAGTAAGGGTTCAATAGGCCCAGTTAGGGTTAGATAGGCCCAGTAAGGGTTAAAAAAGCCTAGATAGTGTTACTGGGTCCAGATAGGGTTAAATAGGTACTGGTAGGGTTAAATAGGCCAAGTTAGAGTTAAATAGGCCTAGATAGTGTTATTGGGTCCAGCTAGGGTTGAATAGGTACTGTTAGGGTTACATACGTACTGTTAGGGTTTAATAGGCCCACACTCCTACATTAGACCCCAATGATGCAGGGGTCCCCAGTGGGTCCCCTGCAGGGTCCTGACATTAACCACTTGCTGCGGGGGTCCTGATTGGTCCCCCCACAGTGTTGCCCACATTACCCCAATGATGCTGGGGTCCCCACACATGACCCACATGATGCGGGTGTCCCGAACGTGGGACTCCCGCAGGGTCCCCACATTAACCCCATGCTGGGGGTCCGCATCGGGATCTCCACAATGTCCCCACATGAACCCTTACAGTGGGGGTCACGATTGTGTCTTCCACTACATTTAAAATGTTTTTATTCCCCGCCACGGGTCCTTAAAGAGCCCACGGCACACTAATAGTTACGGCCGGCAGCAGGGGTACAGTAAGTACCCCCACCAGCATCTAAAATTACCACCACAAAGCTGGTGGGCCCCACTGGGACCCCCACATGGTCCCCACATTAATCATAAAGGTCCTTAAAGGACCAGCGCTAAATAAAAATTAACCCTATCACTCATGGGGCTCTATACAGACCCCCATAAGCCCCTAATTAACCCTGTCACACATGGGGGTCAATACAGAGCCCCATAAGCCCCCCTAATTAACCCTGTCACACATGTAGGTCAATACAGAGCCCCATAAGCACCTAATTAACCCTGTCACACATGGGGGTCAATACAGACCCCCATAAGCTCCTAATTAACCCTGTCACTCATGGGGGTCAATACAGAGCCCCATGAGCCCCTAATTAACCCCATCAGTCCAATAGGGATCTATATAGACCCCTATAGGACACTAATTAACCCCTATAATAACACTATAAGTGCCATTAGGGTCATCCAAGACCATTAAGACACAAAGTCTAAGCACTACACTATTAACCCTAACTATACCCCATTAACCCAACCCTGGGCCTATCTAACCCTAATTGGACCTATTTAACCTGAACTGGACCCAATAACGCTAACTAGGCCTATTTAACCCTAACAGTACCCATCTCTTATATACCACTAAATCTAAACTAACCCCTCTCAACCCTAACCAATTAACACCTACACTACCTACCTAACCCCCTTATTACTCCATCCCACTAATTACAAAAAATAAAAAATCCTAAATCACAGAAAATAAAAAACGCAAAGTTACAAAAAAACAAAAACAAAAAAAAACAATGTGACTAATGTAATGCTTCATTATTTCCAAGGGCCGAGCAGGAGAAGACAGTAAGAAGGACAGGGACATGCTGGAAAGGTAAGTTGAATATTTAGAAAATTTAGAATGTTTTTTTTTTCTATGTAGTGTTGAATTTCATACTAATTTGATGTTTCTTTTTTTCCTAGGGGTGAGACCTGCACCATGAAACCCATCATTACTAAAGGGAAATCTAGGCAAGGTAAGTGGTCTTATTTATTCTATTTTAGGTTAGGTTTTTAATATATGTAGATAGGGTTTTATGTATTTTAGATAGAGGTTATTGTATTGTAGATAGGGTTTAATGTATTTTAGAAAGGGGTTAATGTATGTAGATAGGGTTAAATAGTATGTAGATAGGGGGATATTTGAACTGTATTTATTGTGTATATTACTGTATTATATTTCGTATGTATTGTAACGTGATGTATATATGTGTATGTATTTGCTTTTAAGGTGCGTAATACTTTTTTTATTTTCTGTATTGGGGGGTTTGTAATTTTTTTGTAACTTAGCTTTTTTTATTTTGTGTGACTTAGGATTTTTTATTTTTTGTGTTTAATTAGTGGGATGGGGGGTTTAATAGGGAATTATGAAGGAAGTGTAGGTTAGGGTAGAGGGCAGTTAGTTTAGATTTAGTGGTTTATAAGAGATGGGGTTAAATAGGCCCAGTTAGGGTTAAATAGGCCTAGATAGTGTTACTGGGTCCAGATAAGGTTGAATAGGTACTGTTAGGGTTACATAGGTACCGTTAGGGTTTAATAGGCCCAGTTAGGGTTAAATAGGTACAGTTAGGGTTCAATAGGCCCAGTTAGGGTTAGATAGGCCCAGTAAGGGTTAAATAGGCCTAGATAGTGTTACTGGGTCCAGATAGGGTTAAATTGGTACAGGTAGGGTTAAATAGGCCAGTTAGGGTTAAATAGGCCTAGATAGTGTTACTGGGTCCAGATAGGGTTGAATAGGTACTGTTAGTGTTACATAGGTACTGTTAGGGTTTAATAGGCCCAGTTAGGGTTAAATAGGCCCAGTTAGGATTCAATCATCCCAGTTAGGGTTCAATAGGCCCAGTTAGGGTTAGATAGGCCCAGTAAGGGTTAAATAAGCCTAGATAGTGTTACTGGGTCCAGATAGGGTTAAATTGGTACTGTTAGGGTTAAATAGGCCCAGTTAGGGTAATTGAGGTACTTTTAGGGTTGAAAAGGAACTGTTAGGGGTTTAATAGGCCCAGTTATGGTTAGATATGTACTGTTAGGATTTAATAGGCCCAGTTAGTGTTAAATATGCCCAGTTGGGGTTTAATAGGTACTGTTAGGGTTAAATAGGCCTAGTTAGGGTTATTGGGTCCAGTTAGGGTTAAATAGGTACAGGTAGGGTTAGATAGGCCCAGGGTTAGGTTAATGTGGTATAGATAGGGTTAATAGCACTATCATCAACCTCAACTGCCCTGACACTGCCACCTCACACTACAACTCTACTCTCTCTTCCACCCTTGACACCCTTGCCCCCATAACTACACGCAGACGCCCTCAATCTCATCCACAACCATGGCACACTACACACACACATTACATTCAGAAGTGCTCCCGCACTGCTGAACGACTATGGAGGAAACCACGCTCCGCAGCAGATTTCCTTCACTACAAGTATATGCTACGTTCCTACTCCTCTGCCCTCAACCTGGCCAAACAGATTTACTTCACATCACTAATATCAATTCTGTCCTCTAACCTAAAACGTCCTTTTGCCACTTTCAATACTCTCCTCCGCCCACCACCTCCCCCCATCCCTTCCTGTCTCATGGCTGAAGACTTTGCCAACCATTTTACACATAAAATTCAATCTATCCGCAATGAACTCTCCTCTCACCGTGGCTCACACACTCCACCCCCTCAACTAACCAACAACACCCTCCCCATTCCCACAAACACTTTAAACTACTTTACCCCTGCAACAGAGGATCAAGTCTCCATCCTAATATCATCCTCTCACCTCACCACCTGTCCTTCAGATATTATTCCATCTCAGCTCATCCCTCCCCTCTCTACTACACTAATCCCAGCTCTCACACACATCTTCAACCTTTCCCTAAACACTTGCACGTTTCCATCATCTCTAAAACATGCCATAATTACACCCAACCTCAAGAAATCTTCATCCGATTCTGACGTTGCATCTAACTATCGCCCTACCTCTCTACTTCCCCTGGCTTCGAAACTGATGGAGCGGCTCATCTATAACCGCCTTACCACTTTCATCTCCTCTAACTCTCTTCTGGACAATTTCTAATCCGGCTTTCGGCCCCAACACTCCAATGAGACAGCCCTCATAAAAGGTCACCGCCAAGTCTAAAGGCCACTTTTCTATTTTGCTTCTTCTAGATCTTGCTGCCGCCTTTGACACAGTTGACCATCCGCTTCTACTCCACATCCTCTCCTCCCTCGGCATTCGAGACACTGCTCTCTTGTGGTTCTCATCATACCTCCAAGAACGATCATTGAGCGTCTCCTTCTCTGGCACATCTTCTTCTCCTCACCCCCTGTCTATTGGCGTACCCCAAGAATCAGTCCTAGGCCCCCTCCTCTTCTCCATCTACACATCCTCACTCGGCACCCTAATAAACTCTTTTGGGTTCCAGTACCATCTCTATGCAGATGACACCCAAATCTACCTCTCAGCACCAGATCTATCCCCGTCTCTTCTAGCACACGACTGCATCTCTAGTATATCCTCCTGGATGTCCGCCCACCATCTGAAACTCAACATGTCTAAGACTGAACTATTAATCTTCCCACCCTCTACTACAGCTTAAATTCCTCACATCTCTCTCTCTGTCAACAATGCCATCATCACTCCCACCTCCCAAGCCCGTTGTCTCAGGGTTCTACTGGACCCTTCCCTCTCTTTTATGCCACACATACAGTCTCTAACCAAATCTTGTCTTTTCCATCTAAAAAAACATATCTAAAATACGCCATTACCTTACACAAGACACTACTAAGATTCTAATACGCTCTCTCATAATTTCTCGTCTTGACTATTGCAACTCGCTCCTTGTTGGCCTGCCCATCACTTGCCTCTCCACACTTCAATCCATAATGAATGCCTCCGCCAGACTCATCTTCCGTACACATTGTTCAGTGTAGACAGCTCCTCTTTGTCAATCACTTCACTGGCTCCCCTTAGCCTTCAGAATAAAGTTTAAAATCTAACTTATAGAGCCCTCAACAACAGCGCACCCCCATACATCTCTGCTCTCATCTCCAAATACTCCCCCACACGCCCTCTTCATTCTGCTAATGGCCTTCTTCTTTCTACCACTCTTGTCACCTCCTCTCACTCCCGCCTCCAGGACTTTTCTCGCGCTGGCCCTATTCTCTGGAACTCCTTGCCTCGCTTCACCAGACTATCCTCCTGCCTTAAATCCTTCAAAACATCAATAAAAACTCACCTCTTTAAAGAAGCCTATAACCTTCCTCCCTAACATGCTCAGCACTACTCTCTCCCTACTGTACCACATACAAACTTCAACCTTTAGATTGTAAGTCTGCGAGTTTCAATCCTGCAAGGTGCTTTAGGGAAAGTGCTATGGACACCGGATTCCAAGCTCAAAGACAGGGCCCTCCATTCATTGCAATGTGTGAATCTTGAACTTGTCATTGCCTGTAACTTAATTTATATATAGCGCTACGGAATATGTTGGCTCATTACAAATAAAAGATAATAATAATAATAATAGTGTAGTGCTTAGACTTTGTGTCCTGAGTGTCCTGGATGACCCTCATGGCACTTATAGTGGTATTATAGGGGTTAATTAGTGGCCTATAGGGGTGTATATAGACCCCTAGAATGAGAGGGGGAAGAGAGGGGGAGGGAAAGAGAGGTGAGAGGAGAAAAAAAAATGGGGAGAGGGAGGGATGGGAGAGTGAGAGTGGGGGATAGGGAGAGAAAGAGAGAGAATGAGGGGAGAGAGAGAGATAGGTGGAGGTAGAGACACAGGGAGAGGGGGAGACTGAGAGAGAGGGAGAAAAAGTGAAGGTGGAGATGAACGAGAGAGGGATAGAATGAGAGGGGGTTGGGAGAGAGAGGGGATAGGAGAGAAAGAGAGGGAAGATAGGAAGAAGGGGGAGTGTGAGAGAAGGCAATATATATACAGTATAATCTCGGTTATCCGGCACCCTACTAACCAGGACCCTCAAGCAACCGGCACCGGCATAATTTCCCCAAATTCAAAAAACTTTTTTGGTGGGGCCCTAAATGGACTGGTTTAGGTACTCATGCCTTTATAAAGGCATTATCTGGCAATAGGGAGTCCCCGTGGGTGCTGGATGACAAGGGTTTTCTGTATATATATATATATATATATATATATATATATATATATTTATATGCAGAAGAAAGCATATAAAATCATGATCTTTGCGGATGATATCCTGTTAACACTTACTAATCTTTTGAGTTCATGTGTCAGCCTGCATCAAACTCTTTATGAATTTGGCAGTCCTTCATATTTCAAAATAAACTCTCTAAAACCAGATATAATATATAGAAAACTCAATTGGGAAACCAAGCAGTCCCTAAAACTACAATATATTTATAATTGGAATTCAAGATCAATAACACATTTCGGTCTGAAATTTTCTTTTTCTATGAAAAAATTATATGAAAGACAACTTGAGTCCCTTTTAAAAGACATAAAGCTGTTAACCAACGATTGGAAAAAATTAAACCTCTCTTGGTCAACAAGAATTGCCGCTACAAATATGTGTATCATTCCCAAATTAAGTTATGTATTCAGATGTATACCTGAGAAAGTTTCTAACATCTCCTTAAACTTGATTCAATCTATTGTAGATACGTTTATTTACCTGGGTGAAAAAGCAAGAATTGAGGAGTCTATACCTTGCAAAAAATTTGAAAAAGGTGGCTTGGGTATACCGTCAATAAAGGACATTCATGATAACATTTTAATTTCAAAATTGATGTTTTTGAGTTTCCAGTGTAACAGAGGAATATGGAAAAAAATAGAGGATAATCTTTTGGGAGACATACCAATCCAAACCATTTTGAGGCTTCCAAATATTGAGTCTATCCCCCTTAGAAACTTACCAGGAGAGTTGAGAGCTATGTTGAAATTCTGGTTCAAAATCAGATCTAAAATACATTTAATTCATATTCCCTCCTTGGCTTTTCCTATAGACATGTCAAGAACTAAATAGAATCATCAGACCCCTACTTACTGGCAAAATAACGGTATTAAATATATAGGCAATATGTACTCAGGGGGTAAATTGATGGATCTAACCACATTACGAATTAAACTTAACACTAGCAAGATCTCGTGGCTTGAATATGAATCAATAAAATATCTTATGATGCATTGTAAATTCAAACCAGTGAATAAAGAAAATCCATTTAAAATAGAGATATTGACTCTAAAATGATATCAAAATGCAGTAAGGCGATGTCCGACTAGTCTATTTTTATAAAATCTAGTGCTATTTTGACTTAAACCTGTTTTTTGAGCCCTCTTCCTGGTCTAATTCCTTTCAATTAGTAAAAAAAATCAGCGATTAATGCCTCCTATCTGGAGCTATATTTTAAAATCACACAGAAGTGGTATTTCACCCCCCAGTTTATGGGAAAACTACATTTTCAGTCAGATGATTTATGCTGGAAAGAATGTGGCAATACTCTACATGTTTTTTGGGAATGTGAAAGCATTAATACACTATGGGCAAAATGTTTTCTATAATTATCAAAGATCCTTGGTAAACATCTAACATGCACTCCCCAGATAATCCTTTTACACCAAGATATAAATAAGGCAGCTCCACAAGCAAAACATTTTATCACTCGCACTCAGGCTCTTTGCAGAGGATTTTTGATGAGAATTGAATTTAAGAAGATGTTGGAAAGAAGGTATTATTGACATTGCATTTCTAAAATAGTTATTACCTATAAAGTTTGTATAAAAAAACACATACTCTGTATTTCCCCAAATAGGGAGGCATTGCTTGTTATCCAGTACAATGTAAGATCATTCATGAATGTCAAACATTGGCCAAGATTAAACCTCGCCTGAAGAGTGCTGAGATGGGGATGGCAAACATGAAAGAGGAAGCTCTGGCTAAGGAAGGAGGAACTAGAAGAGAAAATAAATGTCCTGCTGCAGGATAAGAATGATTTACTTCTGCAGGCTCAATCAGTAAGTAGAAAAATATACAGTTATGTTAAACAAACAATGTGAATACACATCATGCTGAAATGTATATTATCCTTAAATAGGAAGGTGAAAGCATGGCTGATGCTGAAGAAAAATGTGAAGGTCTCATCAAAAAAAAACTTCAAATGGAATCTAAAATCAAGGAGATTACGGAGAGACTTGAAGATGAGGAAGAAAGCAATGCTGAACTAACAGCCAAGAAGAGGAAGCTGGAGGATGAATACTCTAAAGCTGAAGAAAGACATTGATGACTTGGAACTTACCTTGGCCAAAGTGGAAAAGGAAAAACATGCCAAAGAAAACAAGGTAGGATTGTTGTTTAACATATAGTACTGTATGCCAAGGGTTATTTAAGAAAATTATATTCACTTTACCATATTCCCTCTATATGCAGGTTAAAAACCTTACTGAGGAAATGGCAGCCCTTGATGAGAATAGCTCAAAGGTTTCCAAGGAGAAGAAGGCCCTCCAAGAGGTACATCAACAAATCAACAAACACTTGATGACCTTCAAGCTGAAGCGGACAAAAGTCAGCTTTTTGACAAAAGTCAAAACTCTAATCCTTTTAAACAATTTTTTGTTATTAAATTAAATGTTCGCCTTGTCAAATGAATTTACGAACACTGTTTTTTTCTAATAGGAAAGACTTTGAAATCAGTGAACTTCAGAGCAAAATTGAAGATGAACAATCCATTGGATTACAGCTGCAGAAAAGATTAAGGAGTTGCAGGTATGATTGTGTAAGATAATCTTTAATAATGAAGACACATTTTTCTTTCTATGTAATAATGTATTATCATCTATTAGGCCCGTATTGAAGAACTTGGAAGAGATTAAAGCTGAGCGTGCAGCTTGAGCAAAGGTTGAGAAATAGAGGGCCAATCTCTCCAGGGAACTTGAAGAAATTAGTGTAAGGCTTGAAGAAGCTGGAGGTGCACCACCTGCCCAAATTGAAATGAACAAGAAACGTGAAACTGAGTTTTAGAGATTAAGACGTGACCTGGAAGAGCCCACCCTTCAGAATCAAGCTACTTCTGCAGCACTGCACAAGAAACATGCTGACAGTGTTGCCGAGCTTGGGGAACAAATTGATCATCTACAACACATTAAACAGAAACTGGAGAAAGAGCTCAAAATGGAAATTGATGACCTTGCTAGCAACTTGGAGAATGTCTCCAAATCAAAGGTAGAGCAAACTGTTATATGTTTCTAAATATGCTGAAAAGTTAAGCAGAGAGATAATGTCATGGCTTTTAAGCAGTAATGATTAGCATAAACAACTTTTCAATTTACTGTGATTAAAAAGTTGATCTTTTGGAAGCTCCTCGTGTCATTATGAAAGTGCGTCAGGAGGTCATCTCCTCATAGATTGTCAGAAAAAAACATTGCTGTAGACTGCAACTGCAGGTAAGACTATTGCAGGATTTGCCACAGTTTCAAAAAAGATAAGAGGACCTTAGTCTTGCAAGTTTTCTGACAAAATATAAACTTTTGTTTTTAATCACAATAAATAAACAAATGTTTATACTATACTTTACTACTTAGTGCCCAAGCAACTAGACAGTTATTTCAATTAGCCATTGACCATTAATAAAATTCATATTCAATTAAATAAAAAAGCAATAATGAATATTGAATTTACTTTCCAAAATCAGATTCAGCTGCTATTAGTCTACATACAATGGGAGGCCACTGTGTTCTTGTAGGTTCAATACCTCACCATGTTAAAATGGTTTCCATTAGCAAAAAGCTTGCTTAGAAAGATCATATTAATAATTATCTAGACTCAGGTTTGCCTCTATGTAATTAGATTGTTCTTGTAAACCTTTTGACTTGCCCCTCATGACCATATATAGATATAGACCAACAGCATGTTTGAAATCAAGTTTAATATTGCTTTAATAAATTATAAAATATGAACTAAATTAAATATAAAAGTATAATTAAAACAACCAGCTTGTGTCTTACGTGAGGTATTAAATGTCATGAAAGCTGGACTATTTCAATGATCTTTTTATTTTTAAACAAAAATAGTATATTAATCTGGCGGCAAACTGTTGTGGATTAAATGTGTATTTCATGTAATGCAATATCCAATAACTGTTACTTACAGGTGAGCTCTCACGTCAGCTTGAAGAAAAGGAGTCTCTGATTTCTCAGCTCTCAAGAGGAAAACAGGGATTCACCCAACAGGTTGAAAAACTCAAAAGACAGCTGGGGGTGAAAACAAAGGTAACAATTTATAATTTAAAATACTGAATTAGACATTCAAAAAGTCACAATTTTCTCTAAACATCAAACATATTAGAACGTTTATCATGCTGGATGTAATTAATAAAAAAGAATAATACATTTCTTTGGATAAAAGCTAAAATTGCATAAATATCTTATAGCCTATGCTGAGATGGTTTCAACAAATGACACTATCAAAATAACAAATATATAATATTGTTAAACTTCACTTTTGAAGTAATAAATACTATTTAAAATAGATTATTTTAAAAACACTTGGTTTGATAGGTTCTTGTGGAATGGAAACAGAAGTATGAAGAGGGCCAGGCTGAGCTGGAGGCAGCTCTAAAAGAATCCCGCTCACTGAGCACTGAGATGTTCAAGATGAAGAATGCTTATGAAGAGGCTTTGGAACAAGTGGAAACCCTGAAACGGGAAAACAAGAATTGCAACGTATGTTTGGTTTTTAGAAACCATGGATGCTTAAATTACATATGAACTGTTAGTTAATTATTTGCAGCTGCTATTTTACAAATTGTTCAAATTGATTCAGAATTGATGCATATAGTACAGAATTTTTATTTTTTTCTTATATAACAGATAATGAGCCTCACTCAATTGAGGCTTTCGGGAGATCCGGGCTCGCAAATGGAGCCCACAAGTTACTTTCCTATTCAATAGGCTTCCGTTTGCGTGCTCCACTCGAGTTACGAGTTCCGAGCTGCGATTCATTACGATTTGTCAAATCGCAAGTTAAAGCCCTCTGAGCCTTTGATCTTTTACGTCTGCAAGACTTCCGAATGCTAAAATCGCAAATCGCTATTCAATTGCTCCGATTCCCCCTCTCTAACCACTCCGTCAAGCCTGCAAACGGCAAAAATCGAACCACAAGTTACTGGTACCAAGGAGGTCTTGGAAAGGGCTTAATGACTTGTATGGAGCACTGTAAATGCATATATAAACACTCTACCATACTTTTATTAAAAGGGAAAGTGATGTTACTTCTTAGAATTAATAGCACAACATTCTCAAGCTCGCAAATCTGCCCAAAAAAATACTTAATTTCATGTTCAATTTATATCGATCATGGCAATCAATGTGATAATACACATAATGGAACTCACATGTAATAGAATATCATATTTACGGCTTTATCAATAATGCAATATATCTGGAATGTAGGTTCTACCGTAACTCCTAATTCAAAGCTTGAACATGATCGCTGACGTATGGCCGTAACTAGGCCGTAAGGCCATAACTCGTGGTTCAATGATTTCAATGAAAAATGGAGGTTGTATTTCAAGGTAATACAGACTTGAACCATGAGTCACAATCGGACCCACGTTACATTGGCTGTTTCTTACCTTGAGTTACGGCCTAGCTTCAGCGATCATGTTCAAGGCTGGAAATGTTACTTTCCATAGCATGGGTGCTATTGGGCCGGGACTTGCCAGCCCGGCAAACTGAATAGCACTATAAGTTGCGGCGGCTGCAGGCTTGCAGAAGGCACGCAGACATACGGCCTATTCCGATTGAGTTGAGAGCCCCGAATTGAATGAGGCTCAATATAAATAACAAGTGATAATATTACTTATTAATAACATTTCAGTAGTAACTAATTCAAAAACATCTGAGTTCAATATCAGATTCATATCATTACTATTCTTTCCACCACTGAGGAATCCCAATGGATAGGTCGATACGCGTTTGTTTGCTTTTATTTATTTTATTTAGATCTTTATTATTGTTTTTATGTATATGTATTGTGATGAAGTGCCCTTCGCCACTTTGTCTTGGAGAGAACTGTTTGCCAGCCTCCTGCCCTGCGACTATGGCCCTGGGACATATTGCCCTTTAAACACAGTATTCGGCCATACCAGAGTGTATGTCACTCATTCTGGCCCTTTACATACAGGGGGGTCATTCGGTACTTGCCCTGTGTGAACCATGATACCACAGATAGCTATGCCATGGAGCCAATTCATATAATGAAAGACTATGGGAAAGACTTTAGCTACATGGCAATTGAACTGTGTGAAGAGGATCTGAGCGCTATTCGGTAGTTTTGTGCGCTCAGATCCCAGCTATCTGGGGATATGTGAAATGTGAGTAAATGTGAATTGCAGTAATGCTGATGGGTTGTCAAACTAGAGAATTGACCAACAAATACTTTTGTCCGGACATCCCCAGGCCGATCCGTTGGGATCAGACCGTGTATGCCGGCTTATGGTCACGGGGGAGGCGTGTAACGGAACCCATCACTGTTTTACCCTGTTTTATGATTATTATGGTTAAAATATGATCCTACTATTATACTGTATGTATGTTGGTTTATGCTCTGCAGAATATTGGCCCAGACTAGTGCAGACCTTGGCATGGGAGATAATCCTGTTACAGAAACTCCTCATAAGATAAGGAAGTCTATTGTATAAAGTGTTTTCATTCTCAGACATAAGAACAAAGAAGGATGATCTAATCCATGTCTGATTGTATCAAAGTTGCCAGGTAGCCTCAGGGAGGTGTGACCCACCTATTGTCCCTCTATGTGTATTGTGTGGCCAACTATGAGGGATGTGTATTGCCTGTGAAATGTCTGTGTGTTATGGGTAAAAGATACTTTTACTAACTTTTGAACCCCTGGTCTGATTCATGCCATTTTTTAATATATTGTTCCACAATTTATGTTGTTCATAAAAATGTAAGATTTATTTATGTACTATGTAAAATCATAAAGTTATAAAAATGTATAAAAATGTGTAAGTTTTAGCTGGGAGATAATTGAGTAGATACAGTAATAAACTCAGTTATTTCTCAAGTAGAGGGGAGGGAAACTGTGGGCGTTACTATTGTGTTATTGGTTGTTTATACCTTCCCCTGGGTGTGTTCTGTTTTCCTGACTGTAATAAAAAACCAGGCTGGGTGTGCCAGCAAAGGTGTTCTTTGACCCTTCAAAACGTAGCCTCGTCTCGTTCTTGGAGGGGATTGCTATATCATACTGGGGATTGCTATGTTTTTGCATACTCCCTGGAGCTGTAACTACTGAACCCTTGTTCCTGATGTACTCTCGTTGGAGGAGAGGTCTTCCCCACATGATCTTGGATGCTGGAGATTCATACAGGGTGGAAGGAAGACGGCGCGGCTCCAGTTAAGCTACGGCGGTTGTGGAGTCTGTGGTGGTTGTGGTGTCCGGTGCGGTGCTTGTAGTCCTCGGCGCAAACTAGGACGCGTCCATCAACGGAGGTACCTGGTCGGGGTGCCAGGAGATCCGTTACATGTATCTTTACCATTTTTCGCTTTTTTTTTTTTATATACCGTATTGGTCCGAATATAAGCCGCACCCGCATCTAAGCCGCACCTGTAAAATTCAAGGGGAAAAAATAGAAAAAAGATAGTACTAAAATATAAGCCACACCCTTAAAATTGGAGAGAAAAAGACTCTCCAAGTGATCAGCCATTGCAAGAAACAGGCTTTCTAAATAGCACTGTAGCTTTTTTGCAGGTTACAGGCCTTACAGGATGTTAGAATCACTAAAACCGTAAATTGCTATTCAATTGCTACAATACCACAGTCTCAAGCACGCAAATCGGCACCCTTAACTCACAATCGCGCAAATCGGCAGTAGTTTTACGGTCGCGAATATAAGCCGCACCCATAACTCGCAAACTCAAAAATCGGAAAAAAAGGTGCGGCTTATATTCGGACCAATACGGTATATGGTTTTGAACTCATATGGTTGTAACAACTGTTTTTTTGAGTAGCAACTAAAGAGGAACAGTCAGAGATCAATCAACACCATGCACTCTAGACTCCGAAATTAGAAACAGAAATTATGCTCTAAGACTGAAGAAGATTCAGCTCAGCCATGCCAACCACCAGGCTGCTGATGCCCAAATTGTTATTATTTTAGCTCTTTATTTAAAAAAGCGGGATAGGGGGTAGAGAAGCGCAAAAAAAACGCCAATGGTGAAGTATATAATAAAAAACTTTATTATTAAAATCCAAAACCAATGCACTCACATGTACATAGATGAAAAATGCATATCATGAACAAATAACAGTATGTACTGCCTTCTCAGTGATAATCTTTCTAGTCCAGGTCGCCCCAGGTTGATCTCAAATGGATAAAAAGTTCCTCCATGACCAAAAAGATGATTAAAAAAAAACAGCTATTGGGGCAGCACTTGTAAGCACTTGTGGACTTGTAACAGCTGCTAATATTGTGAAAAACTGGTCCTTGTGAAAAGGGTCACACGCAAAAGAGTGAAAGGTAGCACTATTGGGATTAGCTCCTCCCACTATCGTACACCTCTAAGAGTCGACTATACCAGAATCCAGCTAGCAGAAGTCAGTCCACAGTGGTGAATCCCCTAAATGCAGAGCATACAGCATACACTGGTGCTCTAAAATAAAATTAGCCAGGTGCTAGCACTAAGCAGCACAAATCAGTATTTTAGTATTTTACCAGTGAGAAAGGCCGTATATTACTCGCAGGTAAGGGAAATGGAAAATGAGCTGGACAGAAACGTGCTGCTGAAGCAATCAAGGGAGTTTGCAAATATGAGAGAAGAGTAAAGGAATTTATGCATATATGATATATTATATATAATATTAACCATACAACTATAATATATCGAATGCTTGGGAATTGCAATCCATTATCCCTAGTGTGAATAATAATATATATTTCCTTTAATTTTTAGACTGAAGAAGACAGGAAAAATGGGCTCAGATTACAGGATCTGGTTGACAAACTGCAGCTGAATGTTAAAGCCTACAAGAGGCAGACTGAGGAGTTTGTAAGTACACAAAGTACTTTTAAACACCAGTTAATGGATTTATGTATTTATCCAAATTATTTGATGGTTTGTGTTGTTATAAGAGGAATTATGTGGTTATGAGTATGATATTTGTGGTCATAGGAACACATTTTAGGATCCCATAAATTCATCAATAATTTTGGATGATGGATGACTGAATTAGTCTTAAAAACAACGGTCTATAAAACATGTGTGTCCAGTGCAGTGTGCATACATTCCATATGCTTTACAGTATCTTGCACTGTATTTCTGTAGCTAAAAATTTAATTATACTTATGTACATGGCTACTTAAGGTTTCCTCTTCTTGTCTTATGAGGAACAAGACAATTCACATCTGAGCCATTTCAGGAAGGTTCAGCATGAGCTTGAACAAGCTGAGGAGCGTGCTGACATTGCTGAGTCTCAAGTGAATACACTCAGAGCAAAGACTGTGATATTGGAGGCAACAGATGTTTTATTGCATCAACTTCTCTTATTTTCTATTACTATTATAGGTTCACTCTTCTGACTTGCTCCTACATTACTAATCTAGTTTGTTTCTTTGTTTGTTTGTTTTTACAGAAAGGAGAGGCTGAAGAGTGAATAGCCTTTACTAGTGGATGGATGATAACATTGCAAAATATAAATGTTTCACTCATTTGAACCCCCCATTTCCCTTATCTTGATCCCTATTATCTACCTCTTTTCAATAAACTGTTTGAAGCTTGTGAAAATGTGTCTGTAGTTTCACTGACTATATTATATATTTATTATTATTATATATTTCACCTGTGCCATGTCTACCATTCACTATAACCCTAGCATTCATTCGGTGGTGGTAGAATAGAGTTTATTTATGCAGAGCCAAGAAAGAGTCCTGTGTTCTAAGAGACTGTAAATGACTACTGACATATCCAACAGATCTTGGATTGACATGTTGGAATGTAGCAGGAACATTACATAACCCAAAGGAGCATGACTGAATACTTATTTTGGCCATATCTCAACAGAAAGCTCCCTTATAAATGTTGACCAGATTAGAGAAGATTTTGGCTTCATAGAGTTTATTAAAGATTTTAGGAATGAGTGATGGGTATTTTTGTTTCGGGACATATACCTATTTGACAGTCACATATTCTGTGTGGAAGCAGAGTGTCAGCTTCTGTCTTACTCAAAACGACAAGAATGGCTGCATCAATAATATAAATATTGGTAGCGAATAGGTTGTATTCTGGGATTCCAGGGTTGCAAAGCTTTCAACAATTTTCAGAAGGGAAAGATATACTCTTGCAAGACAAGTGCATAGAGGAATTTTACAGCTACTACCAAGGTATTAGCGGAAACTACAGAAACTTTATTTGTACTTTATGAGCAGGTTCAGAAATTACCAACAGTGGTATGATGTTATGTTTTTCAGGCTGGGATTTGATTGGTTAACCATTTAGTGAATAGGAACAGAAAAGGCATTATTATTATTATTATTATTATTAACTTTTATTTGCATCACGCCAACCGATTATGTAGCGCTATACAGGGAATAAGAACATGAAAAATACAATATTAACAAACTTCATAAAATTGAGGGCCCTGTTTTGAGCTTAGATTCTTTGTAGAAATGCTTTTACAACAATAAAATTAGAGGTGCTCAATCTGAGAATGGACAATACCTGAAGTAGGTTTGTCCTATACGTCTGGTTACCTACTCAGAGAGCAACCTCTTTTAGCCACTTGTGCACTTCACATGGAGAAATATCCTGTAGTATATCAGTCTGGTCCCCGAAATACCAGGTAATTCTACCCTGAGCAGGAGAATCAGCAAACCCCAGACGCGCTTAGGCCTCGTCAGGGAGGTGCAGCTTTACTCCCTAAGGCACAGTGAGCAAGCAGTCCACATCTGGTTCCCCCTATCACCCTTAGGGTGAGAAAACCCCCTAAGAGGTATTTGCATACACAACAACAAAATTAGAGGTGCTCAATCTGAGAACGGACAATACCTGAAGTTGGATTTGTCCTATAGGTCTGGTTACCTACTCAGAGAGCAACCTATTTTTGCTCACTGTGAATGGCTCTATAAATTGAATCTGAATAGGGGCGTGTGGATGAGGGGCAGGGAGGAAGTTAAGTACTTTCAGGATTTCACTGAGTGAGTGAATGTGCAGGTAAGAAATGGCACTAAAAGAAAATGTAAAACATGGTATTAGGAACAGATAGAGCAGGGTGGGGGAGGGTGGGGATAGCCAAGCAGGATATAGCAAATATTTGATAGGGATTAAAAAAATGCTATAAATAATTCTATCGGCTTAAATAGGCACCCAATCTATAGCGCGCAGGCTAAATGCGCGCAGACGTAAACGCGCCAACAAAGGTGCATCTGACAAATGCGCGCTGGCGTCAAAGCGGACACGCCCAATAACGCGCACTGTAATCTGCAAATGGACTCCGCTAGACCGTCAGGGAGCGAGACCAGCATGCACTCTGCTAGACCTCCAGGGAGCAAGGCCATCATGTACACTGTTACAGCTGCAGGGAGCAAAACCAGCATGGACACCATGGTCAGCATGTTCTGATAATATACCTCAATATATGGAGATTGCTTATTTCCCCCCTATATATGATGACTTGTATTTTATCCCAATATATGGGGTCTGGTCAAGTCCTACACATACAGGATCTAATATTATACCTCAATATATGGTGCCTTGTAATGTATCTTAATATATGGGGACATATAATGTACCTTACAATGAGGGGAGGGGGATCTGGTCATGTACCCTCATATTTGGTGTCTCTCGTTCTCCATTATATAGGGTTCATTGCAAGCCTGTAATATGATACCAGAACATCCAGTATTGCAGTATTTATTGGGGTATGTGAGAGGAAAGAATAGCAATGTATCACTATACAAGTGACACCACTATGTGGGAAACCCACCCTATATATTATAGTGACACCTGCCTACACACTGTTCTGATAATAATATAAAACACTGAAAATGCATGCAAGGATTAGTTAAAAGTAATTAGTGAATGAAGAGTAATATGACGGTATGTTGAAGTGGATCCTGAATTTTGTACCTTGGGTACCCTTTGTTATGTTAATGGTCAAAGAACTGGAAAAGGTCTCAAAGCTTGGCAGAGGCTAGCTGTGCTTATCTTAGTGTCTACTTTCATTGAAGGTTGGTGAATCTTGTCTGTAAACATATATAAACTAGCGACTTGCCAGTCAAAAAGGATGGCAATAAAATTGTAAGCCAGGCAATGCTGTTTGCCACACAATGTGAGTCTTTTGATTCTCTAAGCATCTTCGGCGCTCATCGCGTAGCTCGCAATGAGCACCTTTGGCGCTCATTGCAAACCTTTCCTACAAACCAGCCTACTGTACGGGGCTGCTCATTGCAGGGTTCATTAGCCTGCAAGTTTTGTGCTTGGGAATGCCATGTGTCTCTTTCCAGCATCTCCGCCCTGTCCCTTCCCTGTGTCTTTCTCATCTATGTGTGTGCTGAATGTTTGTGTGGTGCGCGCTGACTGGCGTTTGTTTTATTTTCAAAGTCCCGTGTGCCTGGCGTTGTTGGTGTAAGTGTTACTGTCTCTGCCGTCATGTATTTTCTAAGTCCCGCGTGCCTGGCTTTGCTCAGCCTCGTTTTCATCCAGTTTCAGAATTATTTTTTTTCTTGCTTAGTTTGCTTAGCTGAAACACATCAAACAAGGCTCAAAATCACTTGCAACCTCACTCCCATGCTTCATGCTTTCCCGAATGGGGAGACACAAATCTAAGAGTGCTGTATTTCTGTCCATGCCAGCAAGGCATGAGACTAGGTCAGCACCTTTTCAGGGGTCAGTCTGCTGTCTCAGGTTGATGGTACAGAGCGTGTATCATCAGATATATCTATATAAAAAAACTTTTCTGTCCATACCTGACACCTTCTGACATACTGTAGATTTCTAGATATACTGTACATGTGTGTGATGATCTTAGGATGGGGAGGAGTAATAGCTGGGGCACAAATCAATATAAGTCCAGAGCAGCAAACAAACTAAATACCCCCTTGAGTGGAGGTGACAAGACAGAACCCAGCTTTACAATATGGCTGTAACTCATTACCAATAATGCACTGCACAATTCCAGCAGCTTAAAACATTGTAAATGCAATTGTACAATAAATACTTAAACCCAAGAAAACAAATTGCAACTATTAAAAAACTGAACTGTAATAATAATAATGTGTAACAGATACACACACACAATAGAACTGAGTTTCTACCGGCTTTTTTTGCACTTTACACCTTCTTCATTCCTGAATAGAGATGTCGCGAACATCAAATTTTTGGTTCGCAAACCGCGGACGCGAATTCCATCAAATGTTCGGGAACGGACGAACATCAGCGAACCGCCGTAGACTACAATGGGCTGGCGAATTTCAAAAGCCACAGGGACTCTTTCTGGCCACAATAGTGATGGGAAAGTTGTTTCAAGGGGACTAACACCTGGACTGTGGCATGCCGGAGGGGGATCCATGGCAAAACTCCCACGGAAAATTACATAGTTGATGCAGAGTCTGGTTTTAAGCCATAAAGGGCATAAATCACCTAACATTCCTAAATTGTTTGGACTAACATGCTTTAAAACATCAGGTATGATGTTGTATCGATCAGGTAGTGTAAGGGTTACACCCGCTTCACAGTAACAGAACAATCTCCCTGTTTAATGTACCGCAAACAACCGCAAACAGTCCCTTTGCACAACCTCAAACTCCCCATTTGCACAAGGTTGGATACCAAGCTAGCCATGTCCCGTTCCTTGTCCTCACTGATGTCATTGAAGGTCTCTTCCTCCACCCAGCCACCAAGGGTCCCCGAAAGGTGACAACAAGCCCCCTGGGACACCTGCTGTGTTTGGTCTTCCACCTCCTCAAAGCCACCTCCCTCCTCTGACTCCTCTTCTTCAGACTCCCAGAGTCTGGGGGCTTCCACTGCCAGCATGGAAGATTATACACAGGTCAGAGTCTGGGGGCTTCCACTGCCCAGCATGGAAGATTATACACAGGTCAGAGTCTGGGGGCTTCCACTGCCCAGCATGGAAGATTATACACAGGTCAGAGTCTGGGGGCTTCCACTGCCCAGCATGGAATATTATACACAGGTCAGAGTCTGGGGGCTTCCACTGCCCAGCATGGAATATTATACACAGGTCAGAGTCTGGGGACTTCCACTGCCCAGCATGGAATATTATACACAGGTCAGAGTCTGGGGGCTTCCACTGCACAGCATGGAAGATTATACGTGTTGCCTCTGTCTGCGCTATTATAAGGTGTGTACTGTTAAGTAGTACTATTCCTATCGGTTTAATCCCTGTTACGTCCACTATTAGGGGAAGTGTATATGGCATGGATTTTTGGAACAGGGAGATGGAAAAAGATGCTTGGTTGGACCTCCTACTTCGAATTTGGGGCACTGCACGTGCAATCTAAGGTGCCACCAGATAGGAGAGATGTATTAAGTTGTACTACTCATTCCTATCAGTTTAATACTTGTTACGTTACCTATCAGTGGACGTGTATATGGCATGGATTTTTGGAACAGTCAGATGAAAAAAGATGCTTGTCGGACCTCCTACTTCGAATTTGGGGCACTGCACGTGCAATCTAAGGTGCCACCAGATAGGAGAGGTGTATTAAGTTGTACTACTCATTCCTATCAGTTTAATACCTGTTATGTTACCTATCAGGGGACGTGTATATGGCATGGATTTTTGGAACAGGGAGATGGAAAAAGATGCTTGGTTGGACCTCCTACTTCGAATTTGGGGCACTGCACGTGCAATCTAAGGTGCCACCAGATAGGAGTGGTGTATTAAGTTGTACTATTCATTCCTATCAGTTTAATACCTGTTCAGTCACCTATCTTTCCTCCCAATAGCACATTCTATATGTCATCAACTGGCCTGTGTGTATTTAGAGAACCACACTTTAAGGCCCTTAACCTGGGACAAGGTGGCTTGGCTATCAGAATTGCCTCAGACCCTTAAAAACTCGCCAAACCCCCTAATCAGACACTCACTATCATACTGGAAATGGGCCAAGAAACACACGGGTTTGTTCCTTGGATCCACCCAAATGACCCCAATTCTTGACCACCCTCAGGCCCTGAAACACATGAGCACAACATCACAACACTGGTGGAGATCAAAGAAACTAGATAGACTGGGAGACTGGTTAGTAAAGGGCCAGATGCTCACCTATGAGGAACTGAGGGACAAGCATGAGCTACCGCTGTCAGAACATTACAATTACTGTTTCACACACTCCCTGACCCAGAAACAGGGGACACCGGTCTTAAATTGGTTCTCCAAAATTTGTAAAGATAAACCTCTATCAAGGGGGATCATTGGGTCGCTTTACAAATATAAAACATTTGTTACTGGTTGAAGCGACACTGGGGGAAGGACCGGAGTTGGGAAGTCCTGGAGACCCTTCAGAAGCAACCGGCGGCAAAATCATCCCAGGAAAGGAGAGGTCGCTTACTGAAGCCTGCCCTAGGGTAACCCAAGGGTGATTGCCCAGGTTAGATATTGTAAATAATAAGCTAATACTGCTGGAGGGATGATAGCTAATAGGACTTTGGTGATTCCTGCAGATATACCGTATTTTTCGCCCTATAAGACGCACCGGCAGATAAGACGCATCTAGTTTTTAAAGGAGGAAAACAAGAGAAAAAAAAATCTGAATCCAACACAAATACACTTTACACACAGATACACACCTACATTACACACAAATATATATATATATATATATATATATATATACACACATACATACATATACATACACACATAAATATACATACACATACATGCACACATACACATACATACACACACATACACACATACATATCCATATACTGCAGCATTTGGGAGCCCTTGACCCTCCCTGACCCTGACCCTCCTGATCCTCCCTGACCCTCCTGATCCTCCCTGACCGTCCTGATCCTCCCTGACCCCCCTGATCCTCACCTTTCTTCTGATCTCTGCCATCTTGATCTCACCCCAGCGCTTCCTACCAGCACTCCTCGTGTACTGCAGCGTTGCGTGTGTGACGTCACTAGGACGCACCGGCCGACGCGATGCTGGTAGGAAGCGCTGGGGTGAGATCAAGAGGACAAGGGCAGTTTGAAAAGGTATATTCGCCGTATAAGACGCACCAACTTTCCTCCCCCAGTTTTGGGGAAGAAAAAGTGCGTCTTATACGGCGAAAAATACGGTACTCTTTACTATTGTCTGTTTTACCATGTTTTAGGTATCTCTTAAATTGCAATCACAGTAAAAAATAAAAATTATTAACCTAAAAAGTAAAAATAAGAAGGAATAGCCAGCTAACTTTCACAAAATGTCTCTATTGTAAATATGTATTTTTGCACAACTGTTATGCAAGACTGTTCAAAAGTGCTTTATTTTTCATTACATGCTGTACGCCTTCTAAAATAAAATAATTTAAATGCAAAAATAAGGTATTGTTGCAGCGACCAGAAAAATTGATGTTAGTTTGCCAGGCAGAAAGTGCCCTAAAACATTGCGTCTTGAACCCTAGTTGGTGGCGGTTAAGTCCCGCAAGTCATCCGGCATTCAGGGATAAAATACAGCAGCGTGTGGACCATTATTAGCTCAAGGCAGCTCATCTATCAGGCCTTTTTTAATCGAATGTATCGCCCACTGTCAGTCCCTTCGGGATCCATCCCTCATTCATCTTAATAAAGGTGAGGTAATCTAGACTTTTTTGACCTAGGCGACTTCTCTTATCAGTGACAAAACCTCCTGCTGCACTGAAGGTCCTTTCTGACGGGACACTTGAAGCGGGTCAGGACAGAAGCTCTTTGGCAAATTGGGATAGCTCAGGCCACAGGGCAAGCGTGCACACCCAGTAGTCAAGGGGTTCATCGCTCCTCATAGTGTCGATATCTGTAGTTATGGCGAGGTAGTCTGTCGAGTCGTTCTCTGAGGGTGGACCCCGAAGGGCTGTGGCGATGCATAGGACTTAAAAAGCTCTGCATGTCCTCCATCAACAACACGTCTGTAAAGCGTCCTCTCCTTGCCGGCGTGGTCGTGGGAGGAGGAGGATTATGTTCACCTCTTCCGCTGTTAGATTGCCTTTGTGCTGTGACATCACCCTTAAACACTGTGTAAAGCACACTTTTTAATTTATTTTGGTAGTGCTGCATCCTTTCCGACTTGTGGTAATTCTGTAACATTTCAGGCACTTTCTGCTTATACCGGGGATCTAGTAGCGTTGATACCCAGTACAGGTCTTCTCCTTCATCCTTTTTATACGAGGGTCCCTCAACAGGCACAACAGCATGAAAGACCCCATTTGCACAAGGTTGGATGCCGAGCTAGTCATGTCCCGTTCCTCATCCTCAGTGATCTCACTGAAGGTATGTTCTTCCCCCCAGCCACGTACAACACCACTGGTACCAGATAGGTGACAACGAGCACCCTGGGATGCCTGTTGTGGTTGGTCTTCCTCCTCCTCCTCAAAGCCACATTCCTCCTCTGACTCCTCTTCCTCACAATCCTCTTCCAGCGTTGCCGCAGGTCCAGCAAGCGATGCTGATAAGGCTGTTTCTGGCGGTGATGGTGACCACAACTCTTCCTCTTCAAGCTCATCTACGGCCTGATCCAGCACTCTTCGCAGGGCACGCTCCAGGAAGAAAACAAATGGTATATGTCGCTGATGGTGCCCTGGGTGCGACTGACCAGGTTTGTCACCTCCTCAAAAGGACACATAAGCCTACAGGCATTGCTCATGAGCGTCCAGTAACGTGGCAAAAAAAATCCCCAGCTCCGCAGAGGCTGTCCTAGCACCCCGGTCATACAAATAATCGTTAACGGCCTTTTCTTGTTGGAGCAGACGGTCGAATATTAGGAGTGTTGAATTACCACGTGTCGGGCTGTCTAAAATCAAGCGCCTCGCTGGCATGTTGTTTCGCCGCTGGATATCTGTAAAGTGCGCCATGGCCGTGTAGGAACACCTGAAATGGGCACACACCTTCCTGGCCTGCTTCAGGACATCCTGTAAGCCTGGGTGCTTGTGCACAAAGCGTTGTACAATCACATTACACACATGTGCCATGCACGGCACATGTGTCAACATGCCCAAATTCAATGCCGCCAACAAATTTCCTCCGTTGTCACAAACCACTTTGCCGATCTCCAGTTGGTGCGGAGTCAGCCACTGATCCACCTGTGCTTTCATGGCGGACAGGAGTGCTGGTCCGGTGTGACTCTCTGCTTTCAGGGAAGTCAACCCCAAGACGGCGTGACACTGCCGTATCCGGGATGTGGAATAGTACCTGTGGAGCTGGGGGGGTGCCGTTGATGTAGAGCAAGACATAGCAGCAGCAGAAGAGGACTCAGCCAAGGAGGTTATGGAAGAGGATGGAGTAGGAGGAGTAGAGGAGGTGGCAGCAGGCCTGCCTGCAAGTCGTGGCGGTGTCACCAACTCCTCTGCAGAGCCACGTATTCCATGCTTGGCAGCCGTCACCAGGTTTAGCCAATGCGCAGTGTAGGTGATAAACCTGCCCTGACCATGCTTTGAAGACCAGGTATCAGTGGTCAGATGGACCCTTCCCCCAACACTGTGTGCCAGAGATGCCATTACTTCCTTTTGCACAATCGAGTACAGGTTGGGGATTGCCTTTTGTGCAAAGAAATTTCGGCCGGGTACCTTCCCCTGCGGTGTCCCAATAGCTACAAATTTTTTGAATGCCTCAGACTCCACCAGCTTGTATGGTAAAAGCTGGCGGGCTAAGAGTTCAGACAAGCCAGCTGTCAGTTGCCGGGCAAGGGGGTGACTTTGTGACATTGGCTTCTTACTCTCAAACATGTCCTTGAAAGACACCTGACTGTGGGCAGATGAGCAGGGACTGCTCAGGGCGAGACACGGAGTGGCGGATGGTTGAGAGGGGGCAAGCAGGGCAGCAGTGGTTGAGGTGGCTGAAGATACTGGACCAGGAGGAAGATGGCGGCTTTGACTTTGTGTGCTGCTTGTACTGATGTGTTGATCCCATAGGCGTTTGTGATGTGACATCATGTGCCTTCGCAAAGAAGTTGTACCTAGGTGGGTGTTGGACTTCCCACGACTCAGTTTCTTTTCGCACAGGTTGCAAATGGCATCACTGTTGTCACAGGCAGACACACAAAAAAATTGCCACACTGCTGAGCTCTGCAATGACGGCATTCTGGTGGTGGCAAAAGCATGTGTTGACTGGCGTGCTGTCTGGCTGACCCCGGGTGCCGATGCATGCTGTCTGACTGTGCCACTAGCTACTTTCCACGACCTCCCGCTGCTTCCAACTCGTCTCCTCATCCTCTCTGTCTCCCCATCTGAACTTTCCTCCTGTTCTTCTTCTCTTATAGCGGGCACCCACGTGACATCCACGGACGCATCGTCATCATCAACCGCTTCACTTGTATCTGACAACTCAACAAAGGAAGCAGCACCGGGTACAACATCATCATCATCATCATCAGACCGTAGGTCCATGTGTGTAATGCTGCCTGACTGGGACATATCCCTGTTATCTACATCCTCTGGCACTAATGTTTGTGCATCACTCATTTCTTCCAATGGATCTGTAAATAACTCTGCTGACGGATCAAGTGAAGCGGCTGTGGTGCTAGTGTTGGTGGTGGCGGCAGGCGGGCGAGTGGTAACTGGAGAGGTGCCCGAAGCTAAGCTGGAGGAGGATGGTGCGTCTAGGTTCCGAGTGGAAGCTGTAGAAGATTGGGTGTCCTGTGTTAGCCAGTCAACCATGTCCTCAGAACTGTTCAAGTTCAGGGTACGTTGCCTCTAAAAACTGGGCATTATTCTAGGGCCAAAGGGAATCACAGCACCACGACTACGACGGCCCCTGCGGGGTGGCCTGCCTCTGCCTGTCATTTTTTTTTACGATTAGTGGTACTATGCGTGCAAGCTACTGTGACAGCAGATATGAGTGTCACTGTGCACTGGCAAAAGTTGGCAGACTAGATGCAATAGGCCTCACACACGCGCCTGTAGGCAGGCTACTGATATTCAATCGATTACAGAAAAAAAAGAGTTGTTTTATTTCACTGCACACTACGGTGGCACTAGATATGAGTGTCACTGAGCACTGGCAAAAGTTGGCAGACTAGATGCAATAGGCCTCACACACACACCTGTAGGCAGGCTACTGATATTCAATCGATTACAGTAAAAAAAGGGTTGTTTTATTTCACTGCACACTACGGTTGCACTAGATATGAGTGTCACTGCGCACTGGCAAAAGTTGGCAGACTAGATGCAATAGGCCTCACACACACGCCTGTAGGCAGGCTACTGATATTCAATCGATTACAGTAAAAAAAGGGTTGTTTTATTTCACTGCACACTACGGTTGCACTAGATATGAGTGTCACTGCGCACTGGCAAAAGTTGGCAGACTAGATGCAATAGGCCTCACACACACGCCTGTAGGCAGGCTACTGATATTCAATCGATTACAGTACAAAAAGGGTTGTTTTATTTCACTGCACACTACGGTTGCACTAGATATGAGTGTCACTGCGCACTGGCAAAAGTTGGCAGACTATATGCAATAGGCCTCACACACACGCCTTTAGGCAGGCTACTGATATTCAATCGATTACAGTAAAAAAAGGGTTGTTTTATTTCACTGCACACTACGGTTGCACTAGATATGAGTGTCACTGTGCACTGGCAAAAGTTGGCAGACTAGATGCAATAAGCCTCACACACACGCCTTTAGGCAGGCTACTGATATTCAATCGATTACAGTAAAAAAAGGGTTGTTTTATTTCACTGCACACTACGGTGGCACTAGATATGAGTGTCACTGCGTACTGGCAAAAGTTGTCAGACTAGATGCAATAGGCCTCACACACACGCCTTTAGGCAGGCTACTGATATTCAATCGATTACAGTAAAAAAAGGGTTGTTTTATTTCACTGCACACTACGGTGACACCAGATATGAGTGTCACTGTGCACTGGCAAAAGTTGGCAGACTAGATGCAATAGGCCTCACACGCTAGCAGGCAGGCATATGCAATTAGATTACACAGAAAAAAATTATAAAATAAAATAAAAAGGGCTTTTTGGGTTGCTGTCCTTGCAGCAGATATCAAAGGAGTCCTTCAGGTGTGTAGTTAAAGCTAAATACACAGCCTGGCTATCTATTTCCCTATTAAATCAGCAGGAAAAAAAATAATAAAATAAAATAAATGATGTTCTAGCCCTAAAAAGGGCTTTTTGGGTTGCTATCCTTGCAGCAGATATCAAAGGAGTCCTTCAGGTGTGTAGTTAAAGCTAAATACACAGCCTGGCTATCTATTTCCCTATTAAATCAACAGCAGGTAGAATATATCTCCTCTCTCAATGAATGCAGCTACAGAATGATTCTAAAATGGAGGCTGTCATACAGATGGAAGGCACTGGAAGGGAGTGTATGCTGCTGATGGGCTGGAATGTGTCTGCTGACTATAAGGTGCAGGGTCAAAGTTTCCTCAATGATAAAGAATAGGAGGCGGACCGAAAAGCGCATATGTTCGCCGTTCGTTTGCGAATGTGAACATGAGAAAATCGCTGCGAATAGTTCTCCGGCGAACTGTTCGGGACATCACTATTCCTGAACAATGATGCAGTTTCAGAAGTTAAATTATAACAAATTATATTGTGCCATCTCCTGAGTGCTCCCCAGATGTTATAGAGACACTTTATACACCTGCAGGGAGCAAGACCATCATGTACACCGTTACACCTGTAGGGAGCGAAACCAGCATGGACACTGGGGTATATATATGAGTACTAATGGGGCGCAGCCAGGCCTGGTGAGGAGCAGTAACACCCCTAGAGCTGACCTACCTGTGCGTGGAAGGAAAGGGGCCCTCAGTTCACAGATGGCAAGCGCAGATGCGTGCCCGTTTTAGGCTAGCGCGCAATTGTCGGGTGTGCAGTTGTTGGTGCGCTTACATCGGCGTGCATTTAGCTTGCGTGCTGAAGTTGTGCTACCGCTTAAGTATAATACCACACATACATTAGTAATATTAATAAAGAAATTGGCTCCAGGGATGGGGCAACTTCCATTATCTTGACAAGTAAGCAGTAAGTCAGAGACAATCTAGTGAGCCATAAAATTGGAACTGGCTATAATTGCTTTGGTGCAGAATTTGTTTTGGGCCCCGCGGTAACACAGCAGGAAAAATCGCTCAGGATCAAGTGAAGTATAGGATAGAACTAGAGACAATAATCAAAGTGTAGAACATTCAGGTCATGGGCAGGTAATAGTGCAGAGTTGGAGCTTTAACGTAGAATACCTGAGTAATTCTGCTCAGTTGCAACTGCTTGAAATAAACGCAGTGCTACACTTCCTGCTTCTGGTAAAATCAAATTACCGGACTGGATTAGTGCAACAACCGGATCAGGCGGAGGCCTCCGTTTAAAAAAAGGCGAGACGGGCGTGTCAGGCTTATATACCGTGTGAGACATTGTCTGTTTAATTGCTGCTACAGCTATAATAAGTGTTTGAAAAAGCCCTTGCGAGTCCTATTTAGTACTCGTAATATTTTTTACATAAAGTTGATACTTTTTTCAGTTGCGGGTCAGACTTTATTTGCAAGCTAGAGCTACATGTCTAATAGAATATCGATTTTGTGTAACTATAAATATTTAGAGCTCGGAATATTCGAGCTGTGCCAAAACCAATGAAGTTCTAAGCTGAAATTTGCGGCTTTGCCGGCCCGTAGGTGGGAAATTTGTAATCGGATTGTGGGTAGCTAATAGAATATGTGGCAATATTAAGAGTGATTTTAAGTATGTATACATTTACGAATTGAGCAATAGAATAGGGCCCTATGTTGGAGCGTTACAAATAAAGGTTAATAATAATAATAAATGATAATGTATTTCCTTCTTAGCTAGACTTTTATTTCCTGTGTGGAACATCAGTACTAATTCATTATAGATCTATAACTTAGTGGAATGAGTTACTAGCTAGCAGTTCACCCAGAGCTGTTCACCCAGAGCTGTTAATCAAATATTATACCGTCATTTGTGGCAAGTGGCCAGCAAAGGGAGGAGAGAGAAGGAAAAGGGATAAGAGGGAGAGGACACAGAACAAGGAAAGGAGAGAGAGAGAAGACCCAGCGTTGCCGTGCATGGCGAGGCTCGCAATGTGTGGCATAGCTACACATTGCGAGACTCGCTTTGTGTGGCAAACAACAGCATTGTGGGGCATACAAATATTATGCTGTCATTTGTGAAGGGCAATTGACTAGTAAATTAGAAGACTCTAACTTAAATTGAGGGAATTTTTATCACAGACAGTGATCTAGTGATCTATTGTTATTAGGAAAGAAACCCTTATCAAGCGGGTTGCAGAATATTTTATTATATCAAATCTAATAATTTAAGACTACCAATAGTCACATTAAATTTGAAGCTCGTAGTGACACCGGTAGACCAGCAAAGCCTGCAGGCTTGAAATTTGCTGGAGTTACAGAACAATTAAATTAGCAAAGCCTGCAACAGACGTGGCCAACATCCAAATACGTAAACCATTCTTGCGCACGTTGGATGTGCAGGCGTGAACATGATCAATTAGTCAAAACTGTAGTTACGGATTTACATGGAGCCAATGATCAAAGAGATCGTCATCATTACATCAGTGAAAAATGGAGGTTAGATTTCAATCCCTTACGGACTTCAATTACGAGTTACGATCGGACCCGCTTTCCAGAAATAATGCAATATTAATAAATCAGTAAATATGATATTCCATTCCATGCGAGTTCCCTTATATGTATTAACACATTGATTGCCAGGATCGATATAACATGAAAATTTAATATAAAAAAAAGTATTTTATATTGCAGATTTGCGAGATTGAGAATGTTGTGCTATTCATTTTAATACCTAGCATCACTTTCCCTTTAATTATAAGTACAGTAGTGTGTTGATATTTGCATTTACAGTGCTAAGGATAGGACTTTAGCCCACTTGCGGGTCCTCTCTGGTACCCATAGGCTTTTTGGCTCCATTTGCGGGTTACGGGTTTAAACATCAGTGAATTCGTAACAATTTAATAGCGATTTGCGAATGTAACATTTACGGAAACAGAGTTCTGATTTCAACAGCCCGTAGGGTTTTTCCGCATGTAATGGCTTGTGGGTAGCTGTACAAGGCCAATTTAAAAGTCTAGCGGGCTCAGTTACGGGCTATGGGTTTTCACGTTGGGGGAATTTAATAGGGCTGCAAGTGTTGTGGTCTGTTACTAATACCGGAGCTTTTCTGAAACTATTAGTGAAATCTGGACCATCCAACGTATATAAGACGTAATTTTAATAAAGATTTATTATTTTAAATCAGGAAATAAAAGTACATTTTTATTCATTTTCCCTTGGTTCATGTTTCCCTTGAATATACTTAACTGATGGTTTCAATAGTATACTTTTCTATCTCTTTCTTGTATAATGTGCTCATTAAGTCAACCTCTTGTTTATGGAAACACTCTCATTCTGCAATGTAAATTCTTATAGTGGGAAAAATAGGTGGTGGGTTGCCAACAGCCCACATGGAAACATTTTGTTTATAAGCCACAGAAAAAAGGGATTGAGAAGGAAAATGATTAATGAAATTAGTGGCACATACTGTATATAGAAATGACAGCCAATTGCCAGATATGTTTTGAATTGTAACTTTTGACAGAAAAAGAAACTGGAGCTCACGGAAACCTTCAAATACATCAAGGAATTGAATTAAATTACCATTCATAAAATGTTTGAAAGTTAACACAAATAAATATAAAAATTTGCATTTGGGAAGGACAAATAAGCATGCAATTTATCATTTAAATGGAACAAATCTAGGAGTATAATGCTCATCGCCAAGCAGCACATACAAAGGCAAGTAAATCATAGCATGCATTAAGATGAATATACAAGCAATAGAAGCAGTTTTAATTCTTCCACTTTATATATCCCTAGTACGCCCTCATTGGAATATGTACTACAATTTTGGGCACCACTTAAAAAAAAAGTACTGTAGATCTGGAAAACGTACAGAGAAGGGCAACAGAATGAATAAGGGGACAGGAGGGGCTAAGCTATGAAGAAAGACTAACCAAATTTCTCTAGAAAAAGAGGGGATATGATTACCTCACACCAATATATGTTAGGGCAACTTTTTGTGCCAAGATATTTTCAATTGACAAGAGGTCATCCCTAGAGGTTAGAAGAAAATAGATTCAACCTTAAAGAAACATGCAGTTGCTGCATGACAGGGAGTGTCGCCAAAAGGCATTACATTGGGACACTCCCCCTGTCAAACAGCAGGTGAGAGAGAATGCCAGTTCATCAACAGTGACATCTTCCTCCAAGAATCTGCACATAATCTTGACACTAGGAGCCGTGATCTATCATCATCCTTATCCTGCACATACCTCTAGATTAAAAAAAATGTATCCTATGACTGAACTATGTTTTGCTTATGGATTTTAAATAAAATAAACCTTAATTTCTGTAAAATAGCAAAATCTTCACGTTTGCGAAGCATGCAACAAACTAACAACATTAACAGCTTTTGTACGTAATGGGCATAAAAAGCAGAGAAGGCCAAGCAACACTTTCAAGTATGCAAGCTGCCTCTACTGAGCCTATGGGAAGTCATGTAATGAAATAATATCTAAATCCACCAATGAATCAACAAATGCCCCTCCTTCCACCCGCCACCACCCTTCCATCCACAGATGATAAAAATTAGGAGAATATTCTCACACAGTCTCCAAACCAGCAGAAAATGCGGAAGACACAAACATGGCATCCTTCAGTTAAAAACAGTGTCTAATAAAATATTTTACATAAACTTCTTTAAGCCCCTGGATTACACAGCTGTTAATGGTATTAATTTGTTACAATTTGTTTACAAATTACACAAACGTGTAGGTTTTGTAAACTACAGTGAACCTTTAAGGCTGAACCCCCTTCCTAATAAGCATTTCTTTAATGTTCCTACCAACTGAGCTTACACATTAAAATGTTGCTATACAGAGAAAAACAAGTTACTGAGTAAAGCATTATGTTGTAAGAATCCCTTATTATCACAGGCGGAGCAAGCGCTCATGCAGTGTACCGGGGCCCTTCCCTTGGAGAGCCCCAGTGCAGTCCAATTTTTTTTCCTGTAAATTATCTTTTTCTTAATTCCTAGTCACCTCTGTGCCCCCACCCCCCTCTTTTAAGGGCTTCCTAAGACTCCTGCAGGTTCGTTGTTACTGCTTAGAGCACCCTCTGCTGGGCGGAAGTGCAAGCTTCAAAGAGTCACTTCCCCACACAGACGTGATATATATATAATGAATTGGCACCAGAGGGTGCCAAGGGGGAGGGGTTAAACACAAAGAAATATCTGAATCCCTGGGTACTTTGCACTGGGGCCCTCCATTCACTACCTCCACCTCTGCTTAGTACTGAATATGTTTCATATACACAATCACATACATATTGTACACATTATGCACACATGTATACAATGGACTACACATTGAGAAAAATATCTGCAAATATATGTACACCGTATCCACTAAGAATAAGTGAGCAAACGTGAAGCAGGTCACACCATGAAGTACTTTTTCATTTTTTAAACACAAAAAAAAAAAAATGTATTTGATCATGGAGTGAGGATTTTTTTGTGCTTTCATGTAGTACGTAGAAACATAAACTATGATCAAAGTAATTCTAGTATACACATGATTTACAGATCTAATAAATCTGCCAATACTGTATTTTCAAACAATTTCATAACTGCACAATTTTCTTGGTTGCAGATTATTGCAGGCTACATCAAATGATTTGAGTGAAAAATATATGTTTTTCTTATATTTATGCCAATAGGGAAACAATAGTTAGAGTGTTAAATCAGTTCTACTTCAAGTGGTCTTGAAGCTTCACCTTCCTTTTAAAGTATGATTTGTCATTTGACAGTACTTAGAATTTTGGTATTCGAAAATGCTGAATATAGTTTCCACATGAGTTTGAAATTAGACTTTTTTTGTAATTCAAAAGCTTTACATATTTTAGTACAGTTTTTGTCAAATAAAGCTATGAATTTCTTGTAATATCAGATTACATTATTCTCATGATTGTTCATTTTACTCAGTTCAAGTGCTCCTACATTCGAAAACAGTGAATAAGTACATTGCTAGTAAAGGGATGTTTAGGGGAACATTACAGACATAAAATAAACTTTGCATAGGGCCGTTTCAGTTTCCATTTGTTCCTAAATGTTAATAGGTTAATAAAAAGTGTTAGTTTTATGTCAAAACAAGGTAAAATAATAATTTAATTATTAAACTTTATTATATAATATTCAGAAGAACTGCATGACTGATATGGCTTATATTAGAATATTGTATGCCTAAATAAGAAATGCAGTGCATTCTTACATTCTTCCTTAATAATGGTCATTATTTCGTTAGGAAATAAGAAAGTTAATCTCAGGGTGATTTTAAAAGATCACATTGCTTTTTTGTTGTTGTCCCAAAATACACATTTTGCCTAATTCAGAGTTTCCTATGTTTGTGAAGGCTAATCCTGTCTCAAGTAACAGGTTGCAGGCTGAAACAGTTGCTTTACGACATCCCTGTGTATTCAGAGCCTCTTGGTATGCTACATTATGTGAGTTATTTATACATGTGATGAATGGACAGCTATTGGCTTGGGTGTACAGTTAAGGTAATGTGTATGTAAAGAAAACTCTGCTGAGTGGGCAGAAGACTGGTCTATATAAACAAGTCTTGAATCCATAGGAGGTTACCTCTCAGTCCTTGGTCAGTACATGCTGGGTATACTGTATCTGGTCATTTAGCATTGATGTTCCATGTTTTACTTTAGATAAATGTATAACTATAATTGATATACAGATGACTGGTGAATAATTGTTAGTACAATTTTTCATACAATTACATATTTGGAATATAGGTTAAGGTTATTATATATTGTGTGAATCTTACATGGTTTAACAATGGGGTTTCACAGATATCTTCATAAGCTGAATTCTAACAAATATCATGCTGTTCTTTTATAGGGTGGCATCATACTTTTCTTCTTATCATCTGCCCTCAAAGGTAAGTGGTATTAACATTACATTATATGATTTATATGAGTTTGCAAAGTTACAGCCTTATTAAATTGCCATTCGACAAATTTAAAAAGGCTGTATATAAGCACAGAACATATTTTTTTACAGAAGTTTTTAGTTAGTGAAGACCTTGCTTTTGGATAGAAGTTCACTAACTAAAAAGTTCTGTAAAAAAAATATGCTCTGTGCTTATTCAGAGCCCTTTTCAATTTGCTGAATCGCAATTTAAAAAGGCTGTTAATTTTTTAGTCAAAGTTATATATTTTTTTAATTTATAAAGTATTAGACTATTGTGGACCACTAAATCTTGAAAGTAAGTAATTAGCAGGTGATTTGGTCGTGTTCATAGTGAGCTTGCAGAGAGTTAAGCTGTGTTCTCGATGGTCTAGCTACTTGCTCTCTATTCTATTGTACGTTCTCAGTGGTTTTGTTTCTTGCTCTGTATCCTATTAGTCCTATCAATGAACACAGTGTCCTAAATAATATAGTCTCCTGCCTCAGTGGCCTAGCCGTTAGTTCACTATTGTTTTCATTTGCATCAGTGATATATTTTTTATATTTGCGTTAATTTCAGGAACTGACAATGAGACTTGTTCATTTTTATTTAACTTATTTTACTGTAATGATAAATACCTGGTTTGTTTAACAAGTAATTGTGGGAGAGGCTGGAACTCCCTCACACCCCTTAAATACTCCATATTTTCTCTCTCTCCACGCTGATGTCAATTTCCCCACCCACCTCAACCATCTGTCTTGCTATATTTTACTCTCCCTAGCCCTCTAATTAGGCTAAGAAGACATAGATAAATATGCCACAACTCAAGCTACCATCACTAGACAGAAAGCTCTAACCACAAGTACTATTAAATATGTATGTGGTTTAAAATGATTATGTAATTGTTTGAAACTAATATGCATTTAGATCCTTAATTTGCATTATAATAGAAGCCACATATTTATATTTATAGATTCAGAAGAATTTACAGTAAATTTGAAAGGTTTACAATCTAATAAAAAGGATAAGGGAGTTACAACATGAAAGAACAGCATACTCTAGACTCACTAGTGGGCCAATAATTAGACTTAAAATGTCCATGCTTCATTAATTAAAGTGTGCAGTATGGTTACTTTGTGTTATAAACATACATAAAAAAATGTTTACTTCTAAGTCTTCCAAATGAAAATCTAAATTAATCATAGAAATCGGTTTAAATTAAATTGCAATTTTAAGCAGTGTAATATATTCAGTTCTTCTGGTTTTCTTTACAGCTAGTTATATACATCTTCTTGCACATAAATATTGCTGTATTTTGGTTACTACTGATATACCACTTAGCTTACAATCAAAACTAATTCACACAAAATATTATCTTGCAGAGATCTGCAACCATGTCGGACGGGGAAATGTCCGTGTTTGGAGAGGCCGCCCAATATCTCCGCAAATCTGAGAAGGAAAGATTGGAGGCCCAGAGCAGGCCTTTTGATGCCAAGAACACCTGCTTTGTAGATGACCAAAAGGAACTCTATGTGAAAGGTTTAATCACTGCCCGGGAAGACGGCAAAGTCACTGTGAAGACTGATGATGGAAGGGTAATGACAAAAAGTAATCTTTGGAATAAAAAACTGTGATTCAATATTATATGTAGATCAACTGAATATGTAACCTTCCATTGCAGACCGTAACTGTAAAAGACAGCCAAGTCTACCCACAAAATCCCCCCAAGTTTGATAAAATTGAAGACATGGCCATGATGACCCATCTGAATGAAGCCTCTGTGCTTTATAACCTCAAAGAACGTTACGCAGCATGGATGATCTACGTAAGTTTGGGTTCTTTAGTTCCAGATAGTAGTAGAGTTGAAATTCATGATATTTAGTAAGATAATTGTCTTATACAATTTAGCATCACATTACTGAAAATATATTTTTAATATGTGAGTTTTAAAATATAGAATTATTACAACATAAATTATTTAACTGCATAACACCTTTTAAATGAGTACTATTTAGAGCAAATCTCTGAGCATTCTCCACATATCCTGTGAAGTGTGACTAGTAAATGTAAAGAAGAGATGAATTTGCATGAGAAAAAATAAATCTCTACTTCTCATATAAAAGAAATAATGTGGAAAATCAAATAGGTTAATATATATTTTATCTGAATAAAATTAGTTTGCCTAGTGAATCAAAGTGTAATTTCTTAATTTCAGACATACTCTGGCCTTTTCTGTGCCACTGTGAATCCATACAAATGGCTTCCAGTGTACAACCCAGAAGTTGTTGCTGGCTACAGAGGAAAGAAGCGTATGGAAGCCCCACCACACATCTTCTCCATCTCTGATAATGCCTATCAGGCCATGTCAACAGGTACCTTACCTTTCCTTCTCTTACGTGGTCTTTTTATGTAGGTAGATGTATCTAAGGAATTACAATGGAAATCCCATATTTACAGTATTCTGTTTTGGACAACTAAGCTTGAGCACTAATAAGATGAAGTTAAATAATAGTTAAAGTTTGTTAATAGTTACATAAATAGTTGGTAATCTGTTACCTACTATATGCTATAAAGAACACTGGATACTTCTCGCTATGTGTTTGTTGACCAACTAAGTTAGATTTTTATTACATGTCCACTTCTACTTGACAAGACTGGTAAACAGTTATACAGCATAAAGTACATTGTATATACAACTATGGTTGAGCCATATACAGCAAATATATTAAATATTGTTTTTTTATTTATCTCTTTGAAAAAATATTTTCAGAATTCTAATATCTAGTTCCACAAGTATAAATATCAGGCTATTGTGGTCCTAAGTATACATTTACTTATACTTCTCTTCATTTTACAGATCGTGAAAATCAATCTGTTCTTATTACGTAAGTAAAATATTTGCTAGTTTTAAAGGACATCTATAATGCCATAGCAAGAATACCTAGTTGTTTTTGTTTATGCTTAGACCATAAACAAAAATCCTATTTAATAATTTATAGTAGCAATATTCAGTATTATATTAGTTTTCCATGGTTAGTGAATCTGCTTGCACCTGAGCGTTTGTCTCCTGCCTGGTAAGATCATTAAGGGGAGGGTGGGAGTTTTGACAGAGACAGGTCTAAAGGGTTTCATGAACAATCAGATAACAACAAAAGCTTGTGGCAGAGGGAAATCTCTAACACAACAACTCTCCAGCCAATGGATATTATGTTTGTGGTAAACATTATGTCTGAAATTGTATCAGCTTCCTGGCAGATAAAGCCACCTCCGCCTTTGACTTTATAGTGTATGGATACCAGCAGGAGTCGTAACTTTGACATTAAGTTTAATAATAAATATTGCTTTTAAAAGTTATTGAATATGAATGTTATTACTAATCAATGAATAACTAAAGCAATGTAACTCATGTTGTTACGGCACTACAGTGGACCCTTAAATATTTTTAAGATCATATTATTGATCCTAATTTACAGGATGTCATTTAGTTTCCTTTTTCTTTACCTTTAGTGGAGAATCTGGTGCAGGAAAGACTGTAAACACCAAGCGTGTCATCCAATACTTTGCAACAATCGCCGCTATTGGGTCCAGTGGAGACAAAAAGGAGGCCAGCTCCAGTCTGAAGGTAAATATCAAAGCACAGGACTTTAGATCAGTGCTTTATTACTTATATATAGAAAACTCACTGCTTATATACCTTACAATTTCAGGTGTCTCCCTTTTAAAAACATTATGAAGGATGTCAGTAAACATATATATTTTTTATTCTTGTGAATTTGCATTTACACCAGAAGTATAGAAAAAAAATAATATAATAGCAAAATAACTTTCCCAGCCTGTCTCCTCTTTTCTAGCTTACCGGGTTTAAATATTTAAACCAAAATGTAAAACTCTTTTTCTCCCTAGAATAGCTCTTTTACTATCCCACATCCTATACACATACCACTTACAACTTCAGTAGAAATTTGCACTCTTTTGCCACTTAGCCTAAGATATTATTTCCAAATGTGTTTGGCACATATAGATCTGAATAGCCACTTAAATTAATTAATTTATACAATTTAACTAACTCCTCCCACATGCTAAACTGTGTTTAAAACACATTTTTAAACACTAACACATGTAATACATGAAATAAAACCTGTTTTTAAGAGTTTCATAAAATAGTACATTTACTTTCACCATTGCAACATACATAAATAACTCTATTATAAATAACTCTATTATATAACATATTAATATATTATATAATATTATGTTTTGTAAAAAACTAAAACACAATCTACCTTTGTTTTCAGGGAACTCTGGAAGATCAAATCATCCAGGCTAACCCTCTGCTGGAAGCCTTTGGTAATGCCAAGACAGTGAGAAATGACAACTCATCTCGTTTTGTAAGTAATAGAAAATATTTACCCTTTTTTATAGCTTTATAAATCTGTTTAAGTGACCAAATGTATTTTTGACTCCACTGTGATATTTAGGGTAAATTCATCAGAATTCACTTTGGAACTACTGGAAAACTGTCTTCAGCTGATATTGAAACTTGTAAGAAACCATTTCCTTTTTCATGTTTTAACATTTCAGTACTCAAGTCATGATGCATATTATTCATTTGTACCTTAATCTATATATCTGTAGATCTGCTAGAAAAATCCAGAGTAACATTCCAGCTGTCAGCTGAAAGAAGCTATCACATCTTCTACCAGATCATGACCAATAAGAAACCAGAGATTGTTGGTAATGTCTTTTTTTTGCTTCTTTTTTCTAATCTAGCTCATAGGTAATCGTTCAAACCTGCAATTGTATTTTAAACCTTTGATTATAAGCATATGCCAGATATAAAATACTGTGGCTCGCTTCAGCATAATGTTTGATTAACTGCATGTATTTCAACTATACAACCACAGATATGTGATCCTTTTTGAATATTTTGTTATGCAGAGATGCTTCTTATCACCACCAACCCATACGACTACCCCGCCATCAGTCAGGGTGAGATTGTGGTGAAGAGTATTGATGATGTAGAGGAATTTTTGGCAACTGATGTAAGTACAGAAAGATGTTCTATTCCAATGACAGCAGTATAATATTCTAATTATTGAAACATGACATACTGTTTTATCCGCAGAGTGCCATTGATGTATTGGGCTTCAACGGGGATGAAAAACTTGGAATCTACAAAATGACTGGAGCTGTCATGCACCATGGAAACTTGAAATTCAAGCAAAAACAAAGAGAAGAACAGGCTGAGCCTGAGGGCACCGAAGGTTTGTTTTCCTTAACTCATGTCTTCTCAGCTAAAAGATCTATTTCATGGGATGAATATATTCTATGTTTCTTTTCTAGTTGCTGATAAAATTGCTTATTTGATGGGCCTGAACTCTGCTGATTTGCTGAAGGCTTTGTGCTACCCAAGGGTAAAGGTTGGCAATGAATTTGTCACCAAGGGACAAACTGTGCCACAGGTAATTTTGTTTCTTTCTTTTGATTATCAGGCAAGAAAATTATTTCAGAAGTCAGGTCATATAATAAAATTGATGTTCTTCTCTTCAGGTCTACAACTCAGTTGGTGCCCTTAGCAAGTCCATTTTTGAGAAACTGTTCTTGTGGATGGTCATCCGTATAAACCAACAACTTGATACCAAGCAACCAAGACAGTACTTCATTGGTGTACTGGATATTGCTGGATTTGAAATATTTGATGTAAGTAACTGTATATATAAAAGTAGCAAAGTATGTGGTACTTACATCAAGATAATACTATAAATAATTTTGTATGTTGTCATTTTCAGTTCAACAGCTTGGAGCAGCTTTGCATCAACTTCACTAATGAAAAACTGCAACAGTTCTTCAACCATCACATGTTCGTCCTGGAACAGGAGGAGTATAAGAAAGAAGGCATTGACTGGGAATTCATTGACTTTGGTATGGATCTGGCTGCCTGCATTGAGCTTATTGAGAAGGTGAGTCCCTAAAGATAAAAAAAAATATGTTAGTCCTCAACACACAAACAATTGTTTCTTTGGAGCTCACAGTTTTGCATTATTATTTTCAGCCAATGGGTATTTTCTCAATCCTTGAAGAAGAGTGCATGTTCCCTAAGTCTACTGACACCTCCTTTAAAAACAAGCTGTATGAGCAGCATCTGGGCAAGTGCAAGAACTTTGAGAAGCCCAAACCCGGCAAAGGAAAGGCTGAAGCTCATTTCTCTCTGGTGCATTATGCTGGTACTGTGGATTACAACATCTCTGGCTGGCTTGAGAAGAATAAGGATCCACTGAACGAGTCTGTTATCCAGCTGTATCAGAAGTCTTCAGTTAAACTCCTGTCCTTCCTGTACACAGCCCATGCTTCAGCTGATGGTAATTATTAATCATTTATTGTCATCATGTTCATATTCTTCCATTTTTAGTTTATGAAGTCTTGATACTAATTTTATTTAATTTTTAAACAGCTGATGCTGGTGCAAAGTCTGGAAAGAAGAAGAAGGGGGGCTCATTCCAGACAGTGTCTGCATTGTTCAGGGTCAGTATATTCAGGTCTCCAAGTTATCACTAAGATTCTCCAGTTCATTGGATGGGTTTCAGTTTTCAATATATAAATATTTGTTCTTTCAATTTCCTCCCCCCCACCAGGACTATTTTTAGCTTGTCTCTAGATAATGTTTTAAATCTATAGCATATTAAAGGAAAGTTCTGACAAAATATATGTATATATATATATATATTCTATCTATTATTAGGAAAATTTGAACAAGCTTATGACTACCTTGAGAAGCACTCATCCTCACTTTGTGCGTTGTTTGATTCCAAATGAGACCAAGACTCCTGGTAAGTAACCACATTCTTTTTTTGAAAAATAAATAGTATTTATTAACATATGGCACTGTCCTTCACTTCCTCAATTTACATTCTTCACTACCAGGTATTATGGACAACCATCTTCTTATCCACCAGCTGAGGTGCAATGGTGTGTTGGAAGGTATTAGAATCTGCAGAAAAGGATTCCCAAGCAGAATCCTCTATGGTGATTTCAAACAACGGTATGTATAATTACACAATATTTTATATATGTACTAATACATTTTATCACCTTATAATTCAGGAATATAAACTGAATTACATATGAATAAAGCACTATATGTTAATATAACATGAAAACTCAACTAAAAAGTTACAACTGCAACCATCTGAAAGAAAGTAAAGTTTTTAATTTTAATAACAGAAATATGATTCCTTGCTATCTCTGTGATCTACATATGTTGCTCCTTTTGCAATTCATCTTGTTTTGTTAAAGGTACAAAGTACTGAATGCCAGCGCAATCCCAGATGGGCAATTTATTGACAGCAAGAAGGGCTGTGAGAAACTTCTGGGCTCTATTGATATTGACCACACTCAGTACAAATTTGGACACACCAAGGTATAAAACAACTAATCAAAATGTCAGTGAAGAGTTATAATATCTCTGTGCGCTTTATTAATTGCATGTTTTTATTAAAGGTGTTCTTCAAAGCTGGTCTTCTGGGTACCCTGGAAGAAATGCGAGATGAAAAGTTGGCACAGCTTATCACTCGCACTCAAGCTCTTTGCAGAGGATTCTTGATGAGAATTGAATTTAAGAAGATGATGGAAAGAAGGTATTATTGACATTGTATTTCTAAAATGGTTAATTTCTGTAAAGTTTGTATAAAAAACTTATACTCTGTATTTCCCCAAATAGGGAGGCATTGTTTGTTATTCAGTACAATGTCAGATCATTCATGAATGTCAAACATTGGCCATGGATGAAACTGTACTTCAAGATTAAACCTCTCCTGAAGAGTGCTGAGACAGAGAAAGAGATGGCCAACATGAAAGATGAGTTTGAGAAGACCAAGGAAGCTCTGGTTAAGGCAGAAGCAAGGAGGAAGGAACTAGAAGAGAAAATGGTTGCCCTGCTGCAGGAGAAGAATGATTTACTGCTGCAGTCCCAATCAGTAAGTAGATAAATATACCGATATGTTCTACAAAAACGTTAATACACACCATGCTGAAATGTGTGTTCTCTTTAAATAGGAAGGTGAAAGCCTGGCTGATGCTGAGGACAGATGTGAAGGTCTCATCAAAAACAAAATTCAACTGGAATCTAAAATTAAGGAGATTACGGAGAGACTTGAAGATGAGGAAGAAAGCAATGCTGAACTAACAGCCAAGAAGAGGAAGCTGGAGGATGAATGCTCTGAGCTGAAGAAAGACATTGATGACTTGGAACTTACCTTGGCTAAAGTGGAAAAGGAAAAACATGCCACAGAAAACAAGGTAGGATTGTTGTATAACATATAGTACTGTATATCAAGGGTTATTTAAGAAAATTATATTCACTTTACCATATTCTCTCTATATGCAGGTTAAAAACCTTACTGAAGAAATGGCAGCCCTTGATGAGAATATCTCAAAGGTTTCCAAGGAGAAGAAGGCTCTCCAAGAAGCACATCAACAAACACTTGATGACCTTCAAGCTGAAGAGGACAAAGTCAGCTCTTTGACAAAAGCCAAAACTAAGCTGGAACAGCAAGTAGATGATGTAAGTAGTTTATGAAAGATATTATTTTTAATCACATATTTTAATTATTTCCTCATATGACAATTAAAATTGTAAATACATGTTTTAAACAGCTGGAAGGTTCCCTGGAACAAGAGAAGAAACTACGCCTTGACCTTGAGAGATCTAAAAGAAAGCTTGAAGGTGATCTGAAGCTTTCTCAGGAAACTGTTATGGATCTTGAAAATGAGAAGCAGCAAACTGAGGAGAAACTCAAGAAGTTCGTATTCTTTTAATATGTATTTGTTATTAAATTAAATGTATGCCTTTATTGTCTAATGAAATTACTAACACTATTTCTCTCTAATAGGAAAGAATTTGAAATCAGCCAACTCCAAAGCAAGATTGAAGATGAACAATCCCTTGGATTACAGCTGCAAAAAAAGATTAAGGAGTTGCAGGTATGATTGTGGAAAATAGACGTTAATAATGTGGACACATTTTTCTTTCTGTGTAATAATGTATTATCATCTATTAGGCCCGTATTGAAGAACTTGAGGAAGAGATTGAAGCTGAGCGTGCAGCTCGTGCAAAGGTTGAGAAACAGAGGGCCGATCTCTCCAGAGAACTTGAAGAAATTAGTGAAAGGCTTGAAGAAGCTGGAGGTGCAACATCTGCCCAGATTGAGATGAACAAGAAACGTGAAGCTGAGTTCCAGAAAATAAGACGTGATCTGGAAGAATCCACCCTTCAGAACGAAGCTACTTCTGCAGCACTGCGCAAGAAACATGCTGACAGTGTTGCTGAGCTTGGGGAACAAATTGATAATCTGCAGCGCGTTAAGCAGAAACTGGAGAAAGAAAAGAGCGAGTTCAAGATGGAAATTGATGATCTTGCTAGCAACTTGGAGAATGTTGCCAAATCAAAGGTGAAGAAAGCTCTAAGTATAGGCATAACACTGTTGTTCGTCTTGAAGGCAAGTCTTGACAAAGTGAGCTATATAACACTCTTTTTCTGTTTTAAAGGCCAACCTTGAAAAAGTTAGCCGTCTACTTGAAGATCAACTCAGTGAAGTAAAAGCAAAGGATGATGAGCATCAACGTCTTCTCAATGACCTCACGACACAAAAGGCTCGCTTACAGACTGAAAACGGTATTCATATAGAAAACTGATGATAAGAACAGAAAGATCAGAGCTTGATAAAATACAATCATGTCAGCCATGTATTAAACAAAATTTGCAAACCAAGTTTAGCTTAGCAAAGATCAAAATATTCCTGAAATTGCTTAAAGATTTTTTTGCTAAAGTTAATATGAGTTAATATAATATTACAGGTGAACTGTCACGTCAACTTGAAGAAAAGGAGTCTCTTGTTTCTCAGCTTTCAAGAGGAAAGCAGGGATTCACACAACAGGTTGAAGAGCTCAAGAGGCAACTTGAGGAGGAAACAAAGGTAGTAACTTACTTTAACATAACAGTGTAATAAATATTACATTCTGTATGGACCACATATAAAACTATGGTAATTATATAACACTATGTGCAATTATTTTTCAGGCTAAGAATGCCCTTGCTCATGCCCTTCAATCATCCCGTCATGACTGTGACCTGCTTCGTGAGCAGTATGAGGAGGAACAAGAAGCCAAGGCTGAACTTCAGCGTTCTTTGTCCAAAGCAAATGGTGAAGTTGCCCAATGGAGAACCAAATACGAAACTGATGCTATTCAGCGCACAGAAGAACTGGAAGAAGCAAAGTATGTTCATAATGAAATAAAATAAATATAAACTTAATAACCTTTGGTAGTTTCCTAAACATCTTTAAATTTGTACTTTCAGGAAGAAGCTTGCCCAGCGTTTACAAGATGCTGAGGAGCAAGTAGAAGCTGTGAACTCCAAATGTGCATCTTTGGAAAAGACCAAGCAGAGGTTGCAGTCCGAAGTGGAAGACCTAATGGTTGATGTTGAGAGAGCAAACAGTGCTGCAGCTGCCCTTGATAAAAAGCAGAGGAACTTTGATAAGGTACCATGTCTGTCAAGCTAAAATATTTATTTACAATTTTACTTAGCCATTGTTCAAAAAGTGAATAATGCAACAAAAAGCAAAAAAAATATTTATAGATTATTTTGAAAACACTTTATTTCACAGGTTCTGGTGGAATGGAAACAAAAGTATGAAGAGGGTCAAGCTGAACTTGAGGCAACTCTGAAAGAATCACGCACACTGAGCACAGAGATCTTCAAGATGAAGAATGCTTATGAGGAAGCTTTGGAACAAGTTGAAACCCTTAAAAGGGAAAACAAGAACTTACAACGTATGTTTTTAGAGGCCACAGATGTTTCAATGTTATATTTTACAGTCTTCTAACACCTTGTGGTTCCTTTTGTAAGAGTTAACTCATAACATGTGGATATTTACAAAATTGCTTCATCACACCCAAACACAGTGCTGCATTTCCATTTTCATTCTAAACCAACTAAAAACCAAATAAGAGTCATTTTTTAAATATTATTTTAAATTATTATAAAAAATTGTATTTCTATTTTGCAGAGGAGATCTCAGATCTGACTGAACAGATTGGTGAAAGTGGAAAAACTATTAACGAGTTGGAGAAAGCAAAGAAACAGGTTGAACAGGAAAAGAGCGATCTCCAGGCTGCTTTGGAAGAAGCTGAAGTAAGTGCAAAAAACATCTAATTACCTTTAAACCTTAATATATATATATATGCAGTCGACTTAGTCAGTTATCCGGCACCCATAGGGATTGCCATATACCAGATAACTGTAGTTTCCGGTTGCTTGAGAGTCACTATTAAAACTAATACTATACCCCCTAGAAAATCATAAACTATTTATTAAATTGTTACTGCTAATTAAATTGAGTCATTCAAAGGTAAAATAAAACACACAGAGACAAAGTTCATTTTAAAAAGAAGTATTTTATTATACATTACATACATCAGATTGGCACTTAACAGTTAGATGCTGCAGATAGGCACTTCGAGGCAGATGCTTCTGCTGGGCAATTCTAGGCAGAGGCTTCAGATGGGGTCTTAAAGGGTCAGGATCCAGTTCATCCACCTCCAGGGTCACTATCAGGTTGCTCCTTTTGCCGGATGCTTCAGGTTCCAGTTGTACAGGGTCAAATGCCGTTTAGTTGAGAGTTTTCCGGAAATTGGGGAAGGAAAGTCGGTGCTAGTTGCTTGAGAGTTCAGAATGCTTGAGTTCCGGATAAACAGGAGTCAACTATATACACACAGAGTTGCACAAAAATATCTAAAACCTTAGAACCATTGAGTATGAGTCGGACAGGCTATTTTCTGTGAGCCTGGAAGGAAGCCCTTGATTAGGCAGAGGGTATGACTTAGACAGCCAATTGCCAAATAAGTATATTACTGAAGGGAGGATAAAAAGGACCCCTGTATTAAGATACAGGGTGACTCTTTAACCCAAGATCCCAAGTACCACAGGGGATGAATAGTACTAGAAGAAGAGAGGGATCCCATTTATTTATTTTTTATGTATTTATTTATATGCATTTATAAAGCACTTTTGTCAAAAGTGCTGTGCAAAATTGCAAAAACAGTACATAGTACAAAATAAGTCAGTTCAAAATTACAAAAACAGTACAATATTGCAAACATTTGGACAATTAGACAAAGAACATAACTTGGAGAACAGTACAAAATTAAAAAACTGTAAAGTTAGTTGTACTACAGATGGATTAAGGTAGGAAAGTTTGAAGAAGTTTATTGTTGAGGTGGTGCAATGGGTCAACATTTATATAATGATCATGTATGTGCAGTAACACAGTAGGATATATGTAGTGGGAAGGGGTGGGAGATTGATAGATGGGTTGGTACCAATATTTTCAGTGCTGAGCTATGGGGAGGGTGAGAAAATAGGGGAAAAGTAGATGCACAACAATATTGAGTTTGGACCCCACATTGTTTGGGGAAGAGAGACACAACATCAATGCTCAAGAAGGGTAATAAAGTGCAAATGATTAAATTATTATTTTTCAAACTAGCTAGGCAGTGAAAGTATTTCATATTGTTTGTATTCATGTTTTTAATTAAGTGCATGACATTTTTTTAAAGGGAACTCTGGAACATGAAGAAGCCAAGATTTTACGTGTCCAGCTTGAGCTGAACCAGATTAAATCTGAAGTAGACAGGAAAATTGCAGAGAAGGATGAAGAGATTGACCAACTAAAGAGGAACAGTCAGAGATCTATTGACACCATGCAGAGCACTCTAGACTCAGAAATCAGAAGCAGAAATGATGCTCTGAGACTGAAGAAAAAGATGGAAGGAGACTTGAATGAGCTTGAGATTCAGCTCGGCCATGCCAACCGCCAGGCTGCAGAGGCTCAGAAACAACTCAGAAATGTCCAGGCACAATTTAAGGTATTTATATGAATAAGTCAAATAGTGATATTAATAATTATTATTAATGGAAAATTAATTTTAATCATAAAAAAATAATAATAAAAAAATATATATATACTGTATATATATGTTCTTGATATAATGATTACATGAATAGTTAGAAATATAAATGAAATTAATAATAACAATTATTTTAGGTTTAGTGATTAAAATTACAAACTATACATTTGTTAATTAGCTAGATACACAGAAATCGTTGGTTGTTCTTTATCCTTTACTGGAAATAAAGGTGTTGTATCTTTATATTTTGTTAATAGGATGCTCAGCTCCAACTGGATGATGCCCTCCGAGGACAAGAAGATCTGAAGGAACAGGTTGCTATCATTGATCGTCGCAATAACCTGCAACAGGCTGAACTTGAAGAGATTAGATCTGCTCTGGAACAGACAGAGAGATCTCGTAAGATTGCTGAACAAGAACTTCTGGATATAAGCGAACGTGTTCAGCTTCTGCACTCACAGGTAAACAACTGATTTTGACTTTTTGCAAAAGTTCATAGTGTTTAATTTAGGTTTGTAAAGTAGTCTCAGCCTGGACCCCTTGCTCAATGTACTTAGGAAGATTAATGGCACCTCACTGATGAGGGCTAAGAGGCTAAAAAGTAAACATGAGGTCTGTTTTTCTTGTGTATATTTTTATTTTGACAGTTTAGACTCAGCCTCTGCTTTCGAACAGAGTCAGGTTGATAAGCTATACTTCTACTCCGTAATGGAACTAGTGAACAAAAACACATTTTAGGCTATATTGAAGGGCAAGATTTTAAGTGCAATCCTCTATTGTGTATCTATTTCAAATGCTTGATCACACGTGTAAGTCTGATAAAATATTAAAAAACTAAATTCTTATGCATTATTTTAGAACACAAGTCTCCTCAATAGCAAGAAGAAGCTTGAGGGAGATGCTGCTCAGCTCCAAACTGAAGTTGAAGAAACTATTCAAGAAGCCAGAAATGCTGAAGAAAAAGCCAAGAAGGCCATCACTGATGTATGTGCTTTTCTTTCTTTTTTCAATATTTATGCATATAAAATGTTATTGGATTTTCTAATGTATCAATTGTTTGCTTTTTCTAAAGGCTGCCCTCATGGCAGAGGAACTAAAGAAGGAACAAGACACCAGCTCCCACTTGGAGAGAATGAAGAAGAACCTTGAACAGACTGTAAAAGACCTGCAGCATCGTCTGGATGAAGCTGAACAGCTGGCATTGAAGGGTGGCAAAAAGCAGCTGCAGAAACTGGAGGCCAGAGTAAGTACAATATATGTGGAAGATGTAACATATATTTAGCAGTATCATATATTTAGCAGTATAAAAAATGCAGAAGCTCATATATTTATATAACTTGCAGGTGAAAGAACTGGAAAATGAGTTGGACAATGAACAGAAACGTGGTGTGGAAGCAATCAAAGGAGTTCGCAAATATGAGAGAAGAGTGAAGGAACTGACTTATCAGGTACATTTCTTTGTCTTGTGCATGTGTATATATATATATGATATATTATATATAATAGGAAGCATAAAACTTTAATCTACTAGTTGCTTGCCCATCATAAATGACAGTATAAGATTATGTTAAAAATCGTGTCTTCTGTCTGTTTGTGCGCCCTCTCTCTGTGTACCCTGTCTCTCACATGAAGTTTAAACGTTAATCAAATAGTCCGATACGCAATCAGGCTCTCAGTCCATCGATTTTGGATAACTTTAATATCACTAGTATGAACTATAATTTTTTTTCTTTCTTTTTTAGACTGAAGAAGACAGGAAGAATGGGCTCAGACTGCAGGATTTGGTAGACAAACTGCAGCTGAAAGTTAAAGCCTACAAGAGACAGGCTGAGGAAACTGTAAGTGTAAAAAGTACTTCTAATTATGAATTATTAGTTTTATTTTGACATATAGTAACATATTTTGGATGTGGTGTGTGATATATTTTAGTGAACAAAGTATACTTCAGTAATTTAGTACAGAGCTTACATATATTAATCTATAGAAATAACATTTATGGTGTAAAATTTGCAAAATATTCTGATATTCTATATTTTGAATTTAAACCAGACCCAATCCATTTTCCATTAAGTATTTCATATAATCTCCCTTTTATCCTTTAAAAACATATTTTCCATTACAATTTGAGTATTATTGTTTGTATATGACATGCTGTATTCAAATATATCACATCACAATTATTATTGCTGAACAGCCAGAACAAGTAAGTCATTTGCATAGATCTCAGCAATTTTCAAGTGTTTCACAAAGGTCTGGTTTAGAGTATTTCATCTGGTTAATATGTTATCAGTCTTACACTGCAACAGATTAACTACAAATATAAAAGATATCATACATACATATAAATAATGAATGTTTCCTCTTTGCGTTTTATCAGGAGGAACAAGCCAATGCTCATCTGAGCCGTTTTAGGAAGGTTCAGCATGAGCTTGAAGAAGCTGAGGAGCGTGCTGACATTGCTGAGTCTCAAGTGAATAAGCTGAGGGTAAAGAGCCGTGATATTAGTGGCAAGGTAAGTTTTATTGCAGCAGCTTCTTTTGTATTGTTTGTATGATTGAACTACATTCCCTTTATTTCCATCTTACTGTTTTCTTTTTCTTTTTACAGAAAGGAGAGAATAGTGAATAGTGAAGTACTATAATTGAATGGATTATTGACAAAGCTGCAAATTGTGATTCTCCCTCATTGTACCCTCCATAGAACTTGTATTTATGTCCCCTGTTGTCTTTGTACTGTAATAAATTTTTGAAGCTTAAGATAATGCGCCCTGTTGTTTTCGTAACTACCAAAAAACAAAACAAAAATTACACAAAACACAAAGGTACAATAGATGTGTCATCTCACTCATTATACTCTAGTAAACTTGAGCTACTGTAAAGCTGGATTTTTACACATGCCACAAACTCATTCACCTCGCTAATTAGATTATATGTTTGCCAGATATTTGTTACCTTTCATGGTCACTATTTCTCAGCAAATTTGCTTTTAACTTAAAATACAATATATTTGTTTCCAGCAGAGCTTTAAGGCAGATGTTTTCAAAGATACAATGGTGTGGTCTTGAGCAAACTCCACCCCAGTAGTGCTGAGGGTAAATGGGATGAAGAGAGAATGAACTAAGGGAGTACGTTGAATGAATCAGGAATAAACTCATAGGGAAGTGGAAAAGAAGTGGAGGTGGTATTATAGGAGAGTACATGGTGGGAATAAATGAAATTAGTGTGGAATTTAAATTAGAGGGAATATGGAGATGAATCATAGGGGGTGAAATGAGAGAAGACCTGGAAATAGAAAATGAGTTAATGTTTACTTTAATTTCAGTATAGAATTGTGTAAACTCTTTAGAATGATCAAAATAATATTAAATGCAACTTTTATAAACTGACAAAATTGTTTGCGTCATTGAAGTGTACTGTGTTACTCAAAAAGGTTGAAATGACTACTTGGGGTAAACATAACAAAATGATTTTCTACAAGGGGAGCACATATGGATAAAACTACGACATCTCAAATTTAAAATGTAATCATTTTCCTCTCTGTATTCTGTTCCCCATCTGTGTTGTAAAGTCTGAAATTAAAAATAAATAAATAAAATGTATTTCATACGCATATACCTTATTTGTTAAACACTTAAAAAAAACTATCATCCTCCTTCAGGCACTGTAACCAGCATGCTTTTACTGACCCTAAGACTATATGAAAGAATATAAAAATCAATGGTGAGGGCAGGCCTGCTGGGCATTATAAGGTGAAGAAACACACCATTAATTCTATTATACTACTTCATGTCATAAGGTAACATCCACCATTTTAGACCCCCCAGACTGAAGACATTGACACTGGACACTTACTGGATGTGGCCTTAGGATACAGATATGACACCCTACACAAGAGAGAAAGAGGAAAGATCCAGAAGCTTTGCATATGTTACTCTGGGGGCTTCTTAGATATTAGTGAAGAGTAAATGTAATGTAACAATTACATTGAGGAGGTTAAAATGAATAAACTCACCTAGTTAAAACATATATATGCAACAACAAAATAATGTTTGAAAAGTCCCTTCAAAGGATCACTGTGCAACTTAAAAAAAGAGACTACCTGTATAGACATTATAGCAAACAATATAAGTGTTCCTTCAATTGCAAAAAAATATATAAATCATACATTTTTTCTAGTGTGAATGCTTGTCTCTAGGCTTCTCCAATTTGATCTACAGGGTTCCTGTATTTTTAACCCTTCTCATAGTGTCACACAGGGAGTTTGGTATGTAAAAAGGCAGAGGGTGTGCTTCATAAACATAGTGCACTGTGTCTTGGTCATTAGTTTTGGTCTATGAAACAAAGGAAAGATAAGCAAAACTTACATTTGTGCTACTTAGAAATAACCTGAAACAATTAAATGTATTCAATCGTCTGTGCAGAGAAATGTGATTAAATTATTCTCAAGGAAATGGTTTGGAACTAAAAAAAGAAAAGCATATTCATTTAATAGGGTGAAACAATACTCAGAAAAAGATCATTATCTTAGTTTAATAAAGACATTCATAAAAATAAGATTCCGTTTGTAAGTTAAAACATTTTTTTCATGCTACGCAAAATATTATATATATATATATATATATATATATATATAAATATATATACATACACTAGCGACTTGCTCATCAAAACGGACGGCAATAAAATTTGAAGCCTGGCAATGCTGTTTGCCACACAATGAGAGGTGCTCCCCCCTCTAAATTGCGGGCCTCGCGATGACCGCCTTCGGCGCTTATTGTGAGCCTCTCCCCCCTCTACTTTCCGGGCCTCGCGATGAGCGCCTTCGGTGCTCATCACGAGCCTCCCCCCACTTTCTCCCTCCCGTGTCTCTTTGCCCCCTCTCTCACCCCTGTGTCTCCCCTCCCCCCTGTGTCTCTTTCCATCCTTTCCCCCCTCTCCCTCACCTGTGTCTTTTTCCACCCTTTCCCCCCTCTCCCTCCTCTGTGCTCCTGTTTGAATTCACGGGTGTGAAACCATTTGCGGGTTTGGGAAATTGGTAATTTTCCCCAAGGCCGAAATGTCTTATCTTATGGTGGTCTTCCGATGGCTTCCAAGTTACGGGCTTCAAAGAAATGGCGGCCGTTAAATCCGTAATTTTTTTTAAGCCTGTAACCCGTCAGCTTTTTGGAGCCCCTCCTCCCCTCAAGCCAGTCACGTACTGGCCTAGCAATGAGCGCCTTCGTCGCTCATCGCGAATCCCGATATGAGCGCATTCCCCAGGATTTCCTCTTAATATCCACTATCCGGTATGAGTCTGGATATCCTCATGGACCCCCATGGCAGACAAAACGCTATTGTTTTTATTAACCCCTATATCTACTCCCGTGGTACTTAATATTAACTCCCATACTATGTTGGTCTCAATGAACGCCCATGGTATACTAAGCTATGACTATGGAGGTACTGATGGACCTCCATGGCACCTAAAGTTAACCCCAAAGTAAAGGGGTTAACTTAAGGTGCCATGGAGATTCATACGGACCCTAATGGTCATAGCTTTGTATATTTAACCTCTAAATTGCCATGGGAGTCCTTATGGACCACCTGGTAATGGATTCATATTTGGTGACATTGTTGTACTTTAGTTGAGGGATTCCCCCGGGTTATAGGGGTAGCAGGAATTAATGGGGAAACTTGCAGGATAACCAGGCTCATAGGGGGTTGTGGTTATTGAGGAGGGATCCTCAGGATAGCTGGGCTTATAGGGGCTGGCAGGCAATGAGGGGGAAACCGTGTATTCCATGGTTCAAAGGAGACAGCAGAATTATCCCCTTAGTTGTGTTGGATTTTAATAAACAAGCCTCAATTCTGACACAATTAAGGTGTTAGTTCTTGTATAACATCGGGTTTAAGGCATCCATGCTTCTTGGAGTAATTTGTATGCCTTTACGTGTGGTTAATGGTACTCATAGGCTTTTTTTAAATATTGGGTATTTGGAAAGACTTATGAGTAAACTTCAGCGAGATCGGATATTGATACAGGAGTCCTGTGATATGGATTTTTTAAAATAATTATGAGACGGATACTCCGGGCTTCGGAGATTAGAGACATTTTGAGCACTCAGATGGCATTCCTCAGAGGTTAGATTTACATGTGTGCTGTGACAGCTCAGTAGTGTTTTAGAGACTTAGACCCTCATTCAATTTGGGGCAGTTACTCGAGCGCAAATACACGATTTCCTACTATTGAGATGCGTGCTCAAGTAGCTCTACTTTTACTCTGCTATTCAATTGTCCGGGCCCGCAAGTTAGTCCCCCTTCGTTGGAATCATAAGTCATGCCGTCGAAAGTAGCATCTACGGGCCTGAACATGAATCCCATAACTTCCGCCATCGAAACAGCCAATCATGACATCAATGATTCCAATCTCCAAGCCGTAGGGCTTTGAAGCCCGTAGGACTTGAGAAAAAGCAGGTGGCAACCCTGTTGCAGGGTCCCCACATGAACCGCATGATGCAGGGGGCCTGATCGGGACACCTGCAGGGTCCCCACATTAACCCGAACAGGACCCCTGCAGCATCTAAAAATGTAAACTTCCCGCCGCGGGTCCTTAAAGGACCTGCGGCACACAAATTGTTAACTCCATGCCACGGGGGTACTGTAAATATCCCCGCGACAACTAAAATTAACCCCCCTATGCTGCTGGGTCCCGATGGGTACCCCCGTAGCATTTAAAATTTAAATCTCCCACTGCGCAATTCCTTAAAGGACCTTAAAGGTCCTCAAAGGATCTGCAATACAATTAAAATTAACCCTATCACTCATAGGGGTCTATACAGATCCCCAATAAGCTTTTAATTAAACCCATCACTCATGGGGGTCTATAAATACACCCATGAGCCCCTAATTAAAGACCGGGCATCACTGGCATTTTGGACAGGTAAGTGGCCTATATTATATTAAATATTGTATGTATTTATGTATTAATTGTAATGTTTCTTTTTATTGTAGGTGTGACTGGACCTGTGGACATTTTTGAAGGGCCCTGTCTGGGACGAAGGACACAAGACCAGCGTCCCTGGAGGGGCATTTTGGCAAGGTAAGAGGTCCAATTTACCCTTTATTTTATTGCTGGGAGTAGGTATTTTTTTTATTTTGATGATGATGTGTTTATTTTATGGTGTAGTTTTATTATTTTTTGTCAGTAGCTTTTTTTTTTATGTGGGGTGTTTTTATTTTCTGTAAGTATTGTTTTTTTTTTATTTTATGTAGTGTTGCTTTTTCTATTTTTAGTAATGTTGTTTTCTTATTTTCTGTAATCTAGGTTTTGTTATTTTTTGTAATTAGTGTTGTTTTTATTTTTCTGTGATTAGTGGGGTGCTAGGGATTTTATGAGAGGTTAGGTAGGTAGTGTAGGGGTTAATAGGGTAGGGTAGAGGGGGTAATTAGTTAAAGGGGGAACATTTAGATTGGAGTGGCTAATAGTGTAGTGTAGGGTAGTGCTTGGACTTAGTGTCATAAAGGCTCTGAAAGACTCTCATGGCAGTTCTAGGGTTCATGTGAGGGTTGATTATTGTCCCATAGGGGTCTATATAGATCCTTATGGGACTGATGGGGTTAATTAGAGGCTTATGGGGGCCTGTATGGACCCCCGTGAGTGATAGGGTTCATTTTAATTGTATCGCAGGTCCTTTAAGGACCTCTAAGGTCTTTTAAGGACCTGCACAGTGGTAAATGCTGCTGGTGTCCCAATTGGGACCCCTGCATCATGGGGTTAATGTGGGGACCTTGTGGGGGGCCCGATCGGGACCCTTACATCTTGGCTATTAAATGTGGGGACTCTGCGGGGGTCCCAATCTGGACCCCCGCATCATGGGGGTTTAATTTCAGATAAGTAAGGGCTTACTAGCCCTTGCGCAACCTCTTTGGTACCAGTAACCTCTGGTATGCTTTGGGCCATTTACGGGCCTGACGGAAGGGTAGATTGGAGCAATTGAATTTTTTGCATATTCTACTATTGGTCTATCTTAGCTTATCACTGAGATTGTATGATGGTTTGATGAATATAGAGGTTCCACTATATATAAAGTTGTAAGGCAACTTTGAGATAATTCATTCATTCCATATGTAATGATGACACAAATACACTTTATTATATGAACAATCTTATATTTAATAATTACTCTTTATGGAACGATTATATTTTCATGCACACAAATCAACAAATAATAAGACACAATTTTAATAATATAAATGAAGGTTTTATGTTTTATGTCCTAACATTCTGCTCAGGTATTTCTTAAATATTGCTTATAGATGTATGCTTTTGTTTTTGGTTGAAGATACATGTATACATAAATATACACATATAATATATACAATGCAGCTAGAGGTACATTACCAATTTGGTTTTCATAGCAAGGAAAAAAATATTTGAATGCCATTATTAAGCACAGATTTCAGAATATTTGTTTCTGACTATTCAATTAAAGTAATGTGTTTTTCTTTCTTGGTTCCAGATAGTTTTTTGAGGATAATTTGATCACTTTTCTGAATACAGCTTCAATGGAGAAGACTAGAGACGAGCATGTACATTAAAAAAGGTATGATTTATTTTTTCACAATGGAAGGCACAATTACACTGCTTGGTATATACTGCCTACACAAAAAAATAGGTTGCTACACTGTTCCTTTAAGATTTATTTCAGATAGAACTCTAATTATGGTGTTTCAGCTAAGTACTCCAGACCAACTTTCTCTATGGAGAAATATTAAAAATGTACTGTCTCTAGACGGATTTTTGCAAATGATATTCCCATACAGAGTCTGTCAGAAGCCGGTAATGACAATGCTGCAAAGTGGCATTTCTTGAGAGTTTTTAAGCTCTGCTGCTTCCTTTTTTCATGTAACAAAATCCTTAATAATGTCTAATATGTTTAATAATGTTTAAAGCTTTTTCTTTACAAAGCATGCTAGACAAATATATATGTTAAATGTTCCTTCAAGTTTTGCCATATAAGTAGAGATAAATAAACCTGACTCAATCAAGTTAAACTGTAAACTGTAGCAAGAAGGTATACAGCAGTGCTTTCCAAACTGGCTGTGGCGAAACCCTGGGGTGGTGCTGAAAGTCCTGGACGTGTGTAACCAGTGCATTTCCATTTAGGGCTGGTCACTTCAACAAAGCAGCAGCAAGTTAAAAGAGCTTCAGACTTTCAATTATTTTGTCTTAAAAAGCGACTCAATCTCCATAAAACTGTTAAAAACTCCTTCCTTATATAGACCCGCATTTGATTTGAGCCTTGCAACTCGATCGCAGACAGCCAGTGAGTTGCGGGCTCCTGTTTGCAATGCTATTCAAGTGCTCAAGCTCGCAAGTTACGTGCTTGAAGCGAAAACCGTACAACTTGCACTGTTTCTGAGCAGTTGAGGGCAGAAACAAGATCAATTAAGCAAGCCCATAACCTCCCATTTCGAATCAGCCAATAGAAAGTGAGATTGTCAATATATATATGTATAATTAAAGGGAACTGGTCGAAGGTTGTCTCAAGGAGGAAGATAAATAGGCAGAGTTAATGCAAGAGCCTGTAGATAGGAAGCCAATGTCTTGTTGGCTAAAAAGGAATGATGGCAACTACTTCTGCCTTGTCACAAAGGATCTTTTGCGATACCTTGAAGATAAGAATATAAGGTGGAAAACATATGCTAGATGAAAATCCCAAGGTATAAAGAAAATGTCTTAGATATGGAAGGGCTTACGATCCAGGACAGAGCAAAAACGTTGTTCAAAGAAGAGGCCATAAGATCTATGTCTGGAGTGCCCCATATTCTTGAAATGTCTAAAAGACCTCTATATTCAGTTGCCATTTGTTCTTGTAAAAGTTTTTCTTGCTCAGACAATCTGCTCAGGGAGAAAATTGTGCTTGTTTAGTGATTTTAAGTCTATTATAAGTCTCCAGTCGCCAGAAATATTTAGAACAATGAAAACATTGGTCTCTAGAAGAAGCTCCTGTAGAGGACTGCTATGAGTACTATGTAGAGGCAACCGGAAATGGACAGTACGTCAACGTAGTGTGACGTGTGGACGGCGGGGCTAATGGTGCGCTAAGAAGCAGGCACCCGCATCTCCCTCTCCCTCTACTCCCCCCGATTTACAGCCTGCTCACTGGAACGTTTCTGGAGCGTTTCCTTTACCTCCATCGGGGCGCCCTGGGGGTGCTTTCCTCTTCTGTGTCCATCCGGCCCGCCGAACCTGGCGGTGTTTTCCGGCATCCGGTCGCGATTTGTGCGCTGAAGTGGACACCCCCCTACCTCCTGAAGTGGCTCCCTGCCTCCGGAGCAGTCCTGGGCAGGCCCTGCCAAGGAAATCAGCACAGAAGCACAGCGTGAGGACACCGAGACTGCATATAGATAGGAGGAGATAGGAGGAGACAAGCTGATATCGGGAGCCTGCGGATGGCACCTGCTCCCCAGCGGGGGACCACAATTATAAAGTGAGTTCTTTACTTGTGTTGTGGGGGGATGACATAGGGGACAATAAAATAAACAAAAAAAACCCTGGAAGGAGGTGACAAGGAGGCTCATTGAGCAAGCTACCCCCACTTAACGGCTACACCAGGAGACTTGGCACCCCACAAAGCGTTGGGAATTCTGGTACGCTCCCTTAAAGACACGGAGGTAGGGGGACCAGGCTAAACAAAGCTGTTTGGGAGTTGGTGCAGGGGGGGATATGTAGGTCACCCGATGGACTAATATATACAGAACAGAATTTTATGCAGAATAAATAGCTAATATACTTAAGCTACATATCATACACCTGCATATATCCGTATATATATGGACAAAGTTCCAGGTCTTTGACCTCTACGCTCTCTTTTTTCTGCAAGAAGTGTACATAGCTTCACCACCCCATTTGTTGCGAACACGTCTGTATCTCCTAGAATTAAGCACGTGGTTTACCTGTGAAATATTATACCTATAGTTGAAACTTGGGCCTTATATCCCACACAAACATGCCAACTAAATTGAAATCAAGGGACAAAGCTAAAAATGAGCCTATAAAAACACCACTAATGTTTTCGCCAAGATATAAGGGCTCAGGCTCCACTATTCAAACAGAAAGTACTATATCTAGTTCACCAACAACCCAGTCGCCAGACAAAGCGTCGCAGACCTCAAGATCGGAAAATTCGGGTGTGGAAGAAGAAGAAACCCTCACCTGCTCTAAAATGCAAGATATGTTACAGTCCTTTCAGACGAATATAATTTCGGAATTGACAAAAAAAATTGCGGACAATTCAGTATTAATCAAAGAAGTGAACCAGAGAGTGGAATCCGTCGAAGACATATGTTATATGTAAAAATGTTACAAACATGGAATTTTGAAATTATAGTTCGAGAATCAGAGGTCGGCCAGCCGAACCTAACTTCCAGTGAGCACGTATGGCAAAAGAGCTAGGAGATCTGGGGGGCGATGGGGTCGGGACGGGGGAGTGTATCCCCCCTCCGTCTCCTTCCCTGTCGCCCCCCCCTCCCCCCTTAAGTGTCCTAGGGGAGAGGAGATGTAGGAGGGCGAAAGTTCTATGATTCCTTCTAGGAAATCGGATTGGCGCCTGGTTTTAAATGGTGTAACAGTATTGCGCCATGATTGGGGAGATTTAGGTATCACAAGTAAGAGGAAGTAGTAAAATTATACAGTAGGCCAATTACCAGGGCTTGGTCCCTTCTAAGTTAATCAGATTTGGAAAGTGATAATAATTACGCTACTTCTTCCTCTTTTCTTGGTTAGGAAACCACTAGCATCAATAGATATATTCACTCGAAGCGGAAGACAGAAGGGGGAAGGGAAGGAGATGGGGGAAATAAATAAACGAGAGATAAGGGAGAAGAAGGGGAAAATAAAAAGGGAGGAATTAAATCGATAAGATCTCTCTTTTTGTCTTTCTTCTTTCATCAGTTTTCTTTTTGACTCCTTTTTTTTTATTTATTTTTTATGAATCATGTTATGAAATGGCTTAGCTGGTTTAAGCAGCCCCATCCTCCCCCCATTAGAAATTAATAGGCCAAGTGGTAGAGCTACCTAGACCAGGCATGTCAAAGAACATCCTTAATCTAATACTGGTAAAATTATGTAAAACACCCCAGAGTAAATCAGAAGGCCCCCATATCCCCGCCATTGTCCCTATTTCGTTATGGGGATCATGTCCGGCCATTTTCTACCACCAGGTAGTTGCTTTGTTAACATTAATGTTATATGTTGTGTGTGTACCCATCCCTGGAGGGTGGTTATGAGGGCCTGTGAGAGCAAGCATAGGTGCCACAGACCACTCGATATCCATCAAGGGTACGGGATGTATGTCAAAAGATTTATTGATGTGTGGGATATTCATAGATGCTGGGAAGAACCAAATAAAATAATCAAGTTCATAAGTTGGGTCAATGACTAAAGGAATAAAAATAATTTCTCACAATGTAAACAGAAAAAATAGACCCTCTAGGTAGATACATAATTTGGTCGGGGTATGTGAATAATTGCTTACTAATACTTGCTAATGTATACTTGCCTAATAAAAATCAGATCAGTTACCTAAAAACGTTCCTGAAAGATCTACATAAACTGAAGAGAGGGAGGCTTTTTCTATGTGGAGATTTTAATATGATTAGGGACTCAAATATGGATAAACAGAGAGCCCACAAGATTAAATCGGAAGCCAAAGAAATTAAAACCGCCCTAGACTTCTCCAACATTGTAAATGATTTTGAATTGTATGACATTTTCCACCCTAACAGCAAAGATTACAAATTTTTCTTGAATCAATTTAGATCCTTATCGCGGATAGATTATATATTTGCTGACGTACATACCTTAAAAATGATAGGGAAGTCAGATATCATCTTAACACCCTGGTCAGACCATAGCATGAACAGCATTAATCTGGAGGTTTCACTGGCTATAAAAGTAACAAAAAGATGGAAAATCAATCCAATACTATTTAAAAATATAGATAATCTTAACGCAGTGAAAAAGGATACCTTGGAATTTTTTGAAATTAATAAAGACTCAGTGACCTCCAGTAGGACACTGTGGTGTTCCTATAAAGCCTATATCAGGGGCATCCTAATTTCAAGGATGGCAAATATAAACAAGCAAAGGGGTAAACCCCTAAAAACGTTATATATTGAACTAGAAAAAATACATCAGCTCAATAAAAAGACCACAAATACACATTTGGGTGATGAAATAACTGCAGTAAACAATCAAATAAATCATATTCTACAATCTCAGGCAGATAACCTTCTTTGGAGATTACAACAAACAAAATTTCTATATGGTAATAAAACTGGTAAAATTCTCGCGAATAGGCTAAAGAAACAACGAAATAACAATAGGATCCCAAACCTATTAGATAATCAAAAACACGTTCATATGAATCCTGATAAAATCGGTGAGCTCTTTCGGGAGTTCTATGAGAAACTATATAACTTAGATAAGGACGACAACTTTGTAAAACCAGATAGGGCAGATATTGATACCTTTCTAGATAAGATCAAGTTCCCTAGGATTTCTGACCAAGAATCCATAGATCTAAACAGGGAAATATCGGGTGATGAAATTATTAATGTAATAAATTCTGGTAAAACAAATAAAGCCCCAGGTCCAGATGATTTTGACCATCTGTTCTATAAGGTATTAAAGTCAGAGCTTAAAACGGTCTTGCATAGTTTATTTAATGAAATTAAACAATCAGGACATATTCCGTTAGAAATGACCGAGACTAAAATTATAAACATCCTAAAGGAAGGGCAGAATCCTGAGGAGTGCAGTAGCTACAGACCAATCTCTTTAATAAACATAGATGTCAAATTGTATTCTAAAATCCTAGCAAACAGGCTAAAGAATATCATTGTCAATATGATCCACCCAGATCAAACCGGGTTCATCCCAGGACGTCAGACATCAGATAATTCAAGAAGACTTTTGAATATATTATCTTACGTTAAAGATAAAGACATGTCGGTAATGTTACTATCACTAGATGCCGAAAAAGCCTACAATGTGTATTGATGAGATTTGGTCTGGGTGAATTTGCTTCCAAGTCTGTTAAAGCTCTTTACAGAAACTCCTTTTCACGAGTTGTGAATCCGGAATTTGAATCAAAACAATTCAGTATTGGGAATGGTACCCGCCAGGGGTGCCCTCTATCCCCGCTCCTATTTATACTCTTTATGGAACCAATGGCAATTTTCATACGTCAGTGTAAGGACATTAAAGGGGTTTGTATAGGCAAAGAAGAGTTCAAATATATGGCTTTTGCAGACGACATTATAGTCACCATAACAAATCCGTTACACGCCTGCTATAAACTCCAAGAAATAGTCGAGGAGTTTGGCAGGCTTTCCTTTTTCAAAATTAACCACTCAAAATCAGATACCTTAACAAAAGGAATAACAACTGAAATTAAAAATAAATTAAGGGAAGTCTTTTGCTTTAACTGGGACTCTAATCATATAGTTCACTTAGGTATAAGATTCTCTTTCCATGTGGATACAATTCTTAAAGACAACATTAATGAGGTGATGAAGCGAATTAGACCCACACTAACGGCTTGGAGCCATTATAGTCTATCGTGGTCTGCCAGGATAGCCTCAATTAATATGAACATTCTCCCCAAAATTACATATTATATGAGATCCATACCGGATATTTTAGCTAACAGCTATTTGAAGTGTATTCAGGACCAATTAGACAAATTTCTGTATTTATAAAAAAAAAACAGGATCCGGAAAAGTATAACATATAAAAAATTTACTAAAGGAGGTCTAAATGCACCATGTTTAAAAGAAACTCACCTCAAGATAATCTTTGCCCAACTCATATGCTGGAACATCACCAATGATAAGCCTAGATGGTTAATTTTGGAAGAAGCATTAATGAATGACTTTCCTATTCAAATATTGCTCTGGCTTCCTGCATATAACAAAACCATGGCCAGCAATCTTCCAAAAAATCTTCATGCTATTTTAAAACTTTGGTATAACTTCAGACAAAAGATGCAATTATTAAATATACCTTCAATTGCCGCTCCTCTAGAAATCTTAAAACCCAAGGTACAATGTCCTACAATAAAGTTGTTACTTGATCAGGGCCTAAGAAACATCTCTCATTTATATAATAAAGGCAATCTTCTTACTATACATGCATTACAGCAAAAACCGGAGTTAAAAAAACTAAATTGGTTAAATTATGAAAGTCTCAAGCAAAACTTGCTGGCGAGAGGTTATATACTTTCTGGGATGAACATCCCGACTAAATTAGAAGAACTCATTTTAAAAGGAGAAATGTCACACATCATCAAGTGTTTGTAGAATTATGGATGACCTCACCCCCTTTATTAAAAGCCCAGGGGTTAAAGGTTGGGAAACGGATTTAGGGATCAGCTTAGAAGTCACAAGCTGGAGGGATATTCTTAAAACCACAAAAAAATCTTCTGTTAATGCATCATATACAGAGCTGTATTTCAAAATTATCCATAGATGGCATCTAACACCAGTTAAAATGGGGAAAATCAACTTAGAAGTAACAGATCGTTGTTGGAAACTATGTGGCTCACGAGGGGCCGACTACCATACCTGGTGGGAATGCGTTAAATTACAGAAGTGGTGGCTAGATATTTCCCAACTAATATCCAAGTTGCTTGATAAACAAATTATTTTGACTCCCCAAGTAGCCATTCTCCACATGAATTTAGAGATGCTACCTCCCATAGAGAGATACTTGACATGCCACATTCTTTTGGTGGCTAAGTACCTTATAGCAAAATATTGGAAGCAACCCACGATTCCAAAAATTAGCGAACTGTGTAACCTTGTCCATATCAATAGAGAATTGATGAATAATAGTAATGACATCTTTTCGGAGTGTTATGCCCGTCATTTTAGTTAGTCGAAATGGCACTACTATATGGAGTCTTTATAATGTTTTCAAGCATTCTATCCTGTATGCAAGATGATCCTATATGAGTCACATTAATATCACTATGTCCAGTGCAAAATAATTTTCCTTTTTTTTTTGTTTCTTTTCAATTCTATTCCTTTTTGATAAACATGTATCGTGTGTCAAGATATTGAACAGTTATGCAATGTTCCCACACTGTGGTTCAAATAGTGGAGTGTGTATTCAGTGCCTTACTTATCTATTAAGGTACTTGTGTTTTTGCTTGTGTATGTCTTATTTTGTATGTCTTAATTTGTTTTTGTATGCTTTCTAAAAACTTAATAAAAAGATAATATAAAAAAAAAAAAAAAAAAAGAAATTCTTGGCATACTTTTTGCCCTTCTATGTAGAGACAAAAATATTGTATTTGCACCCTGGGCCTTTCTTGGAGTGTGATCGAAACACTTTGAGCCTCTTTCAATTCGGGATTTACAACTCGATCGCAGAAAGTCAAATGCCTGCGATTGAGTTGCATGTTCCTGTTGCTCTACATTTGCAATGCTATTCAATTGGCCGGGCCCGCAAGTTAGGGGGCAATAGCGAAAATACGAAACCATTGCCGTCGGACGTAGCATTTGCAGGCTTGAACATGTTACGGGAGCAAGCCCATAACTCCTGATGCAGAAACAGCCAATGGAAACAGAGATCGTCATCATGACCAACCTCCAAGCCCGTAACTCATATGTGAAGGCCGTAGGACTTTGAAATCCAACCTCCATTTTCGAAATTCTATGGGCTTCAACCTCCAAGCCCGAAGGACTTGAACTTTCAAAGTCCTACGGGCTTGGAGGTTGAAGACCGTAGGACTTCACATTTATTGCCGTTCTTAATATAACACAAAAATTTAACATGAAATTAAGTATTGGAGTGCTCCGATTTATCATTAAGCACTTTGCGAGATCTCTTTTGTACCATTAAACTATGGTTAGATATTTGCCAGTTGCGGGCTTGACGGAGTGGTTAGCGAGGGGGAATCAGAGCAATGGAATAGCGATTTTAGCATTTGGGACTTTTGTGGCTGTGAAAGATCAAAGGCATTAACTTGCGATTATACAAATCACAATGAATCACAGCTCAGAGCATGTAACTCGATCGGAGCCCGCAAACGGAAGTCAATTGAATAGCAAAATAACTTGCGACCTCCACTTGCGAGTACGATCTCCAGAACGGCTCAATTGAATGAGGGTCTTGATAAACAGGTTAACTCCATCAAAAAGAATATTACATAAGCCTATTTTGAAGAGGAGTTAGAATACCATGATCTAAGCCACAACGTCATTCTAGCTAAGACAAACAAGGGAGGAAATACAAACCAAGCCTACAGCTGCCTCTGAAGTAATCACAATGTGTTTTGATTTTCTTATAAAGTCTTGATGATAACATGCTTATCTACATCATTAAGAGCTCTATTCAATTACAAGCCCGTAATTACAATGCCTGTGTATGTGGGGCTGCGGGTTAAAAATTTGTAACAGTTACAGATCGATTCAATTGAACAAGGCCGCAACTACATGGCCGAAAGATAAAACCGTAAACCATGCTTTCATATGTAGCATTTCAGGGCCCGTACATCCGGAGTTAGAAACAGCCAATGGTAAACAAGACTGTTATCATGACATCAGTAAAACATGGCATTTAAAAGTCAATCAATGAGCTTTTCGAGGTCTGAAATGCGATCGGGCTCGCAGTCCATCAATTTCGGAATCAATAAAAATGAATGAAGAAACCGTTTTGGGGCCATATTAGATTTCAGTCTTTTCAGTCCAATATATATATATACACAGTATATATATATATATATACATATATACACAGTTTATATATATATATATATATATATATATATTTATATATATATATATACATATATACATGTATATATTTATACACACACGTCCATAATATGCATGTACCCCTTCTCCAGGTCTCATAAAGGGGTATCCCCAATATATACCTCTACCTGAATGGGCTTTGGTCAAAGCACAGGCCTTGGTAAGTCCAAAAAAAATGTAATCCTGTGTAAGAGGACAGAACAAAGACTGTTTTCGGGGGTGAAGCTTTTTATATAGGGCTTGTTTCCTATCACGTGTAAGTCGACAGAGCTACCCAATAGTTAATGCTGCCATTGACAATCCAGGAAATAAACATATTTTTTTTCAATGAAGCATGAAAATAAAAAGTAGTAGTGATTTGCCATCCACTGAAGGAGTAGAAAAAGTGTGATAATAACTCACATAACTATGTTTGACTCTTCAATAAATGCAAGTTTCAAAAGACTTTTATTATGCATTTTAAAAAATGAACATTTATACAAATTAAACAGAGACTGACACCTCAAAAAGTAGTGTTATATTTTGAAGCTAATCTGATTTGAGATCTGACCCTCATTCCCAATCCTTGGGAGCTACAGGGTTGGTTGGGTATTTATTTTAAACACATCCATCCGACCCAAAGTGAACAATAGGCATGGTCTATTGACACTTATATAAAACGTTAGGTTATGGATGTGAAGGGCTGTAATAGCAATTTGCCTCACAAATAGAGCATATGGAATACACTGATGCACAGCAACTGTAATGCTTAGTAAATATTGGCCCTCATCAAATTCTATGTGATAGCTTGGCAAATATCCCACCAGATATAGTAAATAAATGCTTCATATTAATGCAAATGGCATCCATTATTTTTATGATTATTTATATTATACATTGCAATATATCAACCATTTTACATTATCAATTATTTAGTTCAATATTGATATTTTTGCAGTAATATTTATTTAATCAATATAGATAACAATCAGAAGTAACTCCAAAACAGAGGTGGCTTAAATTGTAGGTATAAATTAAAGATGAAGCAAATACAGATTGTATTTTTTTAATGTTGGTATATTATATATATATATATATATATATATATATATATATATATATATATATATATATATATATATATATTCCTTCTTTGCTAAACAGCTCCAATATCTGATACTACTTTTTCAGGTAAAATAGAATTTGTTAAAGCCAAATGATCAGGTTATACATATATTAGGGATATAGTTTGGCTTTATGCCAGATGCTTTATTTTAGAAGTGGATATGTGATTACATTTAATGTGTTTAAAAATAGCTGGTGACCATAATTCTATTTGCTCCTTAGCTTTGCAGTGTTTTACACATTATTAGTTGTTTTTAACTTAAGAAGCTCTTTGCCCTAAATTAGGTTTCCTAGGGTACTGAGTAATTTTTTTTTTTCTTAAAGAAATATACACATAAATAAAAAGAATTTACAGTTTATGATTACATATCTGATTAGCAGATACATATTAATTTGATGATGCATGATTCAGAGCTTTACAGAACATGTGAAAGCCAATACTGCCCTACAGTGACAGGCTGCACACTTGAGCAGTTTCATTTCAACATCTATGGATATTCAGTGCCTCTTGGTATGCTAGATTTTATTTATACATGTGTCGATCCGACAAATATTGATTCGGCTGTACAGTTAAGGTAATGTGGAAGTGGGAAAGTTTTGCTGAGTTGACAGGGGACTGGCCTATATAAACAAGACTTGAGCCATTGGGCATTTTACCTTTCAGTCTTTGGTGAGTAGGTGCTGGTCCTCTTATACCCAGAGAGCTACCAATGATTGTTGTTGCATGTAGAATGTTTTACTTTAGCATAACTTAAAACGTTCATTTATACGTCTAGCTGACGTATATAGATTATTTATATTTATTAGTTACATAGACTTTATAACTTTAATTGTGCATCTCAAGACCACTTCCAAAGCATCATCTATACAGACATGTTATTGTTTTTGGCGTTATTAAGTATGATCAATCTGAATGTGGATTTGTATAGCTCAAAGAAACCTGAATTTTGGCAGTAACCACAGTTCTTTTTTACTTTAAAGGGAGCGTCACATATTTCTTCTCTTTATCTGCACTAAAAAGGTAAGTGTCAATAATATTTATTTATAGCATTTGACATTTCACATAATGAACACCAATTTAAATATATATTGTATTATTGCTGCTTAGCTATAAAGCATTATTCGATTATATGTGCCTATGTACAGTGCACACACAAAATTTATGACAATATATAGTAATACATATATGTACACAAGGAGTTGATAATACTGTTTGTGAGAGCAGGTTATCTAGAACTGTGAGATACAATGTAAGATACAGGGTGAACAATCTTGTTATAACTAATATATTTAAAAAAAAACTATATAAAATGAGGGGATAATTTTTTATTAAAAATGATATAAAACTTTCAATTTAATGACTTTGAAAACAGACAGATTTGTTTTTAGTGAAGATAGTGCTCATCAATACGAACCTTTTAAAGAGTAGTGGATATCTTCAATTGTTTGTAAGCAACTTCAAAATTAGAGTTTTTTTATTTCAATTTATTTTTAATATTGCATTGAGCCACTTGTATCTTGCTTAAAATAAATTCCAAAGTTCCTCTGTTTGCAAGTCTCTCTTCCACTTCTGAATGTGTAGCAGTGAGATACACTGTGTGATAGCAAAGCTTTAAGGAATGAAGTTTCAGAAGTGAAAAGTGAACTGGCAGAGGCTCTTGGATCTAGTTTTGCACAAGATGCCAGCTGTTGGATGCAGAGAGAAGCTGAAATATAGTAAGACAGCAGTTTGATATAGGCAAGGCGAGGCATAATGTAATCTAAAATATTCCAGCCTATATCTTTGCACTTACATCATGCAAAGTGCAGGAAATCATAACACACAGGATTTTTATGTATTTTTAAACAGAAAAGCAACAGCTGACCATTTTCTTCTATATCCTATTGCTACCCTTTAATTTAGAACCAAAAGTTCTCAACTTTTATGTGTATGCAATTAAAATAATTGACTTAAATTTAACAAGTTAGCCATTAGCACATGCATTTTATACTTCTCTATATTTCATGCATACAGAGTTTAATACTGTTCATGAAATCTACTAATTTCAAACCTTTAGAGTGGGATTTTCTGCTTTCATAAATGATTTTAACATGTTTACCAGATTTTAACGACAGTTGACACTGTTACTTTTTACGTTTGAAGCTTTAAATCAGAAACATATTTTTCAGTAATGAACATCTCTTAAATAATAAAATATCATGTATGATTCTATACATTTAAATATACCAAATGCTCTTTAGCTTAAAAAGCAGTTTCTTTATATATATTATATATATATATATATATATATATATATATATATATATATATATATATATATATATATAAAGCTGCTTATTTTTCCATACAAACAGTATTGTAGAAAAATGACATTAGCACATAGCCTTTTTTTACATGATAAATAACACAAAAAGTTTTTTTTAATATTTAAAATGCTATAGGAGTCTAGTTCAGACTAAAATCAAATACTAGATCTAGCTGGTAATGCAGCTCTTACTGAGCATGGCACAGAAATAAGCAATAATGCACACAGAAGTCTGGGTATGTTTTCACTCTATCGAGAGACTTAGGTAAACACCAGCTATGGGAATGTGAATAAAATAGACAACAAAGAAGTTCTGATTTAGTATACAGCACTACCTACACACTAACTGGGATTTAATAAAAAATGTGAATAAAATGGGATTAAAGGAATTAAGAATTCCAAAATCATTGGTTTAACAATATTTTACACCTGGAAGCAGTAGCAGCAAAAGCAAAACATATATTACCATTTGTATAGAAAACTGGTAAACATGTCTCCTTTTTCTTTTTACAAAATACACATTGGAACTTGTAATAATATGGGGAAGGACAGCATTAAATTTAAATAAAGAAATCATGATGTGGTTAATGTAAAAATCATGTGCCTGGTACTAAAGGGAGCGGGGCAGATACTAAAAAAAATGATTTCTGATCTGACCATATACACTTATCTTTCCTGTTTTTATTTACCCCAAGGGGCACCAATCTTATTTAGAGAAGTTATTTTGCATCAGGGTCCCCCATTCACTAGACCCATCAGTGATAAGTGTACAAAGTATATTTCAGTATGGCACAGTGCATTATAACTGTTAAGAAGAAGATCAATTGGTGGTCCTCAAAGATCAGCTGATGGTCCACAAAGACCCTCAGCCATATTCAGGTAGTCCCAGAAGACCCCATTAAAGTTTTAAAGTTGTCCATGGAAAAAAAAAAGTTTGAGAATCACAGGACTAGAGGGTTGCATACAATTTTATTCAGATGATCTAAAATGGAAATCATGTTACTGATTTTTACGGCTTACCTTTAAATGTGGCAATTAAATAAAGTTGTTTTTTTTTTAACTTGTAGGCAAAACTGTAGTTCAAACTTTCTATAATTTACTCAAAAGAGCATGTTTTATACAATGCAAAACAAATTCTCCATTGAAGAAAATGAATACTAAAACAACAGACTGACAAAAAAAATCAATATGTTTGATCAACTTTATCTACATCAAACATTTCTCTTACAAAAAATTTTTTTGAATGTTTACATTTTGATCATTTAAATGCTAAGAAATTATTGGACTAGAGTGACCTTTTAAGAACTTTCTCATTCTCAATACTGTAGTTTCTTCAACGGTAGAAAATTGTTTGCTTGTTTGATTACTTACAATCAAACTTAATTCACATAAACTGATCTTTTGCAAGGGCCTGCAACCATGTCTGACGGGGAAATGGCCATCTTTGGAGAGGCCGCCCAATATCTCCGGAAATCTGACAAGGAAAGATTGGAGGCCCAGAGCAGGCCCTTTGATGCCAAGAACACCTGCTTTGTAGATGACCAAAAGGAACTCTATGTGAAAGGTTTAATCACTGCCCGGGAAGACGGAAAAGTCACTGTGAAGACTGATGATGGAAGGGTAATGACAAAAAGTAATGTCTGGTATAATACACTGTAAATCAATAATGTATGCAGATCAACTGAATTATGTAACCTTCTATTACAGACCGTAACTGTTAAAGACAGCCAAGTCTACCCACAAAATCCCCCCAAATTTGATAAAATTGAAGACATGGCCATGATGACCCATCTGAATGAAGCCTCTGTGCTGTATAACCTCAAAGAGCGTTACGCAGCATGGATGATCTATGTAAGTTTTTCCTAAACTTGGTTATGAGCTGAACTACTTTGTACTGATTTTATTATATCACTGAAATAGCAAATTTTAACATTTAACAGTGTATTTAATTAAAATTATTCAACTGCATAACAGTCCAGTAAAATGTTTAATATACAAAGCACTTAAAGCAGGGGTCTACAACCTTTTAGAAATAAAGGGACAAGTTATGTGAAACAATAGAATAAAGGATGAAAAAAGATAGAATATAACCATCTGCCTAACATAGTCACTTTTACACGTATAGCATACAGGGGTAGAATTTTGCAAGCACCTCAATGAGGCTGGAATAAAAATGTCCAGAGTTCAGCTCTCTGCTCCTGCAATACATAAGGGACGCTTAATTTTAAGTGGAGGTGATAGAAATGTAATATTTTTTCTAGTAGAAGATGCCTGTTTTCACAACTTTGACATACCTATTGATATTCTTCTAATCAATTCTACTAAATGTGCCATTTTATACAAATATATATATACTTTTTGCAGTTTATAGAAAACATTAATTTGCCTTCTAATATTAAACATTTCAGTGTATAAGATAAGTCAAATGTTTTCTTTATTAAGCTACATTTGGCTCATAAGCCATACCTTGCTTTGCTATATCTTAAAGAATTGCTGCACTTACCATAAAAAAAATACTACAGTAGAAAAAATAATAAAAAATACTAATAATTCACATGCAACAGTCTCTTGCTACTACTACAATTAAATGGAAAGTAAAATAAAATGTATCCAGCACTATGAATCACAAAACATGTAATTTCTACTTTACTTCAGACATACTCTGGCCTTTTCTGTGCCACTGTGAATCCATACAAATGGCTTCCAGTGTACAACCCAGAAGTTGTTGCTGGCTACAGAGGAAAGAAGCGTATGGAAGCCCCACCACACATCTTCTCCATCTCTGATAATGCCTATCAGGCCATGTCAACAGGTACCTTACCTTTCCTTCTCTTACGTGGTCTCTTTATGTAGGTAGATGTATCTAAGGAATTACAATGGAAATCCCATATTTACAGTATTCTGTTTTGGACACCTAAGCTTGAGCACTAATAAGATGAAGTTAAATAATAGTTGAAGTTTGTTAATAGTTAGTTAATAGTTACATAAATAGTTGGTAATCTGTTACCTACTATATGCTATAAAGAACACTGTATGCTTCTCGCTATGTGTTTGTTGACCAACTAAGTCAGGTTTTTATTACATGTCCACTTCTACTTGACAAGACTGGTAAACAGTTATACAGCATAAAGTACATTGTATATACAACTATGGTTGAGCCATATACATCAAATATATTAAATACTGTTTTTTTATTTATCTCTTTGAAAAAATATTTTCAGAATTCTAATATCTAGTTCCTCAAGTATAAATATCAGGCTATTGTGGTCCTAAGTATACACCCACTCATACCTCTCTTCTTTTTACAGATCGTGAAAATCAATCTGTCCTTATTACGTAAGTAAAATATTTGCTAGTTTTAAAGGACATCTGTAATGCCATAGCAAGAATACCTAGTTGTTTTATTTATGCTTGGACCATCAACAAAAATCCTATTTAATAATTTATAATAGCAATATTCAGTATTATATTAGTTTTCCATGGTTAGTGAATCTGCTTGCACCTGAGCGTTTGTCTCCTGCCTGGTAAGATCATTAAGGGGAGGGTGGGAGTTTTGACAGAGACAGGTCTAAAGGGTTTCATGAACAATCAGATAACAACAAAAGCTTGTGGCAGAGGGAAATCTCTAACACAACAACTCTCCAGCCAATGGATATTATGTTTGTGGTAAACATTATGTCTGAAATTGTATCAGCTTCCTGGTAGATAAAGCCACCTCCGCCTTTGACTTTATAGTGTATGGATACCAGCAGGAGTCATAACTTTGACATTAAGTTTAATAATAAAAATTGCTTTAAAAAATTATTAAACATGAATGTTATTACTAATCAATGAATAACTAAAGCAATGTAACTCATGTTGTTACAGCACTACAGTGGACCCTTAAATATTTTTAAGAGCATATTATTTACAGGATGTCATTTGGTTTCCTTTTTTTTTACCTTTAGTGGAGAATCTGGTGCAGGAAAGACTGTAAACACCAAGCGTGTCATCCAATACTTTGCAACAATCGCCGCTATTGGGTCCAGTGGAGAAAAAAAGGAGGCCAGCTCCAGTCTGAAGGTAAATATCAAAGCACAGGACTTTAGATCAGTGCTTTATTACTTGGACAATAAAGAAAACTCACTGCTTATATACCTTGCAATTTCAGGTGTCTCCGTTTTAAAAACATTATGAAGGATGTCAGTAAACATATATATTTTTTATTCTTGTGAATTAGCAGTTACACCAGAAGTATAAAAAAAAAGAAAAGAATATAATAGCAAAAAAAAAATTCCCAGCCTGTCACCTCTTGTCTAGCTTACCGGGTTTAAATATTTAAACCAAAATGTGAAACTCTTTTTCTCCCTAGAATAGCTCTATTACTATCCCACATCCTATACACATACCACTTCCCACTTCAGTAGAAATTTGCACTCTTTTGCCACTTAGCCTAACTGAAGTATAATTTAAGATATTATTTCCAAATGTGTTTGGCACATATAGATCTGAAGAGCCACGTAAATTAATTAATTTATATACTGACTCCTCCCACATGCTAAACTGTGTTTAAAACACATTTTTAAACTTTAACACATGTAATACATTAAATAAAACCTGTTTTTAAGAGTTTCATAAAAATAGTAAATTTACTTTCACCACTGCAAGATATATAAATAACTCTATTATAAATAACTCTATTATATAACATATTAATATATAATATATTATTGTGTTTTGTAAAAAACTAAAACACAATCTACCTTTGTTTTCAGGGAACTCTGGAAGATCAAATCATCCAGGCTAACCCTCTGCTGGAAGCCTTTGGTAATGCCAAGACAGTGAGAAATGACAACTCATCTCGTTTTGTAAGTAATAGAACATATTTACCCTATTTTATAGCTTTATAAATCTGTTTAAGTGACCAAATGTATTTTTGACTCCACTGTGATATTTAGGGTAAATTCATCAGAATTCACTTTGGAACTACTGGAAAACTGTCTTCAGCTGATATTGAAACTTGTAAGAAACCATTTCCTTTTTCAAGTTTTAACATTTCAATACTCAAGTAATGATGCATATTAATCATTTGTACCTTAATCTATATCCCTGTAGATCTGCTAGAAAAATCCAGAGTAACATTCCAGCTGTCAGCTGAAAGAAGCTATCACATCTTCTACCAGATCATGACCAATAAGAAACCAGAGATTGTTGGTAATGTCATTTTTTTGCTTCTTTTTTCTAATCTAGCTCATAGGTAATCGTTCAAACCTGCAATTGTATTTTAAACCTTTGATTATAAGCATATACCAGATATAAAATACTGTGGCTCGCTTCAGCATTATTATTGATTAACTGCATGTATTTCAACTATACAACCACAGATATGTGATCCTTTTTGAATATTTTGTTATGCAGAGATGCTTCTTATCACCACCAACCCATACGACTACCCCGCCATCAGTCAGGGTGAGATTGTGGTGAAGAGTATTGATGATGTAGAGGAATTTTTGGCAACTGATGTAAGTACAGAAAGATGTTCTATTCCAATGACAACAGTATAATATTCGAATTATTGAAACATGACATACTGTTTTATCCGCAGAGTGCCATTGATGTATTGGGCTTTAACGGGGATGAAAAAATTGGCATCTACAAAATGACTGGAGCTGTCATGCACCATGGAAACTTGAAATTCAAGCAAAAGCAAAGAGAGGAACAGGCTGAGCCTGAGGGCACCGAAGGTTTGTTTTCCTTAACTCATGTCTTCTCAGCTAAAAGATCTATTTCATGGGATGAATATATTATATGTTTCATTTGTAGTTGCTGATAAAATTGCTTATTTGATGGGCCTGAACTCTGCTGATTTGCTGAAGGCTTTGTGCTATCCAAGGGTAAAGGTTGGCAATGAATTTGTCACCAAGGGACAAACTGTGCCACAGGTAATTTTGTTTCTTTCTTTTGATTATCAGGCAAGAAAATTATTTCAGAAGTCAGGTCATATAATAAAATTGATGTTCTTCTCTTCAGGTCTACAACTCAGTTGGTGCCCTTAGCAAGTCCATTTTTGAGAAACTGTTCTTGTGGATGGTCATCCGTATAAACCAACAACTTGATACCAAGCAACCAAGACAGTACTTCATTGGTGTACTGGATATTGCTGGATTTGAAATATTTGATGTAAGTAACTGTGTATATAAAAGTAGCAAAGTATGTGGTACTTACATCAAGATAATACTATAAATAATTTTGTATGTTGTCATTTTCAGTTCAACAGCTTGGAGCAGCTTTGCATCAACTTCACTAATGAAAAACTGCAACAGTTCTTCAACCATCACATGTTCGTCCTGGAACAGGAGGAGTATAAGAAAGAAGGCATTGACTGGGAATTCATTGACTTTGGTATGGATCTGGCTGCCTGCATTGAGCTTATTGAGAAGGTGAGTCCCTAAAGATAAAAAAATATGTTAGTCCTCAACACACAAACAATTGTTTCTTTGGAGCTCACAGTTTTGCATTATTATTTTCAGCCAATGGGTATTTTCTCAATCCTTGAAGAAGAGTGCATGTTCCCTAAGTCTACTGACACCTCCTTTAAAAACAAGCTGTATGAGCAGCATCTGGGCAAGTGCAAGAACTTTGAGAAGCCCAAACCCGGCAAAGGAAAGGCTGAAGCTCATTTCTCTCTGGTGCATTATGCTGGTACTGTGGATTACAACATCTCTGGCTGGCTTGAGAAGAATAAGGATCCACTGAACGAGTCTGTTATCCAGCTGTATCAGAAGTCTTCAGTTAAACTGCTGTCCTTCCTGTACACAAGCCATGCTGCAGTTGAGGGTAATTGCTGAAAATGTATTGTCAATATTATCCTAGTTTTTACATTTTATTTTATGAAGTCTTAGATTCCAATTGTTTCTTCATTTTTAAACAGCTGATGCTGGAGCAAAAAGTGGAAAGAAGAAGAAGGGGGGCTCTTTCCAGACAGTGTCTGCATTGTTCAGAGTAAGTATAGCTGCAGCTAGAAATTATGACCATCTAATGGAGTAGATTTGGAAGGAATCCTTAATTAACCCAGAGTTCTACATATATAACTGTGTACATTTTCAATTATCCATGGGTATTTTAGTTTATCTAAGTTTATTGAATCTGGCTATATATAAAGATGAGTTTACTAATATCTGAAAACATTTGATTCTTCACCTCCTTAGGAAAATTTGAACAAGCTTATGACTACCTTGAGAAGCACTCATCCTCACTTTGTGCGTTGCTTGATTCCAAATGAGACCAAGACTCCTGGTAAGTAACCACATTCTTTTTTTTAAAAATAAATAGTATTTATGAACATATGGCACTGTCCTTCACTTCCTCAATTTACATTCTTCACTACCAGGTATTATGGACAACCATCTTCTTATCCACCAACTGAGATGCAATGGTGTGTTGGAAGGTATAAGAATCTGCAGAAAAGGATTCCCAAGCAGAATCCTCTATTCTGACTTCAAACAACGGTAAATATAACTATGCAAGATGAACTATTCTACAGAATAAAGATTCAGGAATATAAATCGAATTACACATTAGTATAGCTATACAAGTCAACATAGCATCAACTCTCAACTAAAAGTTTAAAATTGCAGACATTTAAAAGAAAGTTTTAACTTACAATAACATAAATATGTCTGATTCCTATTTTTATAATTTAAATATGTTGGTATTTTTGCAACATTAATGTTTTGTTAAAGGTACAAAGTACTGAATGCCAGCGCAATCCCAGATGGGCAATTTATTGACAGCAAGAAGGCTTGTGAGAAACTTCTGGGCTCTATTGATGTTGACCACACTCAGTACAAATTTGGACACACCAAGGTATAAATGTACTCATCAAATGTCAGTGAGGAGTTACAATATCTATGTGTGCTTTATTAATTGCATATTTTTATTAAAGGTGTTCTTCAAAGCTGGTCTTCTGGGTACCCTGGAAGAAATGAGAGATGAAAAGTTGGCACAACTTATCACTCGCACTCAAGCTCTTTGCAGAGGATTCTTGATGAGAGTTGAATTTACGAAGATGATGGAAAGAAGGTAATTTTTTACACTAAATTTTAAAACATTCTTTGCATGTAAAGTTGTTATTACAAATTTACACTCTGTGTTTTGCGAACAGGGAGTCATTGTTTGTCATCCAGTACAATGTCAGATCATTCATGAATGTCAAACACTGGCCATGGATGAAACTGTATTTCAAGATTAAACCTCTCCTAAAGAGTGCTGAGACTGAGAAGGAGATGGCCAACATGAAAGATGAGTTTGAGAAGACGAAGGAAGCTCTGGTTAAGGCAGAAGCAAGGAGGAAGGAACTAGAAGAGAAAATGAATGCCCTGATACAGGAGAAAAATGATATACTGTTGCAGAGTCAGTCAGTAAGTAGATAAATATACATATATATTCAACAAAAATGTAAATGCAAAATCATGCTGATATGTATGTTCTCTTTAAAAAGGAAAGTGAAACCTTGGCTGATGCGGAGGAGAGATGTGAAGGTCTTATCAAAAACAAAATTCAGCTGGAATCTAAAATCAAGGAGATTACAGAGAGACTTGAAGACGAGGAAGAAAGCAATGCTGAGCTAACAGCCAAGAAAAGGAAGTTGGAGGATGAATGCTCTGAGCTGAAGAAAGACATTGATGACCTGGAACTTACCTTGGCCAAAGTAGAAAAAGAAAAACATGCCACAGAAAACAAGGTAGGGTGAATCTTGTTCAGAATATTGCTGCTTTTGGTAAGGTTTATATAAGAAACAAAATTAACTTTTCCATATTTACTTTACATCCAGGTTAAAAACCTTACTGAAGAAATGGCAGTCCTGGATGAGAACATTGCAAAGGTTTCCAAGGAAAAAAAGGCTCTGCAGGAGGCTCACCAACAAACACTTGATGACCTTCAGGCTGAAGAGGACAAAGTTAGCTCTTTGACAAAAGCCAAAACTAAGCTGGAACAGCAAGTTGATGATGTAAGTGCATGTAAAAGGATGATTTTTTAATAATATGTTAAACTGAATTCCTAATGTACCTATGAAAATTAACACATGCTTGTATAAACAGCTGGAAGGATCCCTGGAACAGGAGAAGAAACTACGTCTTGACCTTGAGAGAGCTAAGAGAAAGCTTGAAGGAGATCTGAAGCTGTCACAGGAAACTGTTATGGATCTTGAAAATGACAAGCAGCAAACTGATGAAAAACTAAAGAAGTTAGCATTTTTATTTCTATTTTCAGTTTAGAGAAATTAAAAGCTTTACAGTTTGGTGAATTTATGTATACAATTCTTCTACAGGAAGGACTTTGAAGTCAGCCAATTCCAAGGCAAGATTGAGGATGAACAAACCCTTGGATTACAGCTGCAGAAAAAGATTAAAGAGCTTCAGGTATAATTGTGGAAGGTACATTTTCAGAAACTTTGTAAAGGGTTGTTTTTTGTTTTTGTATAATAAATTATTATCATGTCTTAGGCCCGTATTGAAGAACTTGAAGAGGAGATTGAGGCTGAACGTGCAGCCCGTGCAAAGGCTGAAAAACAGAGGTCTGATCTCTCTAGGGAACTAGAGGAAATTAGTGAAAGGCTTGAAGAGGCTGGAGGTGCAACATCTGCCCAAATTGAGATGAACAAAAAACGTGAAGCTGAGTTTCAGAAAGTAAGGCGTGACCTTGAAGAGGCTACCCTTCAGAATGAAGCTACTTCTGCAGCACTGCGCAAGAAACATGCTGACAGTGTGGCCGAGCTTGGGGAACAAATTGATAATCTTCAGCGAGTTAAACAGAAACTGGAAAAAGAGAAGAGCGAACTCAAGATGGAAATTGATGACCTTGCTAGCAACTTGGAGAATGTCTCTAAAGCAAAGGTAGAGAAATAAATATTTTTGTTTAACAAGTCTGTATGTATAGGTATGGAAATAACACTACTTTTTGCATTAGGCCAACCTTGAAAAAGTGAGCCGTGTACTTGAGGACCAACTCAGTGAAGTAAAGTCAAAGGGTGATGAGAATCAACGCCTTCTCAATGACATCACTACACAAAGGGCTCGCTTCCAGACTGAAAACGGTATGTAATGTATTAAAATAAGCATTAAAACTGGCATATAGAAATCACAGCATGCTCATTTGATTTCATATTATACATGTATGAGATGCTGACTTTCTATTAAAAAAATTTTTATTTCATTTTACTAAATGTAATTTAAGATAATGAATTGCTTACAGGTGAGCTCTCACGTCAGCTGGAAGAAAGGGAGTCTCTGATTTCTCAGCTCTCAAGAGCGAAGCAGGGATTCACACAGCAAGTTGAAGAACTCAAGAGACAGTTGGAGGAGGAAATAAAGGTAATGTAGATTACTTAAATTACCAACTTCACATTTTGATATGGATATTATTTCTGAATATTAAACATACAACATAACCCATCCTGCAGAGTACTGCCTGTAAGTGATAAATATATATATTCTTGCCACAAGCTAATATTTCATTTTTTATCATGTTTTAAGGTGATATAAATATATGAAGCTATTATAACTTTTTTTTCAGGCTAAGAATGCCCTTGCACATGGCCTTCAATCATCTCGCCATGACAATGACCTGCTTCGTGAGCAGTATGAGGAAGAACAAGAAGCAAAGGCTGAACTTCAGCGTTCTTTATCCAAAGCAAATGGTGAAGTCGCCCAGTGGAGAACCAAATATGAAACTGATGCCATTCAGCGCACTGAAGAACTTGAAGATGCCAAGTATGTTCAGAAAGAATAAATTAATTATAAACAAATATTTAAGAAAACATTGAGTAGTTTCCTAAAAGTGTTTTAAATATATGTATTTTCAGAAAGAAACTTGCTCAGCGTTTACAGGATGCCGAGGAGCAAGTAGAGGCTGTGAATTCCAAATGTGCATCTTTGGAAAAGACCAAGCAGAGGCTGCAGTCTGAAGTGGAAGACCTGATGGTAGACGTTGAGAGAGCAAACAGTGCAGCAGCTGCTCTTGACAAGAAGCAGAGGAACTTTGATAAGGTATAGAGGTGTCACCATGGTGCTCATAAAATCAAATTAGTCATATTAATCACATTATAAAACCTTTTTATAGTACAAGTATAGTTTAACAATACGTTTTAACTCTCTGGTAAGAAATTTAGCTGTTTAAACAAATGTTTTGAATTTAAAAAATGTTATTTTTATTTTTCACTTAAAAACACATGATTTGACAGGTTCTTGTGGAATGGAAACAGAAGTATGAAGAGGGTCAGGCTGAATTGGAGGCAGCTCTAAAAGAATCCCGCTCACTTAGCACAGAGGTCTTCAAAATGAAGAACGCTTATGAGGAGGCTTTGGAACACGTTGAAACTTTGAAACGAGAAAATAAGAACATACAACGTAGGTTTATTAGTGAAGTTAAACAAATATATTTATTAGTGATTTCTTGATAAACACAAATACTGTTCTCTACCAGCATCACTAAGAAATTGTACATTTTAAACATAAGTTATTTCCAATACAAACTGTGCACAATAACTAACTAACTAACCATATTTTGCAGAGGAGGTCTCAGATCTGTCTGAACAGATTGGCGAAGCTGGAAAAACAGTTAATGAGTTGGAGAAAGCAAAGAAACAGGTTGAACAGGAAAAAGGTGATCTGCAGGCTGCCTTAGAGGAGGCTGAAGTAAGTGATGGGAAACTGAAACAAATTTTGAACTATTCATACTGTATATGTATTGGTTAGGAATGTTAATGTGTATGTATTGGGTCAGGTGTCAAGTTGTATATAATTAATGTAAACATAATTGTTTCCATTTATATGTAGTCAAAAAAAATTCACATTACTCTTATATCATAAATTTATGTCTAGCCAAATCTACATAATTTTATTTTGTAGGGATCACTGGAACATGAAGAAGCCAAGATTCTCCGTGTCCAACTTGAGCTGAACCAAATTAAATCTGAAGTAGACAGGAAAGTTGCCGAGAAGGATGAAGAGATTGACCAACTAAAGAGGAACAGCCAAAGGGCTATCGACACCATGCAGAGCACTCTAGACTCAGAAATCAGAAGCAGAAATGATGCTCTGAGACTGAAGAAAAAGATGGAAGGAGATTTGAATGAACTTGAGATTCAACTCAGCCATGCCAATCGCCAGGCTGCAGAGGCTCAGAAACAACTCAGAAATGTGCAGGCACAGCTCAAGGTATTTTCATATTTAATATTGGAACTTATCAAGCTTACAGTTATAGTGGGACACTAGTTAAAATATACAAATTGGAAATACATTTATTTATGATACAAGTACAAATTATTTTTGGAGAAGTAAACAGCATTTCTAAATATTTGTAAATGTTAGTGTATTGAAAATAAGTAAATTGTTTGTGTATATTTGGTTAACAGGATGCTCAGCTTCAGCTGGACGATGCACTCAGGGCACAGGAAGATCTGAAGGAACAGGTTGCTGTCATTGAACGTAGAAATAACCTGCAGCAGGCTGAGCTTGAAGAGATTAGATCTGCTCTGGAACAGACAGAAAGAACTCGCAAGATTGCTGAACAAGAACTTCTGGATGTAACTGAACGTGTTCAGCTGCTACACTCACAGGTAAAACTAATTTCCCAAGATAATTATTTAAAACAACAGGAAATGTGTACGTCTAGCTCTAGCTAATAAACACTTAATAAAATACTTATGCTATATTTTATTTTTAGAACACAAGTCTCATTAATAGCAAGAAGAAGCTTGAGGGAGATGCTTCTCAGCTCCAAGGTGAAGTTGAAGAAGCTATACAAGAAGCCAGAAATGCTGAAGAAAAAGCCAAGAAGGCCATCACTGATGTATGTGATGTTCTCAATTTGTACAAAATGTATGCTTTTAAAATGTTACCGAATGTTCCGATTTATTAATTTCTCATTTTTACCAAAGGCTGCCCTTATGGCAGAGGAACTAAAGAAGGAACAGGACACCAGTGCCCATTTGGAGAGAATGAAGAAGAACCTTGAACAGACTGTAAAAGACCTGCAGCATCGCCTGGATGAAGCCGAACAGCTAGCACTGAAGGGTGGCAAAAAGCAACTCCAGAAACTGGAGGCCAGAGTAAGTACAATATACATTGGGATGTAAATGGTTTCTGTATTTTACTAGATATATAATATCCCTGTGTATCTATTTATTTTTATGCACTTTATTGTATTAAGAAGTGCTTTTAAGCTCTGTTTTTACTGCCTAAAATCTGCTTGGGTCGGTGCTCTGAAGACAGGGAGTCTGTAGTAATAACTGTGCAGTACAGTGTCCCCAACCTATCAATGACCATTGTGCAAAATGCTGCTGAGATGCGTGGGACACTGCAGATCCAGAGTCTGTGGCTGCATACTGGGACTATTTGTTTAATTTTAGGCAGTAAAAACAGAGCTTATAAACACTTCTTAATAAAATATAGTAAATAGATACTCAGGTATATTGTATACATAGTAAAATTAAGAAACCTTCCATATCCCTTTAAGCTTTGAAAAAAGTAAAAAAAATGTAGTGGTTGCTAATTTAATGTTAATTGCAGGTACGAGAACTGGAAAATGAGCTGGATAATGAACAGAAACGTGGTGTTGAAGCAATAAAGGGAGTTCGCAAATATGAGAGAAGAGTGAAGGAACTGTCCTATCAGGTAAATCACTTTTTTTCATTTAATATATATGAAAACAGCTGTTCTCATTGTTGCTCAAACTGAAGCCTTCATAATATAAATATTTTATTCCGTCCTCTGTAAAAGTAATATTGTATTTCTTTCTTTTAGACTGAGGAGGACAAGAAAAATTTATTCAGACTACAGGATTTGGTGGACAAACTGCAGCTGAAAGTTAAAGCCTACAAGAGACAGGCTGAGGAGTCGGTAAGTACAAATAACAATGCCTAATAACTATAGTGCGTATTATTTTGAGATGACCAACTCAAAAGTACTTCAGCATTAAGCTCTCAAATGTCAAAATATTTATGGCTATAGCTCTTTTGCAGGATGTCGGTTACATTTCCTGAATTAAATACTTTCAAATGCTTTTTCCCTTATGGATTTTTTTAATAACATGCTTTTTCACAGTGTAGTTTACAGAATATAATGTTTATCATGTCTTGCACTACAGCATACCTTTTTCTGAAGGGATTTAAATAATTTTGTGGACCTAAAAATAACATTATATATTCCCGGGAAATAAAATTAAGAGTTTTATTCTGTTTGTTTTCGCAGGAGGAACAATCCAATTCACATCTGACCCGATTTAGGAAGGTTCAGCATGAGCTTGAAGAAGCTGAAGAGCGTGCTGACATTGCTGAGTCTCAAGTCAATAAACTCAGAGCAAAGAGCCGAGATATTGGTGGCAAGGTAAGTTTCTTTGCAGCAACCTCTCCTGAATTGATTCATATGATTAAAATGTTTTTTTTTTCCTTTAATACAAGCTTATATACTTAATAATTTATGAATAGTCTGCATTGATTTATATGACAGTAATATAAACATTATTTGTTGTTGTTTTTTTACAGAAAGAGAGCGAAGAATGAACAAATGTCACTTGGGTATGAATGAGGAATTTGCACAATGTGAATTCCACAGTTATTTCAACACCCCACATACCCTGTCATATTGTTCACAGCCACTATAAATAAATATATTTTGGAAACCTGAAAAAGAGTGTATATTGTTTTTATGATAAACATCTCTCAGCTCAACAAAGTAAAGCATAGTAGCTGATCAAATACAACATCCACAACAAACATGAATGACAGACTAACAGTGGGTGGGGCCTGGCCTGCTTATCACCCATCCAGTAATTTCTCACATAATTAAGGTTTTCCCCACAAAGGCAGACTTTACTCCCAAATATTATCAAGGACTCACAAACAACATGCTCTGAGCATTTTACTGCTACTATTGTTTAATCTGCTATTAGCTGTGGTGAAGATAGACTTTCATGTGCATCACAAATTCACACACTGGAACATACTCTTTAAAGACCACTTGGTTTTGATGTTTTTCATGGAAGGTTTTGTCTATTTTCTATGGGAAAAGGTTAAACTACCAAACTGTCGCTAACTTTCTTTAAAAAAAAAGATCTAACATCTTATTGCACTTCACTGACAGAATATAGAACTAATCTATAAAGGACGTGTGCAATAATTGGCCTGTGTGTAGTTTGCTCACCTTTTCGAGAACATGGGGTAGTCATTAGGTAGGTCAGAATCATGACCATGCCCTGTTTTTTCTGAACCTTTGCTGCATTAATACATTTATGATATATCCAAGCTTACAAAATACTTCAATAAATTAGTATTTTAATAAAATTTTAAAAAAGGACAAGTAGCGCAGGAACTTTTAATAAGATAGGGTGCTACCAGGGATCCATAATGTGATATATAATGGGAAAGAAAGGGAAAGAAAATCCCTTTGTAGTGGTGCACTCCTATGAACCTACTATAATCAATAGTAGCCAATAAAACGTATCTTTTAATAGTTATTATAAAACCAATGAAAGTAATAAAAAACTAAACACACGACGCCACAGCTGCCAAATAATAAATATATTAATACCTCTACTGGCTAAACTGCATAAATCATAACAACAACCAGATGATTGGATACAATAATGAAGAGAAAATAGGCAAAAAGTGCTAAGTGCTAGAACGAATACTAAAGTGAATTAGGACCCAAAAGAGTTCTATTGTACAAATAAACTGTGAATTGATCAGTGTAGAGTGACTAAGTGTTACTTTGGGATTTTGAATCAATACATTAAAGGAATGCTGATTTCCCAGGGTATTTTCTACCCAAAATTTGACAAGTATATACATAAGTTGGGATTAAATAATTACAAAAATGGAAATTTTATTAAGTGTGGGTAACAACGGCGAATGTCTTTAAAAGATGATAAAAAAAAAACCGGATTCAGAAAGGAAAATGGGATAAAAATAGGCTAAATGATGTGAGGACAAACTCCCACCTGATGTTGCTTTTGAACTCTTAATAGAGTGGTAATTGTTCTCTCACCCAACAGTACTTATGTGTGACTATAAACATACGGCTTACACAGCTCTATAAATTCTGTCCTTGTTAGTGCAAATATGCATTAATTTAAAATAATAGATTTTATAATGCTGGATGTCAAATAATACTTGGCATGGAAGTGACAGCTATTCACAACAGGATTGTTGAATCTAAAATACAAAGGCCCTCATTCAATTGTGATTTGGCCAATTGAATAGGGCTCTAAATAAGCACATAGCATATTTTTTTTAAATAAGTTTTTAGTTTGTGAAAACCTTGCTTTTGGATAGATGTTTACTAGCTAAAAACTTCTTTAAAAAATATATGTTATGTGCTTATTTAGAGTCATATTCAATTGGCCAAATTGCAATTGAATGAGAGCCACAGTATGGAATATCTTAAGTAGTCTAAAATTATATATATATATATATATATATATATATATATATATATATATATATATATATATATATATATATATATATATATATATATATATATCTCAAATGGGTTCTGCTTTTAGACCAACTTAAAAAGTTATTATGCTCCACTAAGGTCTTGATGCCTTTTATGGGTCAGGTTATTTCAGATAAGAGTGACTTATGAAAAAGTCCCAGTAAGTGCATATAGGAGAGATGTTAATCGATCTTAACATAAAAATTCCTCCATACAATTACCACTCTATTAAAAGTTCAAAAGCAACATCAGGTGGGAGTTTGTCCTCACATCATTTAGCCTATTTTTATCCCATTTTCCTTTCTAAATCCGGGATTTTTTTATCATCTTTTAAAGACATTCGCCGTTGTTACCCTCACTTAATAAAATTTCCATTTTTGTAATTATTTAATCCCAACTTGTGTATATACTTTGGGATTTTCCCACAATGATGAGGTGCTAAAAGTGCTTAATATGCATTGCTTGGGGATTTTCCCATAATGATAAGGTGCTGAAAGTTCTTGATATTGCTCTATTGATAATTTATATGAAATTAAGGTCCATACACATGATTGTGGTTTATATAAAAAGCCAAAAATTAAGGGAGTCACAAGGATAGTACTAATGCTAATATAAAGTCTGCCGTTCCATGAATCTATCACTCTCTAACACGTATTTCATAGATGGGTATTAGCAAAGTTGGATGCAGATAATCACAATAAAGCTATCCTAATGGAACTTGGCGTTCCCATGTGCTGCCTAGACGCTCATCGGCCATCGACTAAGGGAGCGTGGGCAGCGTATCGTCAACTCGACGCACGTTTCCTGGATTTCATCAGGGGTTACCGCCTGCCCCTCCAGGGGCTCTCTTATAGCAAGGCGGTTGTCATGGTAAATAAGTAAATTCTGATTCATAAAGGTTTAAAAATGATCGATATTTAAAAGACATGCAAATATTATACAGATCAATGATGGGACAATATAATGAAAGTGAAAAAAGGAAAATGTAATAGAGTGGCATATATTAATAAGACTGGTATAGATAAAAGGGAAAGTAAGTGTATATTAACTCCCTATAATGTATATAGTCATCCTAGAGAATTTAGAATATACATATACTCTGGATAATTTATTTATGCTTCAAGTGATCACAATACATCACTATACAAAAATAGAATTATTAAAACTATAATCAAATAGGCATCTTATGCCCTATAATTTTGGGGATAAATTGGACCAATTAGGGTACAATAGTTGGAATACTTCAAGTATATGCACATATTCATACCTAGAGATAACTATTGAGTTATATTAAGGTAATAGTTCCAACTTACAATATTGTCTAATTTAGTATAAAAGACACAATTTTTGTATAGTGATGTATTGTGATCACTTGAAACATAAATAAATTCTCCAGAGTATATGTGTATTCTAAATTCTCTAGGATGACTATATACATTATAGGGAGTTAATATACACTTACTTTCCCTTTTAAATATACCATTTTATTGGCTACTATTGATTATAGTAGGTTCTTAGGAGTGCACCACTACAAAGGGATTGTCTTTCCTTTTCTTAATCATTATACATTTTAATAAAATAAACCTGAATGCCCAGGAAGCACATGTCACAAATGTCTTGCCCCCACTTTGGTCATACATTTAATAAACCAATCAACTACCTCCAGATTGTGAGCTCTCCAGTAATGGTCATTCCAGTCCAGTTTGAAGATATTAGGTTGTAGGTTTGGCCCTGGGCCCCAGTGTCTTACTCACAAAATATTATCATATGAGACTCAAGGGTAATTTTTTTAAAATAGTTTCAAACAGCACAGGGAATATAAGTACTATACTCCAACTGGAAATACTGTTCTTTCGATATTCAACCGTTCCTTCATTTTCTTCTTGTTTGCAAGATTCATATTCATGCGATCAAATCTAGGACAGTGAATCAAAATCAACTTTATACATTTGAGCTTTGAGACTAGATGCCAAAATGTTCCTGAAACACACATTTAACGGTCTTAGAACAGCATGATGTCTTACAACAGCACACTTGATCTAATTGAATGCAAATTATGAACCAACAATACAATCAAACAGTTCCACACATGTCTCTGTCCTATCGAGCACATCAACCAATGTAAGTAAAATGGCAGGAACAAATGTCACACTACCTTCGCTTTCTAATTTTTTTATGGGCTTGTTAAATATTTCCAAGCGACATATAATCATGCCCCCAAAAAGCTTGCAAGCACAGGCAGGGTTTACAAGTTCAGGCTTAAGGAGGTAGAGGTTTTTGCAAGCTTCTAATAGAATAGTTCTCTGTGTTTGTAAGAAAATAGAATTGTATTTATTTTTAAGCCTACTAGACCTTCTATTGTCTTTGCTTTACAGTCTTTTCTTTCAGGTACATAGCCTGTTTTCATCTTTCCCTGCTTTATATAATACACCATATCATTCACAGGAACACAGTCTTCTGGAAACTTTGTAGTACCAGGATTTATTTGTCTAATGCCATGTTCTGCTGAGAGGTGGTAATTTCCAATTCCACACAGCACTCTAAGAATTTATTTTTTGATAATGTCTGAAGGAAATAAAATACCAAAACAATTTTAGCCATGTTCAGTTATTTTTCCATACAACACAAAACAACACAACATTTGATTTCACCAATAACAAATCTTCAAAAATGTTAATACATTTCTGGAAGAACCAAGATACCCCAAGGACAAGGGTATATTCAAAGATAAACCCTTCCAGAGAATAGTGAAGTTCATAAACACCATATAGATCATCATGGCTGACTTTCGTTTTTCTTATATTTCAGATTATTTTGTATTTGTTGTGTATCTTTAGGAAGCATTAATTTCATCTCAGTCCAAAAAGTTTTTGAAATTGTATTCCAAAGTAGAACAATTTTTATTCAACTCACATTTTTTGGTGGATAACAACGAACAACATGAAAGCTCTCTATTTGTCCATCAATGTTAAGGAAAATTGCGTCTTCTCTCCACATATGATATCCAATCCTGGTTCCAAGAATCTTGGCTTATAAAGATTGAAAACCAGTCCAAAACTATTTCTCCAAAAAAGCAACAGTTAGATCTCTTTCCCCTCTATCTTTTCACTTCTGTTAATTAGTATTCCTTCTTCAACCATCACAAACCCTTTATGTTTCTTAGGGTGAAATCTTTTTTCTTGTAACCTAAGGAGATGCCCCTTTGTCAGTTGAAAACCTCTAGGCAAAAAAAGTTCCCCTGACATAGCCTTATATAGTGCCTGAATGTATTTATATAAAGTAATCATATGCCTTCTTACGCTCCTTTTTTTCTAGATAAAATACATTTTAATTGGTTAGTATTTTTTCATAGCTTAGTCCCTTATTTACTTTGTTACACTTCTGTACCTTCTTGTATACCCAAATTTATACTCCATATTACAAATGAGGGTGTACTAGGGATTTGTATAGTGACATAATTTGATTTGCTTCCCTTGGTTCTACACCCCTTTGCATTATAATATACTAGCGACTTGTGATGGCAAAAAAATGTGAAGCCTCGCAATGCTGTTTGACACACAATGCAAGGCTCCCCCCGCTAACTTGCGGGCCTTCGGCGCTCGTCGTGGGCCTCACAATGATCGTCTTAGCTGCTCATTGCAGGCCTCATCAAACCCCCCACTTGCAGGGCTCGTAATGAGCGCAAATCGCTCATTGCAGGCCTCATCAAACCTCCGACTTGCAGGGCTCGCAAATCGCAATTATGACAACTATATATGTTATTACTTGACTTTGCAATTGCTGGTTGGCATTGAGCACTGTTAAATTAGGTGGTTGCCTACAAGCACTCCTGAATCCCTTTCTATTTCTGATATCCCTATATTTGTTCAATTGAGATTATAAATTGCATGCATAACTTTACATGTATTTATAATAAAATACAGCTGCCCATTCTACTAATTTGCGTAAGTACCTTTGCAGTGAAAGTACATCATTTTTTTGTTTTGTTTCCTTGCACAATTGTCAAGTGTCATCAGCAAATAAGGTGACATTACTTTCCAATTTTATCTAAATATAAACCATTAATAAATATGTTACAAGGCAGAGGACCTAATATTGAACCCTGAGGAGCCACACGTGTCACATTAGACCAATCTCAGTATGTTCCATTTATAACAACCCTTTGTTTCCTGTGTTTTTGCAGTTCTCAATTTGTGTGCATATATTTACTATATTTCAAGTATCCCTTACTTTGTACAATAGCTTCACCTGTGGCACTGTATCAAAAGCTTTTGCACAATAGAAAAAGACATCTACTGAGGCTTTGGTTCAAGATTTCTACTTATAGAAACTAATTAGATTTATTTGACACACATAAATCAGTGTTGACTCTTATATATCTTATTCACATGGATATATTTCACTATACAACCCATTAACAACCCTTCTAAGAGGTTCCCAACTACAGAGGTAACACTTAAAGGCCTGTAGTTTCCTGGATTTGCTCTAGCTCCCTTCTTAAATAAAAGGATGTATTCCACCAGGAGCTGGTGCTTTATTAATATTTATTTTTTCCATCCTCTTTTGGATTTCATCCTGCTGTCACCAATCTCTTTGTGAAGGTAGTACATCTCAATTTTGTGGCAGTGTCCTAACCACTGGTACCTCCATTCTGTATACAGAAGAAAATAATGTATTTTGTTCATCTGCCTTTTCCTGGTCATTATTTAACAGTTAGTCAGTTACATTCTAAGGGCCTCATTCTATTACCGGCCGTAAATCGGCCGTAAGGCTGCGATTCCTTGCGGGGGTTCTGTTAACTCGCGATTCTATTGTACGGCCCCGCAAGGATCTCCTCTTACGGCCGGCCGCATATCTTGGAACCGTCCGTAAGCTCAGAAATATAAAAACGCAAAAATAAATTCAAGCCTGCACTGTACAGCTCTGTAAATGCTAGGGATCATATTGGGGGACATGAGGATTAAAAGAAACCCACTCTCAAGCTTCCACATCAGCCCAAACCAGAGTTCAAATTAACTGTTTATTTTCCGGCTGCGGCGTGGGCGGGTCTGAAGTGCTCCAAGCACTCTGGACTTTTTACATGGATATTTTACGGATATTAAAAATAAAATATTTTACGGATTTGAGTATAGGATAAATTATGTGCTATTTTTTCTAACACCTAAAATCCCTATATAGTCTTCTCAAAGTGCAGGATGGCTTTATTTGAGCTATTTTATGTGCTTAATTGCTGCGGTTAGTTTTTAGCCTTGCAGAGAGGGTTCCCGGAGCAATTGAATTGCAAATAGGAATTTCTTACGGCCGAAACTCTTGCGGCCGTTTTAGATCAAAGGCTTTCCTCCGGCGCGAGCAGCCGCAAGAGATAGCAAGGCACCGGCCGCAAGCCTGCCGGAGCCCCCGGCCGTAAGGGAATAGAATAGCCGAATAGCTTGCGGCCGGTCCTTGCGGCCCCGCAACGGCTGCGGCCGCTAATAGAATGAGGCCCTAAGTTTCCAATATTTTCTATTTCTATATTTTAACATTTGTCATTCTCTCCATTAACAAATGTTTAAGGTTTGTCTTACTCTCCTTTTCAATAAATGTTTCATTTACTATTTCAGTGAATCAAATAGCTTTTTTGCAAGACATATTATATTCCTTGTACACACATAAAGCCGCCTCTGTTCCCTTCTTTTTTTCTATAATTTAAATGTCTGCTTTTTATTCTGTATCATGATCTTTAAATTAATTTTAAGTCACATTGTTTGTGATTTACCTGTTTTTTTTATTCCCACATTGTATACATACATATCAGCATATACTTAGTAAAAGTTTTAAACTATGTCCATTTATTTTCTGCATTTTTACCTGCTAGTTCTTTGTCCCAATGTATAACTACTCGTAGGGCCTCATTCAATAAAGAAATTGTAACTTACAGGGAGGAGCCCATAATGTAGCTCGTAAAGTAATTTGCTATTCAATTGGCCTCTTTTTGCGATCCGCAAAAGATCTATGGGTTACGGGCTGAAAATCCCTGCGGTTGTTACAACCGTAACTTCCGCTGCATCTAAGCCTTTGATCTTTCCTACGGGTAAGAGATAGGACCCGCAAAGGGTTTAAAGACATGTCTGTAGCACTGTATATGCAAATGAAAAAAAATCTATACTGCACTGTATATGACGGGGAAAGTGATGAAAGACATTAGAATTAATTGCACAATTGAACAGTCTCAAGCTTGCAAATCTGCAGTAGGAAATATTCTTTTTGTTTAATTTCATGGTTATATCAATCTTGGGAATAATATAGAATATATCAATCTTGAGTTAATACATATCAGAACACCCACATGGACTAGAACAGTATTGGCATTCATTTTTATTATGACGTATTTTGCGGGTTTGCAAGTCGGATCGCACATCGGACCTCTAAACGCTAATTGATTGACATGTAACCTCCACTTTATACTGCTGTAACGATGACGGTCTCATTTTCTATTGGCTGTTTCTGACTCCGGAGTTAAGGCTTGCTTAATTGATCTGGCTCACGCTCGGAAATGCTACATACAAGTGCATGGTTTACATTTTTGGGCTGCAACTTGCGGGTTTCTTCAATTGAATACCTCCAGTATTTGTAGCAAAGGTCAAGCCTGCAGACATACGGCTTGTATACCGTAAGTTGCGGGCTTGCAATTGAATGAGGCCCTTAGAGCACTAAAATTTGCCATTTTAAAATTAAGAGTTTTTATTGGCCCCGTGACAAGACAGGTCCCCGGCTCCAGATGTGCTAGGGTGCTCCTCTAATTGTTATCTAAAGAGGGTCTTCTCAGCGCCAGGATCCGCTAGAGACCCACTGGAGGAAGATCTTGCTGTGGAACAAAGAGGGTGTGGATCTTGAGAGACATTAGAGCCAGTATATAGTCTCAAAACAGCTATAACTCTTTATTAGGAGGAATCAGGGTACATTTATAGGAAGTAAAATAAAAGAAACTTCAGAATCAGGTTTGGCAAATTTCGAAAAACCATCTTTGAATTCAACGCCGAAACAAGCGATCAATCACAGGAGGGCCTAAGTCCACTGGTCTGTAATTGGCCAGCAGGGAACCAATTGGTGGGAAGCCACCAACGTAGTTTGAACTTTCTGCCTTACAGTCTCTGAATGTCAGCGTCGGCACTTCTGCTATAGGTGAAAGGTAGCAACCAGACGACGAATCAGATGAGAGATGACAAACACCGGAAATGCAGTCAGGCCAATACACACATGGACTACAATGGCCATTGTTTACAATGAGGAGGAAGGCAGAATCGCTAAAGGGATTAAAGAGGGGACTTTGAGGGATAATGGAGTGGGGATTGATGGAATGTTGAAGAGTACAAAGGCTCTTAAAAGAGATGCCCCTTTGCTGAACATGTTTACATCTCCAGTACAGTCAGCCTTTTCAAATCTCGCGCTCTTGTTCCGCCAGCCAATTTGAAAACGGGCCTCCTCCGGTGGGTCTTCCATTGGTGGACATTACCTCCAGTGGAGTAGCTCCACAGTGCTCATTTGAATCTCCCACTCCATGACTGAATTAAAACGGTGCTGAGCAGTGGTTTTCTGGTTGTCATCAGCAAAAGAGTTCAACCACCCCCGGGAATTATGAACTCACCAATCACAAAGATGCACTGACACTTAATAGGGAAATAGCTGGGTTTGCAGTGGAGGTTAAATGTAGAGACCCCAGGCCAGCTAGACCCACTCCACAGACCCCAGTGATTAAGCCCTTAAGGGGGAAATGGATAGTGTCTCCCCAACCCCATATAACTATGTTTTTGAAACTCAACTTCCTTAAGGGTTTCCCTACTTCACCATTTAATATTATATCAATATTATTCTTGACTAAATTCAAAATAACAACATAATCAGAGGTGCTCTATCTGAGAGCCAAGAATGCCTATGTAGATCTGTTCTCTAGGTGTGGTGACCTACTCAGAAAGCAACCTCTTTTAGCTCACTTGTGCCCTATCCTGCAATTCTCCCTGAACAGGGAAAACAGCAAACCCCAGACGTACGTTTTGGCCTCGTCAGTGAGGTGCAGCTGTACTCCGTAAGGCGCAGTGAGCAAAGAGTCCACATCTGGAGCCCCCTATCACTCTTAGGGTGAGAAAACACCCAAGGGTCATTTACATAAACAACAACAGTATCAGAAGCGCTCAATCTGAGAACGAACAAAGTAGGTTTGATCTCTAGGTCTGTCATAGAGCAGCCTCTTTTAGCTCACTTGTGCCCTTCCCAGGGAGAAATATACTGTAGTATATCAGTCTGGTCTCACTCAGAAGAGTAATCCAGCAACGCAATGCCAAGCAATTCTCCCTAAACCGGCAAAAAAGAAAACCTCAGTCTTACGTTTCGGCCTCTCTTGGGCCTCGTCAGTGAGGTGCAGCTGTACTTCCTAAGTGAGCAAGTAGTTCACGTCTGACTAGGTATTTCAATTTCCCATTAATAAATCTTGACCAAGCGGAATTTCCCATCTGTAGCAATAATTGCAATTCCACACTCTCATTTATATTATTATATTTCTACCAACATTTTTTAGAACTTGTTCCTTCACCATAAATATTTTCTATTTTTTATTGATAACTAGTAAATTGCCCGTCAAAAATTACGGAAATGAAATTGTAAGGCTAGCAATGCTGGGTGGCATACATTGTGAGGCTTTTGGTCCTCATTGGTTTTATTTTTAAATAAAAAAATTAAATTTTCATCCCGTTTCAGAATTTTTATGTTTTTCGGACGCCATTCTTTCCCTCACTTAGTCGATTTTGAGCGGCAGAAAACTTCAAATATGGCTCCAATTCGTTTGCAACTTCACTCCTAGGCTTCCTGGCTCTCCCCCTGTGCTGTGTGTAAGTGTTATTATTTTTTGATTATTATTTTGCTTGTTTTTTGTTTTTTTGTAGTTACGCGTTTCAACGAACTGCGTGGTTGAACGGTTTGCCTCACTTTGCGAGGCTCCCAGGTGACACTCGCTGTGTGAGGGACGCAAATGCGTTACCAACATCGCAAACGGCCCCAACACTGTGTACGTCATATACATCATAAATCTACTAATTTATTAGGTTCTGTCTCTCAAGAACCTTACATTACAATAGAGAGGTTTTAAAGTGTTTAAAGGATTATGTTTTCCATATGACAAAATGGGTATTTTGTATAATTAATATAGTTCTGAATAATTAAATACATACATGGATTGCTACACCATATAATACCTTGATGGTAAGAGTGTTATATTATTAATTTTAGGTAGTAGATGATCGCTCTTGAAGAGACATTGTAGATTTCTTTGATAAGCAGATTTGAGGTTAATCCTATCATCCATACATTCATGTTAATTGGTCACCTATAGGATTTCTATCACAGGCATCACACATGAAACTGTAAATAAGAAAAGCTAAATTGACTCTCATCATTTGCTTGGTCATATACAAGCGTTATCGTTGTACTATGTTAAAGGTGTTATGTAACACTAGCGACTTACCCATCAAAAAATGAAGTCAATAACATTTTAAGCCAGGCAATGCTGTTTGCCACACAATGTGAGGCTATGGCCCCTCTGGGCACCTTCAAGGCTCATTGCGAGCCTCTTCCCTGTCTACTTTACAGGCCGCGCCATGAGCGCCTTTCATTACTGTTTTTGGCAAGCCGCACCTTTCCTGCTTTGCAATGATCCCCTTCGCCGCTCATTGCAACCCCCACGATGAGCGCCTTTGGCGCTCACTGCGAGCATCTCCCCCTGTGTAGGCCTGTGTAGTCTAGGGGCATACTGCCTTGGGTTAAGTGTTACTGGTTTAAGTGTCACTTAGTGCTTAAGGCTCCTATTTTCGTCCTTTGTACTCTTTTTCCGTCCTTCGGCTGTGTTTTCATCTTGTTTAATTTTTTTTGGCCACCATTTTTTTTCTTGCTTCAGTGATTTTCGATTTTTTGAATCCGTTTTCACGCAATCTCAGTTGCCTAGACCTTGAGGTATTTTTTCTGTGACAGTCTGAGGCTGGTTGTGAGTCAGAGTTTTACAGCCCAATGCAATATATTGCCAATACAGCTGTCTGTAGACCCTTCTCCATCAGTTCTGTCTATGTCAAAAGGACAGGATCTAATTAATTTATACGGGTCCTATTCAAGATTGATGTTGAAATATACACAGAAAAGGTCTAGGTTACAACCATTCAGGCCCAATGCCACTCTATGCTGTTGTTTACAAACAATTAATTCCTCAGCAATTTTGTACATTAAGACAGTAAGTAGGCTCTGTTCTCTGATTACAAACCTGCTTTCATAAAAGTGTACTTGGTAGGAACGGTATGCTCTTTATAAGATAAATATATATATATAGTGTAGCTGTTAACTACACAACTATGTGCCTATTTGTTAGCATCTGTATCCACATAATATCAGGATGCTCAACGTCAAGGATCAATCCTCAGATGGTCACAAAGAGGTCAGGAGAAGATTACAGGAATAACAGAGTAATTTAAAGACATGTGATTCATTTAGTGTGGCACCTAAGGTCATGGAGATGGATCCAGGACTGTGTTAAACCACCTGGAAAAATACAGGATTCAGTTTGCTCCTTTTGATCTGTGTATTTCTGATGGTAGATGGGGGTTGTATAATTTATACAGTCAAGATTCAATCGAAGACAAGCCCCCCGCTCCACCCCCGGAGGGATTTCTTTATTAACAGCCTCTTAAAACAATTGGTTCCCTCTAAGAAGTACTCGTTTCTGTAGTACCAAATATAATATTTGGGTAAAGCAGTCCACTGCTGCAAAGCAGTTACTCATACATTGGAAAAGGAGTCAAGTAAGCTATAAAATGTAGAAAGATTTAGTGCCACAGTTGCTGAGCAAGAAATGCTAGTATTTAGCCTGTGATGTGAAAATATGCAGACTTTTTTGAATCATCAAGGATTTTAGGAAATTATGTCCATATCTTGTACGATTGTACTGATTTTATGTAATGAGAAATTATATAAATTAAATATTTAAACCAGTTCTGTCACTGTGTTCTTAAAAGGGAAATTTCACCTAAATACAAGTTATTCTTAAAAGTGTTTAGTTACAGGAGTTAAAATATATGTGTATATTCAAGACACTGCTCTCTCATGGTTCTCATCATACCTACAAAATCGACATTCAGTGTCTCCTCTGACACCTCTTCTTCTACCTACGCCCTGTCTGTTGGTGTACCCCGAGGTTCAGTCCTAGGCCCCCTCCTCTTCTTCATCTACACATCCTCACTTCGTACTGTAACAGAATCATTGATGGAGTATACATGGGAGAGAGACTGAGCAGAGCCCTGTGTCCACTAAGGGAAGAAAGGGTTAACACAGCAGGCTAATCAAGCAGGCCCAGCGGGGTTCCACCTTTAAAGGTCTGATTAGCACCAAGCTGAAGGGGAGAGCTCAGTCTGAGCTGGACAGAGGACGCCAGAGCCTGCTGTGGAAATCCCCTGCTACAAGGGAGACTTGATATCCAGCAAGCTTTTGTTTGGACTTTTGTTTTGTGTGGACTTTATCTTGCATAGTGAGGGAACTACAGCCAAGAGTAAAGTCAGTGCTTCTATTAGAAGCTAGGATTTTGTTTTGCATCATTTATGTTGTTTTGCTACACTCGAATAAATACTGCTGATATTTTAAAAAGGGCTCCTGAGTACTCCATTGTGGTGCCGGATACAAGGGCACGAACCCTGAGTGTGACAGCAGCGTTATCACAGTACCCTAATACACTCTTTTGGGCTTCAGTATCACCTCTATGCAGATGACACTCAAATCTACCTCACCAGATATATCCCATTCTCTTCTAACACACGTCTCCAACTGCCTTTCTAGTATATCCTCATGGATGTCCACCCTCCATCTCAAACCCAACATATCTAAGACTTAACTCCTAATCTTCCCTACCTCTACAACAGCATCAATTCCTCACATCTCTCTCACTGTCAACAACAACATCATCACTCCCACCTCCCAAGCCCGTTGCCTTGGGGTTCTACTGGAACCCGCCCTGTCTTTCATTCCTCACATACAGTCACTAACAAAATCTTGTCTTCTCCATCTAAAAAACATCTCCAGAATTTGCCACTATCTTACACAAGACACAACTAAAATCCTAATACACTCTCTCATCATCACTCGACTTGACTACTGTAACTCGCTTCTTGCTAACCTACCCACCATCCGATTATCCCCACTTCAATCCATAATGAACATCTTTGCTAGACTCATCTTCCATACACAACGTTCATAGTCGGCATTACCTCTCTGTCAATCCCTCCACTGGCTTCCCTTAGCCTCCAGAATAAAATTTAAAATCATGACCCTAACTTACAAAGCCCTCAACAATTGCGCACCCCCATACATCTCTGCTCTCATCTACAAATATTCCACCAACCGACCTCTTCGTTCTGCTAATGACCTTTTTCTTTCTACAAGTAGTCAACTCCTCTTATTCTCGCCTTCAGGACTTTTCTTGTGCTGCCCCTATTCTCTGGAACTCCTTGCCTCGCTCCACCAGATTGTCCTCCTGCTTCAAAACCTCGCTAAAAACACATCTCTTTAAAGAAGCATATTACCATCCACCCTAACACGCTCATCACCTCTGTCTTCTTCCGTTACCACACAGAATACCTTTAGGTTGCAAGTTTGCTAGTTTCAATCCTGCAGAGTGCTTTGGGGAAAGCACCATGGACACTGGATTCGAGGCTCAAAGACAGGGCCCTCCTTGCTTTGTTATGTTTTGATTTGTATTTACCTTTGCCTGGAATTTATCTCATGTACAGCGCTACGGAATATGTTGGCGAGTTATAAATAAACGATAATAATTTTAACAATAATAATATGTAGAAGTTACAGTACTTGTATTTTATTGCAACTTTGTTTGTTATGTATTTTGAGTTGCTGAAGAACAAAGAAACAAAAATTTAACTGTCACAGCTTAGAAATCTCTTCAACTTTTAACCATGGGCGGATCTTTAAATAGGTGACATAGTTATTCGCGTCAAGCTGGACCTCAGTGAGGGTTGCCTCATTTTGAGTACAAGAAAACAAAATTGTAAACCCAAAAAAAAAAATGACCACTCTTCCCAGCTGTAGCCCTGCCTCCCTCCTCCTCCCACCCTGCTGTGTCCAGTGCAGAGGGGCACCTTGTGGGCAAAGCACTCAGCAGTTGCCCCTCTCTCCTCCCCCTCCTGTGTAGAGCAGCAGCATTTGAACATAGAACTTACTAAAAGCTGCCTCTGAAGATAAAGCCTGTATTGTTTTCACCTTCCATGCCTTACTATTAAAATAAAATATTTGAATTGCATATGTCAGTGTCTCTCTTTTTTGGAAAATCTGATTTTTTGTAAGCTCCATTTTGCGTTTGTTACATCACTTCATGAGAGCAGAATCATGAGGGTGTGTTTTTTGGCTATTTGTAATTGAAGAAGATTGAATTTGACACCACATCCCTTCTTCCCTCACTGGCCCAAAAGCAGACTTATTGAATCACAAAATACAATTACAGCTATCCAGAAATATAACAACACAAACAACTTTTACCAATGCATCATGGATTTCCCCATGGCCCAACAGAGGCATCAACATTTATTTTTTCAAAAAAAAAGCTAGCTGTATGGCTGATTACTTATGTGCTTAGTTAGACTCAAATTTTTCAAATCTGTTTTCATTGTGCAGTGGCCCTTTAACTCTCATAATCACTCAGTTTTTATTTGCAATACAAGTGATTATGACATGCTTGCTGCCCTCCCATAGAAAAATATAAATCATAGTTATGTGCATTATTATGGCCCACCATGAAATACATTTAATAAACAAGTAAATACTCAGTGTGTGTATGAGTAGCTATGTTGTATAAATAACTGTTTTAAGGAAATAAGAACAAGTGTACTAACTAGTGATCCAAACAAACACATTTTGTTGACAGGGTGTCCGATAGTAACCAGTAAAGTGACTAGAACCGGGTTATTAAGGTAATTGTTATGGGGAAATGCCTGTGATTTGCTCACATAGCAATTAGTCAATGGAGAAAGCAATATACACGCAGAGGAAAGGGAGAAATGGGTGCGTGCATACCTTGCGAACGCACTTGCAAGGCCTCCTCTACTTCATTTTCTACAGGCCTCAAAAAGGTAGATCTGGCCCTGCTTTTAACCAAATCAGCTCTGAATCCAATAACAAATTCAATAACAAAAACTGAACTAAAATGGCAGCTTTTTGACACTCCCACCACCAAAAGTATACGTCTCTACGGAGGAAAGGTAGTTGAAATAATCCCTAAATAGATAAACAGATAAGGCACAAAGAGCACAAAAACACTGATATGAGATGAAACCCTCAGTTTGAACGTAAACAGTGAATCAGAGAGAGTGGAGGCAGCATCTGACATCAGCAGGTAAATGAATATAGGGGGAATCAACACAACATATTATAGAAAACATATATACACATATAGACATATGTGTATATATGTTTGGTCTGGGCCTGCATGAGTTCTGCCAGCACTGGGGAGCTACAGTTCATTGAGGGAACCATGACTGCCAACATGTACTGTGACATACTGAAGCAGAGCATGATCCCCTCCTTTCGGAGACTGGGCCGCAGGGCAGTATTCCAACATGATAACGACCCAAACACACCTACAAGACGAACACTGCCTTGCTAAAGAAGCTGAAGATAAAGGTCATGGACTGGCCAAGCATGTCTCCAGACCTAAAACCTATTGAGCATCTGTGGGGCATCCTCAAACGGTAAGGTGGGGGAGTGCAACTTGTTAAAAGAAAAAAAGAAGAAAGAAGAAAAAACACCTATTCCAATCCGCTTACCCCTTATCTTAATAATCACAAAAAGTTGTCGTAATAAAATATACCTTTTATTATATTCAAATTAAAAAGATAGTTGATATATTAAAATAATTTAAAATTATACAAATTAAAGACGATCACTGATGCTTAATTATCCAATTACAGTAGTAAATGATTCCAATCAGGAATCAAATTGTAAACAGAGATACCACAATTTATTTGTAACAATATTAATATTATAGGACTCTCCTAAGAAACTACATTACTAAATACTCCAAAAAAGTATATCAATTATCAACCTAGCAATTTGCCAGACTGATGGAAAAACTGACACTGCAGTCCAACAGTGTAGAATTGAGAGCTCAAGATTTAATAAACAAGTGTTTAAGTGTATTAAATAATAAATAAATAGGGAGTTTAAGGAGTAAGTACTCAATGTAAAATTGTGAAAAAAATGTGTAAATGTATAATGCTCCAGATATACAGTGGTAGGCTACAGATAACAGCAATCCTCCTGTCTAACAACAGCAAGCTGAATTAAAGTGCATCCATCTATTATACATTGCACATATATAGCTCTAGATAATAAATATTAAACACCATATATTATCGACTATAAGGTTAAGTACCAAACAGAAACAAGTTTGATTAAAGTGCGTCTAATTATTGTGCATAGTGCATATATGGCTTAGATAATACATTTTTTAACATCACACAGTATCCACTATCTGGTTAAAAACCTTAATTAAAGTAGTAATTATTCATATAGTAAGCATAATACATGAAAAAAGAATATCTTGTTCACAATCTAATATACAATATTCCTAGATATATATTTCTTAATATTGTTACAGAGTATGCTAATTGTATATCAGATTCTTTAATCACAGTATGAATACCACTCTATCCATTTAGCTATGTATCATTACAATATTCCTAGATATATGCATCAAGACACACTTATCTTTTTAAGGAATATTATTTCAGTCCAAGGTTTCTTTCGGAAGTCCGTGTAGTGTGTGCACAGATCAATAGCACATCAGCGCAAGCAGTTTCATGAGTTTACTAGGCGTGTGATGTCATTAGTGATTGTCGCGGGACAGGTCTACGCGAGTTTCGCGTAGGCTTCATCCGGACCTTGAGCATCTGTGGGGCATCCTCAAACAGAAGGCAGGGGAGTGCAAGGTCTCTAACATCTACCAGCTCTATGATGTCATCATGAAGGAGTGGAAGAGGACTCCAGTGTCAACCTGTGAAGCTCTGGTGAACTCCATGCCCAAATAATGGTGGCTACACAAAATATTGACACTTTGGGCCCAATTTGGACATTTCCACTTAGGGGTGTACTCACTTTTGTTGTTAACGGTTTAAACATTAATGGCTGTGTGTTAAGTTATTTTGAGGGGGCAGCAAATTTACACTGTTTTACAGGCTGTACACTTACTACTTTACATTGTAGCAGAGTGTAATTTCTTCAGTGTTGTCACATGAAAAGACATAATAACATATTTAAAAAAAAATGTGAGGGGTGTACTCACTTTTGTAAGATACTGTATATGCTTTGTTTACTAAGAGTAGATTATCTTAATGCTTTATTAAAGTAAGGCACTTTAACACTTATTAATAATTGTATTCACTGATTTAATTTAATTTGATTTCTTTAGATTGGTATAACTTTGTAACCTGGATGTTGTCTATCTAATAATTAATGTGATCTATTAAATCCTCTTTTAACATTACAAATAAAAGTTATGTTTTAGGTTGTCACCTCTATAGTTACTTGGATCACAGAAGAGTGCAGTAATATGTTATTTATCTTGTGTTTTGATCTACCCCTGTACATCAATATAAACCTTAAAAACAATATTTTGTCTAACGTCTCTAGGGAATATAATTTTATAAATGCTAGCATTTGTGTAGTTTAACCAGAAAATATATAAGAATTTGAATTTTCCAACTAATTCTATGATGCGTTCAAAATGTTCTACCCCCTCCCCATGTTTCTTTCCTACTAAAAATGCCTTTTCCCTCTATCTCTTACTCGCCTTCTTTCACTCTTTCCATTTCCCTTGCCCGCCCCATTCTCTATATAACATTACACACTTTCTCCTGCATTCTCTTTTCCCCAACACCTCCTTTTCACCCACCCTTTCCTCCCTATAACCAATCCCATTCCAATCCCCCTTTCTAGCCCTTATCCCTCTATTTCCTTTCATATCCCTTTCCCACTCTATTTTCCCCCAAATGTCCACATTCCCCACTCCAATCTCCTTTGTTCCACCCATCCCCTTCTTTCCCGTGCCTCTTCTCACCCTTGAACATTGGCTTTTTTTTTATTCATCACTTTCTCTCTTGCCCCTCAACCAAAATGCTCCCTATTCTCCCTCCACATCACAACTCTTTTTTATTTCCTTTCCACATCCCTAATGATCCTTCCCTCATCTATGCCTTTTTACTCCTCCCATCCACTGCTCGCCCCTTCTCTCCCCATGACACACTCTGCTATACCACAGAACATGGGTGCTTAAAAAAAAGAAATGTGATTATTGAAAATGATGCAGCGATAGCAGATTTCTTCACCCACCTCTAAACCAGAATGCATGCTGAGCACCTGCCCCGTGCAGCAATGGTGTTGGGGGGGATCATTCAGAAAAAAATTAGCACATTAAATTAATATTTGGTCCTGAGAGCCAAGTCTAGCCAACACATTAATTTAACATGCTTAGCATTGGGAGTTCATCAGTTTGATATCCATGATGCTAAATTTGGCCTTTAATAACTCCACATATTTTGTTTTACCCAAGATGCTTGATGCTTACTTTTGGTTGTGATAAACCAGGGGTTTCCAAACTCTGTCCTGGAGGGCCACACACATGCCTGGATTTGCTGATAACCCTGCTGTGCACAGGTGAGTCAATCACTTCTTCAGTGATCCTGATTGACTCACTTTTGGACACCCCTGTTATAAACTATAATAAACCTATTGCACTGAAACGTATCCTTACCTTTCCAACCCTTTTGTAGAGGAGACACATTTGAATGTCCGTGCCATTCAATAAGAAAGAGAAAACTTCCAAATTTCACCTCTCAGCAATTGGAAGCAGTATTGCAGAGGCTGCAATGGCAATTTGCCCCCTAGAAATAAACAAACAATCACAGTTTTCAGCACTTAGCAGTTAGCTAAAATTCTACTTAGGATCAAAAGATGTTTGTGTAGGAATAACCGAACAGAAAAAAGCTGCATGAAGATAATTTGTTAAAGGGCCTGGATATGAACCAGATAAAGGACATCACCATTTCATCACTGGTTAGGGATTATTCCTGTTTCGGACAGAACTAGCGTGCAGGGACACTAGGTGGCACTACGGCTGCTCACCGAGACTTTGATCACTTTCTTAGGGTTAGATTTAAGGTTTAGGGTAGTGGCAGATGATACGTTTTACATAGTAGAATAGTGGCACACTGTACATGCCACCAACACTCACCCTAACAACAACAAAAATTAAAAAATTCTCGGGAAGCAACCATTGTGTCACCTACTGGCTGCTGCACGTCACTGCTTGTGTGGATGAAACAGGAAAGATCCCTAGTTTGTTTAAAAGATGTATGTTTACAAAGTCAACAAAAATGCAAACTACCTTCCTGGTGCAATGTGTCTGCCTCCATCTCTCTCCTATCATGTGACTCACAATTTGTCTGGAAACTACTGAAGTCACCCGACAGCTGTTGATTTATTCAGGAGTTGAGACCGATCACCCCCTAATCCCTATGCTATATGCATGTGTGACAATTCAGGATGCCAATGTTTTTGTTGCCTGATTTTCTAAACAATGGTTTATTAACATAATTAAACAGCTGCCAGGTGACTCAAATGGTCTCTAGACAAACGCAGTAAGTTGCAACAAGAGGCAGATTGAGACAGACCCAACATGTCAGACAGTTTAACATTCATTGTAAAACCATTGCCATACTGTTGATTATAAATATATATATATATATATATATATATATATATATATATATATATATATATATATATATAATATTTTGCATTGTTCAGTAATTTACGACTCTCCGTGACCTCATGGACTGTAACGTACCAGACATATTTATGTCCATGGGCATGCTGATCCCCTTGGTTTTCATGGCATGCATACTGTAGCAGATTGCCAGTTCCTTCTCCGGTGGGCCACAGCATACAGCTCCTGGTATTCCTAAGTGGTCACCCATCAAGAAATGACTAGGCCCAACCCTGCTTGGCTTCAGGGCGGTGTGACCTATTGGTTCCCTGGAATCAATCCTAGGCCACAGTAGTGAAAGCACCAAATCCTAACCACTGCACCACCAGGACCCCCCCCCACCACCACCAAATAAATTATATTTATATATCACATATATAGTTGTCGTACTGAGAGTTGTTGTCACGCAATGTTAAAAATTACACCTGCCCGCATGCCGTAGGCGCTCATCGCGAGGCTTGCATGACTTAGGCTGCAATGAGTGCCGAAGGCGCTCATTGCAGACCTTGCAATAAGCACGAGGCCCATGAGACTTAGAGGCTGCTATTAACCCCCGAAGGCGCTCATTGCAGGGCTCGCTCGCAAGACTTTACAAATGAGAGGCTGAAATGAGCGCCGAAGGCCATGCAAGAATTTAAAACAGCCTACACATGAGCACAAAAGGCGCTTATGTCAATGACTGCGATCACCAACAAAACGCGTAGCGCTTTACCGCTGATTGCGAGGCACGCAACAGTTTACGTTTTTAATGGACGAAAAAGTCTCAACCGCGTAACTCGAAAACCCCCAAAAACAGCCAAATAATAAAAAAAAAGAAGAACACACTCACACACAGCACAGGGGGAGAACCAGGAAGCCCGTGAATGAGGTTGAAAGTGAATTTGGCATTTTTCGTCGATCGAAAATCGGCTAAGCAAGGAAATAAATGGCAGCCGAAAAAATCTCAAACAGGATCAAAACGAGGTCAAACAATGCCAGGCACACGGGACTTAGAAAATACACAACAGTGAAGCCAGTAACACTTACACGAACAACGCCAGGCACGCAGGACTTTGAAAATCAAACCAACGGCAGCCAGCACGCCACGCAAACAGAGGAGAAAGACAAAGGGAAGGGAAGGGGGGAGATGGTGGAAGGAGACACATGGCATTCCCAAGCACAAAAGTTGCAGGATACCGAGGCCTGCAATGAGCCATCACAAGGCCCTTATAGTAGGCAGGAGAGGCTCGCAATGAGCACCAAAGGTGCTCAGAGACAGAACCTCGCACTGTGTGGCAAACAGCATAGCCAGCCTTAAAATGTTCTTGCCGTGATTTTTGAGTGGCAAGTTCATTATATATATATATATATATATATATATATATATATATATATATATATATATATATATATATATATATAACCACAGTGCTTTCATGTTTTACAAGTCTAACTACTAAACTTAATAAACTGTATTTATTTTTAGTAATATTTGTATCAGTAATTATTTGCTTCTATAACTAAATTGACATTTTAGTACAAAAAGTACCTGACAGTTACTTATCCTGGCTATTGCTCTATAATCTAATATGCTTTGCTAATTTAGTGCTTTATTAACTTCAAAGCTGTTTCTTTTTTTTCTCACCTGACATCTGTTCCATACCTTTCCCGCCCTTTTGAGGCGGAGATACATTTGAATGACGTCCAGCGCCATTCTCTAAGCAAAAGAAAGCGTCCTAAATCCCACCTCTCGCACCTGACCAATCACGTTTGCGTTCGGCTGTTCATTCGTTTGATTGACAATAAGTCCCAGCCAATAGATTGACGCTTTTCCTTCGTGCGCCACATCTTCTCTCCGCCCAGGTATCTCGAGCTCAGGCGGTTGGGCGCGAGGTGTTTTTCAAATATAACGGGTTCTCCCGCCTCCTCCCACAAGACCGGTGACCGGAAGATGATAAGGGAAACACTGCAATTGTTACACTGGGTAACGTAACATATTGAAGGACAAGAAAAAGTTTGTTTTACCTCACAATCTCTGGTCACGCCTTCAGGAGGTTTCGTTATGGCGCCGTAACTCGCCTGGAAACTTTAAATAAGGAGAGCGAGCGAGCGAGCGAGTGAGTATGACCTGAAGGGAGGGTTACTTGTTGCTTTAGTGCCGTATGGTCACGGGAGTCCTATATATATAATCACACACATTTTCAATCGTAGATGTAGTAATTTTAAGGGCCAACAGTTAGTCAAATATATCGGAGACTATTAAGGGTAAAACTCCAGTTTAGGAGCGTAAATTATTTATAGGGTTTGTTGTTGTTTTCCAGTCTGGTTCTGATGCTGAGAGGAAAGTTACACAGGACAGGATGTGAGAGAGAGGATTGGGGTGTGCACCGGATAGGATGTGAGATAGCTGGGGGTATACACACGGTGAGGAGAGGACAGGAGTGTGTGCACAGGACAGGATGTGAGAGAGCTGGGGGTATACACACGGTGAGGAGAGGACAGGAGTGTGTGCACAGGACAGGATGTGAGAGACCTGGGGGGTATACACACGGTGAGGACAGAAGTGTGTGCACAGGACAGGATGTGAGAGAGCTGGGGGTATACACACGGTGAGGACAGGAGTGTGTGCACAGGACAGGATGTGAGAGAGCTGGGGGTATACACACAGTGAGGAGAAGACAGGAGTGTGTGCACAGGACAGGATGGGAGAGAGCTGCGGGTATACACCCGGTGAGGAGAGGACAGGAGTGTGTGCACAGGACAGGATGGGAGAGAGCTGCGGGTATACACACGGTGAGGAGAGGACAGGAGTGTGTGCACAGGACAGGATGGGAGAGAGCTGCGGGTATACACACGGTGAGGAGAGGACAGGAGTGTGTGCACAGGACAGGATGTGAGAGAGCTAGGGGTATACACACGGTGAGGACAGGAGTGTGTGCACAGGACAGGATGTGAGAGAGCTGGGGGTATACACGGTGAGGAGAGGACAGGAGTGTGTGCACAGGACAGGATGTGAGAGCTGGGCGTATACACACGGTGAGGAGAGGACAGGAGTGTGTGCACAGGACAGGATGTGAGAGCTGGGCGTATACACACGGTGAGGAGAGGACAGGAGTGTGTGGACAGGATGTGAGAGCTGGGGGTATACACACGGCGAGGAGAGGACAGGAGTGTGTGCACAGGACAGGATGTGAGAGCTGGGGGTATACACACGGTGAGGAGAGGACAGGAGTGTGTGCACAGGACAGGATGTGAGAGCTGGGCGTATACACACGGTGAGGAGAGGACAGGAGTGTGTGCACAGGACAGGATGTGAGAGCTGGGCGTATACACACGGTGAGGAGAGGACAGGAGTGTGTGCACAGGACAGGATGTGAGAGCTGGGGGTATACACACGGCGAGGAGAGGACAGGAGTGTGTGCACAGGACAGGATGTGAGAGAGCTGGGGGTATACACACGGCGAGGAGAGGACAGGAGTGTGTGCACAGGACAGGATGTGAGAGAGCTGGGGGTATACACACAGTGAGGAGAGGACAGGAGTGTGTGCACAGGACAGGATGTGAGAGCTGGGCGTATACACACGGTGAGGAGAGGACAGGAGTGTGTGCACAGGACAGGATGTGAGAGAGCTGGGGGTATACACACGGAGAGGACAGGAGTGTGTGCACAGGACAGGATGTGAGAGAGCTGGGGGTATACACACGGCGAGGAGAGGACAGGAGTGTGTGCACAGGACAGGATGTGAGAGAGCTGGGGGTATACACACAGTGAGGAGAGGACAGGAGTGTGTGCACAGGACAGGATGTGAGAGAGCTGGGGGTATACACAGGACAGGGCGAGGAGTGAACAGGGGTGTGTGCACAGGTTAGTTTTGTTACAATACAGAGCTTTCAATGCTTAAAATATGTTGAAAATAACAAAAGATAATTTACGCACCTAAACAGGAGTTTTACCCTATTAAGTTTATTATTATTTAATAATTCTTTTTACAAGCAAAAATGTTGGGGTAATAAAATATAAAGTTGATAGACACGAGACTAACATACTAACACACATACACACACACACCATCCCAGCGCCCCCTGTGGTGTAGGGGCTTGTGTGCCTCAATGAAGCTGTGAACTCTTCCATGTAGGGTCACCCAAGATGGGGAGGTTATAGTAGAGGTCAAAAAAATCACAGTCTACTGGAAAATCTTTTTTTTTTTTTTTTTTGTGTGTGTTGTCTGCCTTTCTGTGACCCTAAGTTTATCTTGGCAGAGATACTGGATTTGTGTTGCCAGTTCCTTCTCCAGTGGGCCACTACTAGTCTGACCTCTCTGCTATCACCTGCCCATCACTAGTCTGACCTCTCTATTACCTGCCCATCTTGTGTGACTCTACTTGGTATAGCTCGCAGCTTCATTAAGGTACACATGCTCCTTCATCAGTACAAGGTAGTGATCCAACAGGGAAATATTAGCAGTAGCCAGTGACAACTAGTCATGCCCAGGTGAAGATGATGGTTTCCCTTGTTCAGTATTGTCCCTATTACACAGAAACATCATTTTTTTATTTTATTATTATTATTATTTTTGTTATTATTATTATGGTGGGGGGGTTAAAATATGCCTCAAATTAACGTGCAGGCTCCCTGGCTCTCTCCATGTGCTGTGTGTAAGTTAATCACATATATAGTTGTGAGCATGCGAGTTGTTGCTATCGCGTGCGTAGCGAGCATGAGGGCCTCAGTTTCTGGCATGGAATGCCGAAGGCGCTCTTTGCCAGTAACTGCGGCCCTCGTAAAAAAGTACAAGACACGTTACCACCAATTACTACCTTGCAAAATTCGTCCGCAACCCGCGGACATGAAAAAATAAAAAACACAATAAATGCACACAACACATACATAAAAAGCTTACCTACAGCAAGAGGGAGCATCCAGCAGCTCAAAAAAATGAAGTTACATCTGATTGTACCTCAAAATAAGAGTTTAGACACTAAAAAATTCTCTAAGCGAGAGAAAAAATGTCCGCCGAACAAAACTAAAACGAGGCTACAGCAGTCTAAAGACACAAAACGGCTACGGATATTCTGCTACAGCCGCATACCACACATTAGCCGCCATTTTAGAACAATAACTTCTACAATGCAGAAGTACACAGCTACACTAATGGTTTTGTCTCGCGCATGCACACTATTACACTACACACATTCATGACTCTTACACAGCAGCTCCACAGCACTAATGCTGCAGGAACATCAAAACAGATTGCCAGCTCTTCAACAGAATGCTTCCTGCATATATTACTTCAAAATAGGTAAAGTATATTACTTTATTAATGTATTGTTTTATTATTATACACCAAACGGCATTAGCTCACTTACAATTTCATTTTTTGACGGGCAATTCGCTACTTTAAATCATATTTGTGTACTTTTGCAGATCAACAGTCAAGTGCAAACTGTGGTTTTACCTTACGTATTTCTTCAGTACTATAGAAAGCTTTATTTCTAGTTTTAAGGTTTTATTTCTTTGTGTAAAATGTACCAAAAATTAGTTGTAATAAAAAAGTCATTAATGCTGGAGGTAGCCATTCTGACCTACCCTCTAGGGACAGCTTTTTATCTGTTGGTACTTGCAGATTGTTAACAATAATTCATAAAGTGTCTGACGCATTTTATCTAAAACATTTAGGTTCTAGGATATGGATAACCAAAAATATTGTGGCCAACATCTTATCCAGCCCTGTCTTATCAACATCGCCAGATCCACAACTATATATGTGATAACGCAGTTGCATCCCTCATAAAGCGAGGGATTTAACCGCGAGCCTCGCAGCACTTAGGCTGCAACGAGCGAGCTGGACACGCAACTGCGAGGCGAGTGGTTGTTCAAGCACGTAACTCTAAAAACCCACCAAAAAAAAAAAAAGAAATCATGTACAAAAAAATTACAATACACTCACCACACGCAGCACAGGGGGAGACACTGGAAGCCTGGGAGTGAGGTTGCAAGTGAATTAGACTCATATTTGGTATTTTTTGTCACGTGCATTAAATTAAGCAATAAAATTAACTGAACTTTCAGATTTCTGCCTTGATTTATGTTAGACTTGTTTTTATACCCTGGTTTCTCGTAAAGGGCATTAAAACTTGCTATACAGTGTACTAGACATTCAGTTGATTCTGCATATTGATACATGTGCAAAATAAGAATCTTGCCATACCGTGCTAGCTTTTTTTTTTTTTAATTGGACAAATATTTTCTCTAACGCAGCTTTTGGGTTGCTCTTGACTTAAGAGTACCATATCTTTTTTTTTTTCAGAATTTGAGGAATCCATATTTAAATTAAAGTTTCTACTTTTACTCCGTGGCTTTTTAACTTTATTTTGCCACTCCTATTGCTAAGCATAAACACTGACATTTTTGCCTCTCCCCCTCACTGATATCACTCCATATTTAGTAACCGCTTCTTGGTCTATGTGCAGATTCCTCAGGAGGTTGATGAGATGAACTTCCTATCTCCTTAAGAACTTGGCACATTTTGTTGTGATCCATGCAAAGGCTTTAGAATAGTCTGATGCAAAGGTAAATGTGTTTTTTTATTATCAAATAGGTATTGATGATTTCATCTCTTGGTCCTCTGCAGCACCCATCTTGCACATCTAGTAGTCCTTTGTTCATATATTGTTGGTATTGATGCAGTATATTACCTTGCCAGCATTTTCAATTGTTTTCTAATAAGAACACTCTTTGGCACTGCAGTTTTCAGGATTGGGGTGCCAGCTTACTGGCCACTGTTGGTTTGTTTAAATGTGTTGGCATAATGCTTTCACTTAAGGGAACACACAAATCACCATATGTTGTCTGCACCATCAGTTAGCCGGTGAACATTTGTGTGAAAAGTTTGTTTGCATTTTAAGAATTGACTTGGATATTGACAGTTTAGCCTTGAAGCCCTCCTATAAGAATCTGCATAAATAATAAACAAAAAACACATTTTCAAAAATGTTGCCTTTATGTCTGTGTGCCATTTCTTTAAATTATATTAAAAAACAAACTAAACCGTAGCAGAAGCTTCAGCTCATCCTCCATTCCGGCCTTTTTGTAGACAAACTGGTCCAAATATATCTGTCTGTTTCCTACAGCCATCCAGTAGATGCAGGTAGCAACACTGCTCAAGAATGCTGTGTTCCTCTATCCCAGACCTGGGCATTGTTTGGCCCGCAGGCCACACTCAGCCCTTTTGCTGTCCCTGTCCTGCCTGCTACAGTGAGTACAAATTTGTGTCCTGCTTGAAGCTTATACCAAGTCCTCCATGTCCCAGTCCAGCAGTATAGACCATGTCTGCTAAATCCCGAAATCATGGGCTCTTCTGAATGCACATTCCCACAGCTCTGGCCATATCTTCCTCTGTACAGCTTTGAGACATCGCTGTGTCGCATCCTTCCAGGACAAATCTAGGTTTATGGCCTGCATGATGGTATACTTCTTGCAGTAGTCAATCATGGATTGTTTGCGCTTGCTGTCTGGTCAATGTGCAAGTGGAATGTGCAACAAAGATAATAGGCCCTGAAGGTCGCAATGACTTCCTAATCCAATGGCTGGATGAGTGAAATAGTGTTTGACAATGGAGCTCTACTAAGTTAGTAGGGTGGCTTGGAGCGTTGTCCATCAACAGGTGTGCTTCGGCCTTTGAAACTGGTGCTCTTTTCTGTTCATATTATATAAAGGTGCGGCTTGGCATTCGCTTCCAAAACGGTTTTGAATTATTTGAACAACAAATTGTGTGTGTGTGTGTGTGTATATATATATATATATATATATATATATATATATATATATATATATATATTTAGAAAATAGTTGCCTATTGCCACATTAGCTACTAAAATATTCAAGTAGTTACAAATCACTTAGTCACTACTTGACTAATTAATAGTCACTACATTCCAAGTGGTACAGAGCTTATTCAGGCAGAGGCAAAACACTGAAATAGCCTACATCTATTGATCATAACTCCATAAACTCCTAACTTATTTTTAAAAGGAAAACCCTTTTCCTACATGTATGTTCACCCTTCAATGGTGAGTTTTGGGAAGGGGGGTTAAACAAAGTGTAATCTGTATTATTGGACTGCACATGACTTTTCCATTGGTAATAACGAAGTAGGTTTGCATAAAACCAGTATAGCTAGCTGTGTTCAATACTGTGTTATGCATTGTGTAATCCTTTTTGTTGTTGTAAACTAGTACTCTTTGCCCTCACTGTAGTCTGTCATTTTGTAAGTAGCATCTGTCCAGTTATGTGGATGGCTCTACCTCTAACCGTGACATTATTTGTGCATATTCTTTTGCACTGTCACGCTAAAACAGATGGAGGGTGATGCCAGTGTTAAAAAAGGCAAGTAAGCACAAAAATGTCTATAAAAAGTATAGAAGAGATTGAATTTGTTTAAAATTTATTTTTCAAGTGTTCTGTGGTTCTCTAAGCCTAGGCTGTATTCATATTTTTCAACTTTTTTTTTTTCTGCCTCCCACACATTGCTAAATCCCGTTCTCCTAAAATTGTAATGCTGACTCCTAACTTTTTAGGCATGCATATACTGCTATATAATCTGGTTCCTAAAACTTCAGGCTAGCCCCTATCTTTCAGATAAATGTATCAACCCCCGACCTTTTCTTTTATTACAACTTTATTTGATCTTTAAACTCAAATTTTTTGTAGATTGTATCGATCATCTTTGACCAACTGAGAAACTAATTACAATCTCCGATACTCTGTGTGAGTATTTAATACATGTTTCAATTATCCATAAGCACTGGTCTTATTAAAAAGTTTGAAAGCTACATTTTACAACTATATAAATGCTTTATTCTATGGCTTACACAGTTAATGATTAGCTTGGTACGTATTTGACAAACAAGTGTGTTTAGTGTTTTTTTTTGCTGCATTGGATTTGTACTGAGGCAGTGATGCATACTCTATTTGCATTTCCTGTTACTTTCAAATACATTTTTTATTTTTTTAAAGAAATGTTTCAACCTCCGCGTTGAGGGAGCTTGAGCAAGTTAACCTCCAGAGCTTGTTAAAAATGCTCTAAATCTGACACCGCTGCCCTGTTGGAGAGTACAATTATTCTGTGTGTTGAGATCAATGCTGATCAGAGAACACACCCAAAAGAAAATGTAAATCCATGAACAAAAGGGTTGTCAAATGCCATCACCCCAGTATTTATAGCTTCAGTCGCAAATTCAAAGATGTTTCCTGTGTGTCATGAAGAACTGATCCAAACCGCAGGCAGCTTTTCAAAGTCACCATTTATTATTGGGGGAGGCAGCACAAAATACCATGTTCACTGGTATTTGTTGAGCACTGGTTTAAAGGGGATCTGTCACCCCAACAGAAAGTTGATTCCATTTTATAGAACATTAAAAGCTAGCTACACACTGTACTCGCAGATTTTCTCTACCATAAATCTGAAATCATTATAATTGATTTTGCAATTCCTTTATGCTAATATGTTACGGAGTACTTGATAAGGGCGTGGAAGGGGTCTCACTACCAGATAACAATTGGGTGGATCTTTATTTTTGGCCACTGCAGGGTCAGACTAGCAAACAGTAATCCCAAATAGTAAATCAATTAATAAGCTTGAGCACTAGTGAAATAATTAACTAAAATGACAATGAAGAGTGAAGTAATGAGAGGTTTTAATTTGCTGGATGTGTACTGCTGGATCAACCAGTAGTAATTGCATTACTTCTTTGCAATTGGCATCACTTACACAGTTGGCTAAGGAGCCTGTTTTGAAGGACACTTAATTAGATTCAATACTTGCAATTGGAAATATAGTCTAAGGTTTATCGGTAGTTGGAAGCATATTGGCTAGTGATTACCAGTCAGTATGGTTTAGTATACAAGTACAGTCTGTCTAACTATACAACATTTGAAGTCTTAGAAATATCAGCATTTTGAAAATCTAACATGGATAAATACATAAATGATTTATTGGCAGTGCTACTTGGAACTGTATTTGCTGTGCTGTTCAATAAACTTTTTGATCATTGTTAGTAGTTCTGGATGGCTGAAAATTAAAGAATCTAAGAATGGGCTAACCATAAAGTTATCATGAGGCTAAATTAAGTTAAACATTTAGGTATGTATCATGATTAGACTTGGCCACAGATAACCAAAAGGCCCATATGGTCTGTTTAAGTAGTTAATACGGTTTAAAAGCAGCAGCAGATGTATTTCTAGTTTGTGGGTTTGCATGAGAAAAAAGCAACTTTGCAAATAAGTTGCAAAACTTATTGCATGGTTACTTTTGAAGTGTTCAGACCAATGTGATATATTTTTTTTGTTTTACTGTTATCTTGTGTTTGCACGTTAAGGATTTTTCTTAAATCCGTTTTTAGTATTGTGATGACAAGTAGTTTCTGTTCTAGGGGAAGGCTTCAGAGATTTGGTTTACATCTAGCAGCCAGCCGTGAAATGTGTGTGAATAGATTTTTTTTTTTTTTGTTTGTTTAAACCAAGCTTTTAAATTAAAAGCTACAGTATATTTTACTTTGTATTCATATTACAATTGTCATGTAATGACTTCTATTTTGTTTGATATTTCTTGGTTGCAATTTTATTCGCACTAGTTGTGTGCCTGAGCTTTAAGTCTTGGTTCAGATTGAACAGACTTTCTTTTTATATGCAAGATTTTACTCTACCTGCAGGAAACTGTATGAAGGAAGCCTATGAGGCAAGAATCTTGTCTCCTAGCAAATAAGTAGACTTGCATGGAGGGAGATTGCTATGGCTGTCTTAGTTGTAGGAGTCTGCCAGATCCTTTTAGAAAATACTGGTTAACTGTCACAACAAGGTTTTCTTGAGCCATATTCCGGTGACATCCTGTTCCTTCTCACTTTAGTATTTTACAATGTCTTTGTAAAACTAATTTAAAAAGAAAATAATTTGCAGCTATATAGGCAGTGAGCAGAAACAATGTATAGATGTTTCATTTTAGCAGATTGATAGATAGTTCGTGAAAGCTGACATGACCGTAATCGTTCCTGTTCAAGGCATGAGTACCCCTGGGGAAAGGGCTTGCACATGCTTCCCACTACCGTGCATATGCTCCAGAAGCAGACAGTTGTATCTTAATAATCAAATTAGGCAATCTACTTTATTTAAAAAGCAAACTTCCTCAGTCTCAACGTTGGCATTAAAATATATATATATATCTCCCTCCATGTTCAATGCTGCATCAAACTCTATCAGTAGCAATCTGCTAAAACCTAAGATTTTCCTTAATGTGGTTTGATGCTCATAATTTTGGAATGTGATTTGTTTGGCAGCAAAGTATTGAATCTAATTAGTTTTGGCTCTCAAGATAAACTGGTCATGGGATTATGGTCTTGTAACGATTTGTGTGATGTTAATTGAAGTTGGATATTTGCATAATAGGATTAGTAAATAAACACAAATACAAACACAAAACTAAGAAAGCTTTTATCACAAAATGCTTCCTTTTCAAACACACATCTATTTTTTTTCCAACAGATTCAACTGCAACATATTATCACTATTGAAATAAAACCATGGATTATGAAGAAATCTCACTGCTGCGGACGGAACTTAATCGCTTGTCTGCTGAACTGCAGGAGACTACTGAAGAAAAAGTCCAGGCTGCTCAGTATGGGTTGGCAGTGTTAGAGGAAAACTCTGAATTAAAACAAAAGTACAGTGACCTAGAATCAGAATATGAAGTGATGAAATTTGAACTTAAACAGATGAAAGAGGTAAATGACCTTTAAAATTGTTTGCATCTTGCCAATGTAGCAAAATTACATCAGTGTCATGGGATCAGTTTAACAAAACACTCCCAGAGTTTTTTTTTTTTTTTTTGTTTATATATTGTCAGATAAAATCTACAAACACAATTAACCTAAATAAAGTACCTTGTAGAATATAAAATGACTATAGAAGAGCCTCACATCGAAGAGATATGCTTTAGTTCTATTCAATTTTACACATTTTTTTAAGTCCAAATTTACTTATCTACTTTTAATTTTTCTCTGAAACTAACTTAAAGGGACACAGCAAAGATTGTTATGGTACATATTCTAACTTCAGCTATAAATATCGATATTGGCAACTGGTTGTACAAATTTAAAATCTGTATTTATTTTATATAAAGGAATTTCAGTCTTTGTCATTTATAGGCAGATTTTTTTTCCCAATATGTTGCAGCTGGACTGTACCTCCTTAGTAGTGGAGGTGGATAAGTAAAAATAGCATGCCTAGTCAAATTTGAATCAGAATAATGACATAGGTACTCACTCTTATAAATTGTGTTCTCCATGCTTCACTGCAGTCTGTTCATCAAATTTTAAGCAATCTGTTGCAAATATATAAGTCGGTGTAGAAATTAAAACTTGGCTTATAAAGAAGACATTTCTGTCTCTCTTCAGAGGGCAATACACTGGAATTTGATTAATTACTTTTTAGTTTTGTCAAATGGAAAGCATTACATAGTTTTTACCAATTTTGAAAGTCACATCCTGGCAATTTTTTAAAACAAACCTGGTAGATTTATAGTGTTGGCAGCATGGTGTTAATATATTGGCTTAGCAGTAATATCACAATTCATCACTCATGTTTGAATGATTATTCTAGATAAAAACTGAATTTTGTCAGTCTGCCAATATGTAATTCTTTAATAGAATTCCAAGAAAAAAAAAATCATTTTCACTGTCCTTTTTCAAGCTAGTCAAAGAAGTCATCTAAAGATATTTAAATAAAAAATTGTGGGGTGACTTATCGTATATACTCGAGTATAAGCCGAGGCACCTATTTTACCCCAAAATACTGGGTAAAATGAGTGACTAGAGTATAAGCCGAGGGTGGGAAATGTGCTGCCCCCTGTGTGTCCCCTCTCTCTCTCCTGTGTCTCTTCTCCCCTCTCCCTTCCCCTGTGTCTCTTCCCGCCTCCCCTCCCTCCTCAAAGGTCTGTGTGTATTTAAAACTTGTTGCTTCTATTTTTATTAATGTGTCTATTTTTTTTTGACTGTGTGCATACATTCACTATGACATTTCCTTGTGTCACATTAGTGGGAAATTATATCTTGTAGTATTTTTGATGTGTAAATATTTTTGCCAGGCATTAGCTGAATCTCAAAGCAATCATAAACGTACTGCTGCTGATGGTGAAAGCCGTGAGGAAAATTTACTGAAAGAAACTGCTTCGAGGGAAGCCAAACTAACAGAAAAGATTGACGATCTGCAGAATGAGGTTAAACAGTTGAAATCTTTTCTTGAAAATACCACCTCAGAAAATGATCGTCTAACTATAGTTGTACAAAACTTGACAAAGGTATGTTCTTCTGTATAAAGAATTGAAATCCCTAAAGGGAGACTCTCACAAATTCAGAAATAATTTTGTGTATTTTGTCTTAGTATTTTTTTAGAGAAATGTGAGCTGATGTAATGCTAAATTTGCTGAAACAATGCAGTTACTGTTTTAAGCAAGTAAAGTGGTCTTTGTCCAGATGAATATATCTTTGAACAAAAGAATGTGTGTTTGTTCTGCATTTTAATAAATCTTTTCTTCTTAAACATTTAGCTTACATTTTAGGTTTCCAGTAATTTATTATTATCTTTATTTGTTACACGCCAGCATATTACGTAGTGCTGTACAAGGCAAAACAAAATCGACTCATTGCATTAAGTTTAGAATATAGTGTGCATAGTGCTTTCATTAAAGCACCTAACAAGATTGAAAACTTAATCTGAGTTTGGGTGTGGTATGGGAGGGTGAAAGATGTGCATATTAAGGCTAAAGATGAGAAGCTTCTTGAAACAGATGTGTTTTGGGTGAGGTTTTGAAGCAGGAGGATAGTCTAGTGGAGCAAGGCAAGGAGTTCCATAGAATTGGGACAGCAGGGTTGTTAGTAGAAAGTATTTTGAGATGAGTGCAGTGATATGAGGGTGAATTTTTCTTGAGCGCTTTGTAATTTGGGGTCAAGATTTAAAAATGTTTATTCTGTAGGCTACAGGAAGCCATTGGAGTGATTGACAGAGAAGTGCTGCAGACACTGAGCATTTAGTTTGCTAAATGAGTCTAGCGAATGCATTTATTATGTATTGGAGTGGACATATGGGGGTGATGGGGATTACAGCAAGGAGTTGCAGACGTGAGCTGAGAAAAGGGATCAAAATTTTAGTTTTTGTGTAAGCTGGACATATTTTGGAGATGTTTTATAGATGGTAGAGACGGGATTTCATTAATGACTGTATAAGCAATGAAATAGAGGACAGGGTCCAATAGAACCTTAGACGATGGGCCTGTGAGATGGGGGATGATGGCATTGTTGACCGTGAGAGATCTGAGGAGTGGAAGTTGTAGTAGTGGGAAGATTAGCAGCTCAGTCTTTCACATGTTGAGTTTGAGATGGTGGGCAGACATCCAGGAGGATATGTTTGAGAGACATTTGGAACTCATGCTAGAAGAGAAGGGAATAGATCTGCTGCTGGGAGGTAGATTTGAGTGTCTTCTGCATACAGATGATACTGAAACGCAAAGGATTTTATTAGGGTGCCAAGTGAGGATGCATAGATGGAGAAGAGCAGGGGGCCTAGGACTGATCCTTGGGGTATGCCAACAGACAGAGGATAACTGGTACCTGAGCAGGAAACGCTAAATGTTCAGTTTTTTGTATGAAAGTCGTGAACCAAAAGGGCAGTGTCACGAATGCCAAGGGAGTGGAGAATGTGGATTAGAAGAAAGAGGTGGTCAATGAATCAAAGGCAGCAGAGAGATCCAGAAGAATTAAAATGGAAAAGTTACAATAAATTGAAAATAAAACTATTCATTAGAATTTGTTTTCCATATTTAATTGAGGTTGTGTTTTGTTTAACCTAACAATGATTTGGAAGGCATTACTGCAGTTTGCGATTACCAATCCTTCCTCTTTTTTTTTTTTTTTTTCTTTTCTCTCTATAGGCTTCTATTCTTAAACTCTCAAGGCTTGCTCTTTAGCTGCTTTTTTTTTTTTTTTTTTTTATTTAATCCCCATAGGTTCTTAATCCTATTTAAAATTATTTTACTCCATCCAGGAATATAAAGATATTGAGAAACAGAAGGCCCAGTTGCGTGAGGATATAAAGCAGTGCAAAAATAGAGAATTGAGACAGCTGCAAGATTTTTCGGACATTGAAGAAGAAAATATCTCTCTTCTGAAACAAGTGTCTATTTTGAAAGAGAATCAGGTACTATAAAATGTGCACACTTTACTGTTTTGGCATGGGGAGTATTTAAAATGGCTGTGCATTATAAATGTTAGGATCCTGAAATGACCTATGAAAACATTTAGGACATTTTTGTAAAGATTAAAATACAGAGGCATGCAGTGAGTAAATAATAGTTAAATGTTAGTTAAGCAAATTGTTTAACAATTGAAGTAAACTGTTGGAAGAGCACTGGTATATATGTAATTTGCTTTACAAAAGTTCTGCTGCACAGAGATTTATATGCAAGAATCAACTGACATTATGTCCGTGCAAGAAACTGAATCCTCAACCGGATAATTGTTTAATTTTTCTACACTCGTGAGTTAAAATATAACCTGTATTAAATACCATTTAGAAAGAAAGGAGGAATTTTGTATTATATAAGCCTAACAACCATCTTCTCACATTGCTCATATTACATCACTAGTGACCACTTCAGCCCTCTGCCTGAATTCTGTTTGACGTAGTTATATAGTATCTCAAAGGAAAAAGCAACACAGTTGATATTTTTCTGCCCTTGTGATTCAAAAACAATGCAAGTTAAAATCTAGATTTTACTAAATACCATTTAAAAAGAAAGGAGTTAAATGCTGTATTTATTAGCAATTTTAAAGGAAAATTAACTCAGACACTATACATTAAAATAGAGAAAATGCTTCTTGCAGAAGAAAGGAAGTGTTCTTTGGAGATTTAATTCTTCCTTTTTTTTATTATTTTACTTTATTTTTTATTTTTTATTAAATGTGCCAGAAAGGACTAAAGGACCTTAAAGTCCATTACACTTGCTGTTTCCTTTATTACAAAATGTAGTAAACTTAATTATACGCTGATGTTTATTACTTTAAAAACGAAAAAGGGATAGTATTTGATTCTGTATTACAATTTAATCTAATACTTTTAAAGACATCCGTTTACAACAGACATAATTGCAAACATTTGTAAGAATCTGTCTCCATGCTATAGATCTTTTTGGAGGATTATAACTTTGTAATTTAGAAGTAATTTTAAGAGATTCTTCTATTTTGAAGTTAAAGCAATCTATACCAAGACCTAGATCTTACAAAAGGTGTTTTATTAGAACATTTTCATAATTCCTTGTACTCTACGTTATCTTTGAGGAAATTACTAAATACAATCCTTCTTTTTTTTTTTTTTTTTAAGCTTTTGTATATAGCTTTCCTTACAGAAATATATACTTAATACGAAGACCACAATTTTAATTATGGAGGTTCAAAAGAGCAAGGTATCCATACGTTCGTTTTTTTGTTTTTTTTTCAGGAATAATTTTAAACAAATCCTTTTTGTAGAATAAATAAATATCGGAGGGCTGACGTGGTGGACGCTAGTGATGTAATATAAGCAATGTGATACGATGTGGTTAAGATGTAATTAGTCTCTTTTTAATAAAATTTATGTTTTTGGAAAGATATCATTTTTGATGAACTTTTTATTTATTTTAAGTAATCTTGTTCCAGCATCCCATTTCAAAAAGGCTGTTTCCACTTGGCCTAGCACAGGGCTGGGCAGATTTGGTCCTGGATAGGTTTTGAGGATGTTCCGGTTTCGTACAAGTGGAACTTTTTTTTTTTTTTGAGGGATTCATCTGTGCACAGAAAGAAAATCTGGAAATCCAGGCCTCTGTTACTCTCTGGGACAACTCTGCCTACCCCTGGCCTAGATCAACATAAGTGGATACATGTACGATTTTATGGTGAATACTTAAACTGCAGGGATGTTGTTTGGATATTGTTCACTGGCATTTTTGTAACCTTAGTATTTAGATTATTTTTAAGTAGAAATAAAAAATATTGTTGAATTTCTCCAGGGTCCAGCAGGAGGTATATGTAGGTGTGTATTGATCCAACCAGTCAGCTTTTGGGCCGTGTGAGGAGGAAGAGGTGTGGTGTCACTTTTTCTTGATGCTAATATGAAACATATTCCAAAAAAAAAAATCTAGTTAAGTCTCAAAGTACAATGATCATTGTCTTCACTTCAGTAATAAAAGGTACTTGACAGTTAAATTAATGACTGGAAAACTGAATCAAGAGAATTTGCTTTTGGTGGAGCACTATAAGCTTCATACATAATTCTATACCTAAAACTTGACTTAATAAACGTTAAACTATTCAGTCCTAAATGATTACTCTCCTGGATCTACTTACTGTAAAGGAAACTTACTGAAAAGTGTATTTTTATCATTCCATTGACAGTATTACTACATGATGATCAAAACAAAAAATATAAGGGGGCACATAAAGCACCTTATCACTTTCTACATATTTTAGGATCTATTGTTTACCCCACATAACCTCTGTAGCTCTACTTAAAAATTGTCAACCACCATTTCTTCTAACTAATTCTTCTTCTTCTTTCTGTTTGTGGCGTATTATTACTGACATCCACTGAATTTGCCACCGGCATGTCCTAATGACATCACAGCGCTGAGTGCTGCACAGTGATTAAAACTTTGCAAAGAAACAGACGTTGGGCCTTGCACTGGCAAAGTCATTAGGCCATGATGGCCCCAAATTCAGTGGGCGTAACTTACATAACTTACAGAAATGTTATAGTGTAATTTTATAATAGGAAATGCTGCTTGACAATTATGCAATGGCTATCCTAGCTGTGTTTCTGTATATATTTAAAGACCTCTTCTTGGATGTTGTCTATTTAGCTGTTGGTCCAGTGGTATGTGTAATCATATTCTGCATTCATTTCTCAGGTTGAATTTGAAGGAATCAAGCATGAATTAAAAAGAAGAGATGAAGAGATTGAGATTCTGCATGGACAACTAGATGAGCTGATGCGACTAAAGGACATCTCTGAACGTCATCTGGAAGAGGCACTAGAAACTCTGAAAAGTGAGCGAGAGCAAAAAAATGAGCTTCGAAGGGAGTTGTCTGGATACCTGAACAATTATGATTCCATAGGAAATCTGCAAGTTAACTTTGAGGAGCCGAATGAAGATGAGTTTGACAGTGGATACAACTATGGTGGCAAGTCCAATGGAGAAGTCTTGATGTCCACACCTCGTAATAGTGACATCTTCCATCCTGGTCCAAAATTAGCATCAGATCTCTTCACAGAGCTTAGTCTGACAGAAATTCAGAAACTTAAACAACAGTTACATCAGGTGTGGTATTTTTCCTATTTAAGTGTGACACTCAAGGCAGTACAGAAGAGATAAGTTGGAAGAGCTCTAATCCTAATAGTGCATGTTCTGCCTTCATTAGCACATGCAATTTTTACTGCTTACTAATGGTAATATTTATTTGAAGTGTTAGTATAATGTGCCTGACCGCACCACAGCTCGCACCTAAACTTTTATACTCTATATAAACTTTTTTTTTTTTTCTTCTGAAAACTCACAACGTTGATTTATATAGCAAGATTGTTTGCAAGCTACATCGATATAATTTGTCAGTTACATACCTTTTTCTAAAACATTTACTCTTTCAATTCTGTTTAACAAAAGTTCTATATGTGTGTATATATAACACCTGGTATTTAATTACAAAGTGAAGATTAAATAATCTATGGTTTTGGACATGAAATGTACGATTTAAGATTTTTATTTTATTTTATCTTGTCTAGGTTGATCAGGAAAAAGCCTCTTTGATTGAGGCCATGCAAGAAATTCAGAGTAATTTGGATGTTGCCAAGGAAGCTTTGTGCAAGGAACAAGAGCAAAACGCTGAACTGCTTGGCCAAATTAAAGTTTTAAAAAAGCTACAAAACTCTGACAATGAGGGATTATCAAACATTGAGGAATCTGCCAAATGTCTGTGTGGTTTGGAAAGTACAGATGTATCAAAGATCAGAAAAGAGCTGATTGATATCCAGCAGAAATATCAAAGCTTTCAACTTCAATACCAGCAAGAGAAGGAAGAGTGGGAGTCCACCACAAAAGCAGCAGCAGATAAATTAAAACTCCACATCCAGTCTGAAGGCAATAACAAAGATCGCCTGTCAGACTTGCATGACGAGTTAATGACTACAAGAAGGTTGAACTGTGATTTTCAGAGTAAACTAACTCTTGTACACGATGAGTTGTTGTCTTTTTCTGAGGAACTGTCAAATATCTACCATCATGTATGCATGCGAAATAACCTTACTCCAAACCGTGTAATGCTAGATTACTATAAGGAAGGAAAAGGCTCCAATCTACATTTCAGAAAGAGGAAGTCTTCGGACTACTTTGCAAAGTTTTTGGTTAACCCAGAACTAGAGATAACAGAGATACACAGTACTGAATGTTCTCCTCTGAGCAGTCCTGTCTCTTCTGTTGGTTCAGACAGTGGAGAATCGTTCAGGGAACCACTGAATATCACTCATCTGATAGCAATTGTTAAAGACCAAATTAAGCATCTGCAGGGAGCTATTGCAGTGACATGGCAACAAACCTCAATAGAATCCATAGCTTCTGAAATGGAAAAAGATAAAGACGTTTTGGTGGAAGAAATAATGAAACTGAAATCTTTATTGAGCACTAAGAGGGAACAAATAGCCACTCTGAGGACTGTTCTGAAGGCTAATAAGCAGGTACATTTTGTAATAATCAAGGCTCCCGGTTTTATACTATTTATTTTTTAAATGTTCCGCACTTGTATAAATGCTTCTTTGTTTGTGTTGCTTTTTGTATCATGCACTTGTAAATGTTTGTTTCTTTTCTTTTTTTCCTTTTTTTTTTATTTTTTTTTTTTTTATATTTATAATTTAGGGTTTATTTATTTTCTTGCTAAATTTAATAAATTAAGTTTTTAGTGCTCTTAACTGCTTTTTGTCTTTTTATTTAACAGATGCATGCATTGGCATTACATTCACTAACGTTCAGATCTTTTTAGCTCATAGTAATTATTTCTACTTTAAGATGGCATTTTACAATGTGGACAAAATGTAGCCTAGCAAACCGGGAGCCCTGTAGGAAATTGCTTGCATATCTTAATGCAAACCACTTATTTTAATTGGTAACAAGAGATATAGATCCCTTGGCTTCCATTTAGTATATCAACTGATTTTAAATTAGAGTTAGTTAGAAAAACTATTCTAGATATTTATCCACATCTAAAATAGTATGGCGAAAATTACATCAAATACTGTAGCTGTTTTCTCACCACAATATATGGTAAAAGTTTTTTGTTTTTATATATACAGTAAACGGAGGTCCTATATATGGGCTTCAAAGTAACTACATTTACTAATGGACAGTATGTCTTGAGAAAGCAAACATACCACCTTTTTTTTTCTTCCATATACAATTCTTTAATACAGGGTTCCCTTTCCTTTCTCGTGAGCATCTTTTTTTTCTTTTTTCTTTACATTTTTCATTTCATGGCAGAAAAGACTGTTTTTAGCTATCATATTTTCATTTAAGTGTTCTAACTTACAAAATACTGAAATATGCAATTTATATCTACAGCAAAAATATTTGAATATTCTGAGGTGTTACATATACCTTGATAAGTGAATGATACAATGGTAGACAAATTCATATTAAACTTATCAACCAGCTAGTTTAGTAAGGAGACCTTCAAACATGTAGCCAGGTGATGTCTAAACACGAATATATGTATGTATAATAACCACAGTGTGGAGGCAGAAGTCAAATGTTACGGGTAGTAGCTCTCTGGCTGCCAATACTTATCAAACCCGGTTTTAGTCAAGCCTTCTCTAAAAACAGCTGTATATCATTCATTTAACCCATCTTAAGGCTTTTGTTTTTTATCTGTTATTCAAGAGTCTACATTCTAGATCAAAATTACTTATGTTTCCAATGTCTAACCATGACTTTTAGCCATTACATTTGTATACTGCTCACACACCATACATAACACTTTTGTAATCCTTGTTCTGTGAAAAACACCTCAGTCCAACGTGTGAAAGACAGGGTACTTTTGCCATTTGCACTAAAATGTCAATGGACCTAGTACTTTCCTAGATGTGTATTGTTCCCCTTTTTTTTTTTTTTTTTTTTTTTTTTTTGAAGCCTCTTATAATTAAGAGCTTAAGAAGTATTAACAATCAGTTTGTATTTGGTAGCAGTTTTAATACTCGGTGTAGTACAATGTACTGCTAGTTTCCAGTGCTCTAGAATGAGAACTTAAAGAGCTTAATTTGAGTGACAGTGCCTTAACAAACTTTTCCCTAAATTTTAGAGCACGGTTGAAGGACCAAACTCCTTTGGGTGCTTTTTAGACGTCGGTCAAGTGTAAATTGCATTATTTAAAAGCTAAAAGTTACTCCAATAAAATAAAACTGTAACAGTCTTACCTGTGAGAAGCCCCCCGTTCTTGCTGTTCTCATTCATGGGAGTTGATATATTGCACATGATGGCTGCACCCTGTGGGAGTCTCTCTCTTTAGGTCCAAGATGTAATGCAATATAGCTGCTCCTATAAGGGTGCAAGGGGAGGCTCTAGAAGCTGTTACACTAGAACATTTACAACCTAAAAAGTCCCCACAGTAAGTTAGAATTAAGTAGCTAGCTTTAAACAAAAACGATTTCTTGAAGTTATAGTTCAAAATGACTCTTAAAGGATGTACGACATCCCAGTAATCCTTTGACAACTTGTGAAATGAAGGAGTTTACATACCATCAATCGTGGTGATTCTCTACTCGTATGCTATGTACTCTAAAGTTTGTTTTGGGTTTTATACATATCCTTGTCACCATGGCTTGCTTTTTAGTAAGTTCCTTGATATGATGTTACTCTTGCTGTGTGAATAATTTAGGATGTCTTTGCTCTCATCCTAATATCTCTTGGCCTATCTCTGTTCAGACAGCCGAGGTAGCAATGTCAAACCTGAAGAGCAAATATGAAAGTGAGAAGACCTTAGTTTCAGATACCATGCTGAAACTTAGACATGAGTTAAAAGCCTTGAAGGAAGACGCTGCTACATTTTCCTCTATGCGTTCAATTTTTGCATCCAGGTAAGATATTGCAGTTTGAAAGTATTACTGATTCAGCAGGATATCTGGCTACAGAAGTGATGGGTATCATAAGGTACCAGCCATTTTTTTTTTTTTTTTTTTTTTTGGAGTGTGAAGATTGTCTCCCCACAAGTAACCTAATCGCTCTTGCACCCAAACAGTACACTTCACTATATCAGCTTCTGTTCCCCATCCATCTCCGCCCCTTTTATGACTGACTTCAATGGGGGGGATTGTACACAGCGCAAACAATAATAAATGCATTTGACATACCTCTTTTAAGGGTCAGAAGCCCCATATTCTGCCCTACGAGTGAAATGGTAATCTCTCCATGGGCTTTTAAGAACTATTATATTTCTACACTTTAGAAATGGCTGTTTTTGCTAATGTAATCATAATTGATTAAAATGCAATAAAGTCGTTTTGTAATTTGCTTTTGTCTTACTAGGTGTGATCATATGTGACCCAGCTGGAGGAGAATGCAGCGCCAGCTTGTTGCAGCAGAAGATGAGAAGAAAACCTTGAATACCTTGCTCCGGATGGCTATTCAGCAGAAGGTTGGCACTCACTCAGAGCGACTGGAGTGTCAGGAGGGGTTTAACAATTCCTCCAGAAGTCTGCCAAGATCTTCTACAAAGTCAAAAAGTCGTACAGCAAAATCAAAGCTTAATTGGTACGTAATATTCATGGCATTTTATGTAGTTCTTAAATGTTGTATCTGAATCTGCTTCTTGCCTCAAAAAATAGGACTACAGGATAATAACTGTATTTTTATGTTGTCCTGGCTAAAATTACAGATTGTGGTACACCGATTATTTCCATGAGTGGAATGGGCCTAAATATATCTTAAATGCATGCTCTTCAATGAATCATCCAGTATTTGAGATCATTAAACATGGAACAGACATTTGGAAGAATTATTTGAAGAAAATTCAGGATTCTGCTCTTACCTCTATGACATTTGAGTAATGCAGACCAGTGATCTGCACCATTGTTGGTGCTTTGTGTAGTAATGAAAACAAATTCAATGCCCGCACAGAGTTTGTTAAGGATTAAATTTGACTAAAACAGGGCAGCAATGGGTTAACTGGACAGTGCAGTGTAAACATGCCAGGGGAAAGCTATCTATCATAGTCCCTAGTGTAGTGCATGGCTGTGGGGTTCTGTTACTCCAAGTCAGTAGGTAGGATAGAATGTAATGTAAATGGTTCTTTATCCTCTTAAACCAGCCATAGACTTTAAAAAAAAAAAAAAAAAAGCAGAATCTGTTTTCCGTTTGGAACTATTTCTCCTCTTGTGCTCTGGACAACTCGCAAGGCCTTGTTTTATAGGTCAAAGGTAATTTAGGGAAAAATAAGTCAATGTTCGTGTTCAGTCTATGACTGTTATGCTAAGTATTTTAACTTTTATTTTATTTTGCAGTAATGTGGTGCTGTGGCTCAAGATTATCTGCCTTTAGAAAAGTTGTGAGCTTAAATACCATCTATATATTAACATTAAAATGTTAATATATAGATGTTTTTAAAATGAGTGTTAACTTTTCTGGGTTGCTGGTCTCATGTAAAAATAGCTCACTCTGTTTTGTCAGTCTGAGTCTTTGAAGCTGCTTGGTAGCTATTTTTATTATTTAGTAGTTGGGACTTTAGCCTTACTTTCATCTTGTCTTATTTTCAAAACCATGGTTTAATGAACAATCTTCCAACAAGCCATCAGGTGGAGTATGGGAACTCTGTTCAGGTATATGTGGGAGAAGTCACAACATCTGAATAATAAAAACCGTTTCCAGGTGACTTTTGTGGCTTCCAAACAAACAATGAATGTCATGTAACAGGAGGTGGGCACAGGAAGGTGGTGATTTTTAAAAAAAAAATGTTTTATTAATGGGCGACTTTATTGCTGACTTTACACATTTTGTAGTAAACTGAATATTCACAACCCATTACCTGGTGTTTTCACTGGCCATTTAGTATTTAAACCTCTTTGGCCTTACAACCTCCCACTTTCAAATCTGATTTGTTGAACCCTACACCTCTACATGATACTCAGCCTGAACAGATGTTTCTAATTTTGTGTGGTACAACTCGAAGATTCAGAGGTAGATATAAGCAGTCTAACTACACAAATTAGAAAAGCTTGCAACCTAATTAAGAAGACATTTTTTAGAAGGAAACCCCCTTTCTATGTTTCTGATGCTGGACATTTTCGTAGTAGTCTCTTTTCTCCCTAAAATCATACAAATATTATCTGCTTAGGGTCTGCGCAGTGTGATCATACTGTCTTCATGAGCTCATACTAGCCAATGTATGAACAAGACTATTTGGCTAATTTTAAAATCACAGCACTTGAGTCTGTGTATTCATGAGCTGAATAAGCTACAGGGGACAGACTTGAGCAGGTACAATTATTTTTAAGTGTCTAAATACAAAGTACATATAATTGGATACATATGTATATTCTATTCCGAATTAAATCAAGAAACCTTCCGTGCCCCATTTTACTTGCTTGTGGCTGTAGCTTTATTAACTAGGACAATGATAAATTTGTCTTCCTATTCCACTTTGTTTTCAGAATACAGTATTATGAAAAGATCATTCCATCCTCTCTTCCAACTCTTCGAAATCATGCCTTACAAACTGTTTGGAAACATGACGTGTGGACACAGTCTTCAGCAATTCTACAAAATACCAGAAATTGCTTTTGGATTCTCTACCATGATTGCTGTTTTTCGGTTATCACTCCTGCTCTAGTTTGGCCGTTTTTTAGAATATATTGCAGCAAACCATTTTCTTTGTATAGTTTTGTGGACAAATGGTATTAATTTGTTTTTATTAACTCCTTTAAAATATGATATGTTAAAAATGTCCTCTGCTCATGTTAATATATTAAGTTTTCAATAATAACACTTGATATGGGAAGGTTTTCTATTTCATATATTTTTTTGAAAAAATTGCTTTATTTAGAATTTTTTTTTTTTTTTTAACGGTTTCACACCATATGGAAGAATTATGAATATCTGGCACGTTTTGTTGGATTTGTTTTGTGTGTTTTTTTTTTTTTTTTTTTTTGTATTCAAAACATGCCTGCACAAGTCACATGGAGCTCACAATTCATAAGTTCTTGTTTATATGTATGTTAAAACACAGTAAGAAACTCACTAATGTGCCTTTTACTTAAAGGGCCAATGTAAGCAATTTTCATGTTGAACTTTTTTTATTTATATTAACATTAAAAGTACAAGCCACAAAGCTTTAGCCAGATAATATTATTTCAAAACGGTTTACCTCAATGGGTACTGCTGTACTCCTCTCCACGTCTTTTTAGTCCTCCGCACTGCTGAAAGGAAGTGGAAGATTTAATCTGTGTCAACACTGATTGGGCTGTTTTGGTAAGACTTTAATATTGTCACAGTTTAAATCTTCCACTTCCTTTCAGTAGCACTTTTAATGTTAATAATAAAAATTAAAAAAAAAGTGCAACATGCAAATTTGCTTAAACTAGCCTGTTAAAGCTTTTTAGAGATGAATCTTATAGGTGTGGAATTTCACATTTTTAGAGTATGTGAAATACATGTCTTGGTCACTTTAATTTATGAATTCAGACTTTTTTTAAATTGGAGCTGAAAACTAGGGAAATCTAACTTGCAATAGACTTTGCACATAATTATAGTTCATAGTCAGAAGAACTCCCTTACATTCCTATCCTTTTTTAAGGGCAGGTTCATTTTTGTGAATTGGAGTATACATTTCTAAATAGACATTTATTCTGATAGGTACAAAACTAGCATTAAGATTTTATTTTTCTGGTCTTACCACCCCTACTCCACATTCCCCTGTAGTTAAAGGACAGCTAAAGTACCAGTGTACTCTACAACTAATGGCTGTTGGTATGTAGGTACATGCATAAGATTTATAATGTTTAACATTTTCAATGATAGTAGTTATACTATAAAGTTATAGGTTTGTGTCTGTTGCTCTGTGGTGCTCAGCTTTTCCCCGTTTACATAATTAGGGGTGGGCAACTGTGGCAGACTTCCACCTGTGTACTCTGGTGTAGATCAGGCCTCAGATTTACTCCAGTCAGACACTAGTGCGCCGCTAATTATGTAATCGTGGCCAAGCTAAGCCACACTGAGCAAATATCTGTAAGGTATGAGCTTATAACTAGAAGCATTCCGTTTAAAAATCAAGTATACTTATAAATGTACTCTCGTTTTTAACCATGTTTATTTTTAGAGTATAGTGGTCCTTTTTTTTTTTTTTAAATGTTTGTCTCTTTCCATTATGGAAACTGATGAGACTGTCACACTATTACTCTCTAGTTCTGAAGTAATTTGGAGATGCATTTGATATCAAACTTGGTTCCTGTGGATGCAAGAGGAATGAAAATATATATATATATATATATTATATTATATATATATATATTATTATATAATATTATATATATTTATATATATATTTTTTTTTTTTTTTTTTTTTCTTTAGTGTGATAATGAAAAGAGCTATTTGCTGGCAGAGGGACACTATTTTATGGTTCTTTTTTGTCAAACACTGAAAAAAATGGCTTTTTAAATAAAAGCTATTTAACATTTTATAGGTCTAAAGTGTTAAGTCAACATTTTATTGTTTCTTTTAATTGTAATTTATAGCTATATGCAACAGTTTCTGCAAATTACAATACATATCTGTAAATTTTCTTTGTCAATACCAACTTATCTATTGCACAGCTTACTCTAACACCATTTAACTTGCGTTTTCTTCTTCACATTTGGAGATTTGATTGTGCTGAGGATTCCGCTTGCTACTACCACACCCTGTAACCACAGTACCAGAGTTTGTGGGGTTTTTGTCAGATAAGTGTCTAGCTATTTAATGTATTAAATTACACATTTGTTTTCACAGTTCCTTTGTTCTTACAATAAGGACATTTTAAACCAAGGTTACACAATCTTTAGAGTGCAAACCTACATGTATTCACCTTATTTAAGAGTGACACAGCTTTGGATGAAGTTCTCTCTGTGTATAATTTACTGTATATACATTTTTGTAAAATGATTCAACAAGGTACCAGTACTGTTATTAAATGTATATGACGATGCTTAATTTCAGGATTTATGAGCCTGTGACTTGGTTAGTGCCTTCATCAGAAGGTAACCTCCTGTCTTGTAGCTAGATGGCGCTGGAAGTTGAGTTAGTGAGATTTGGGTTAGGGTAAGCTGGAGCCATGCAGATTGCAGTGCATCAGACTGCTTCTGAAGAGTGCGTGGTGGAGGATCCATACAACAAAATGGTGATTGAGGTTGTCCCACAGGTGCTTTTATGTTGTTGTTGTTTGAGTCACATCTACCTGCCTGGGACTTTAATCAGAAGAGGTCCAATTTTCAGTATTGTACAAATTAATGAATGCGGTTTCTTATGATGAACCCTCATCATCAGCATGGAGGACAGTGACCCAGCATTTGCTTCGGCTCCCCATTCCACAAGAGGGTTTTGTTGTACTGCCGTCTAGAAGCGCCCTGGATAGGTTTGGCGGTTAAGGTTGCTCAACTGAAGCGTGATGGTTTGCCCTCGCACGCCCTTGCAGGTGATGTTCACCTCTGATATCAAGGGCAGTTGGTGCACTGTAGTTTTGACAACGTTTATCTAAAATGGTGCAGTTTTGTCCAGTCGTGTACACTTTAATCACAGGAGCACGGGGCCAGTTCCCAAACTACACTTTTTCAGAAATCCTACCACCCTTGGTCCGAAAGCCAATGACCAGTCTCAGTCTGATAAATAGCATTGGTTTACCGCTGACTGTAATGGTTGATATATTTGCAGAATGTCTTCATGTTAGCTTTTTTTATATGCCCCACCGAGCCTGAGCCATGCTATATTTCATTGGCTACCCAGGGCTAGTGTCAAAAGTAGGTGGTGGTGATAATGTGACTCAACTGTGTAGAAAAGAGCTTTACTCATGGACAGAGTTTAAAAAAAAAAAAAAAAGTGTAACCTGACCAATTGTTTCATTTAAATTTCTGCTTCCTCTTAAATAGGATCAAATAAAGGGACATACATTTATGTTCATTAGGGATTTAGAGAGTGAGATATGCAATGGAGTAGGCCTGGAAAGCAAGCAGGAGATTATCACAGACCACATCACTTTATCCAAGGTGAAACTGAATGGGATTTTATTAACCGCTTCAGAAATGTTGTAATCTTGGATTCCATTTTGTATAGGTATCGACTCACTGAACTATTGTATTTTAGGGTGCTAAAAGTGGTGTGATATGCTGAGGGGGAATTGAGAACTTCTCTAAGAGTATAGGCAGGCCAATCTGCATAACAAAATGCTAAGCTGCGGCAGTACCCGATTACCGAGTATCTATGATGGAAGGAAATAAAGGTAGTATAAGGGATATTCTGATACATGTACACATGTTCTTTTTATCGTTCCACCCCTCATCATATAATTCTGGTACCAGGCCGAGTCCCTCATCTGTCACTTCAGCATTGCCTCCAAATGGCACGGCAGCAGCAGTAGACTTCCCTAGTGGAGAATGAGGTGTGTGGGGTGACCAATATGGAAAGGATTGTGGTAGAAAAATAAGTAACAAGGCATAGCATTACGCTGTGAAGGTTAATTAAGGAAGACAATGTATGAGACGTCTCTAGTACTATAACTGATACCCCTTTAGCTGTGGGCAAAGAGGTGTAGTTGATACCTCTATGCTCTTTTGTATGTGGTTAATCATACATTTGCGTGCTTCCTACTTTGACCCCTGGGGTTTAGACACCCCCACAGTCTGAGCTATGGCTCTTCACTACATTCTCTCACCCAGGGAAGGCTCACATAGCAATTAGAATAGTAGTCTCCCTGACTTCAAGGGTGGGACATGGTCAGCATAAAGCTTTTTATGACCTCAAGACTGAGTACCACTGATTTGAACTGGAATAATTAGTACAGGAAACCATGTCCAGCAATTACAGAACTTATACTTATTTTTTTGTTCTGGTTTGGTGCTTTCAGGCAAGACAAAGGAGCAAAAGAATTCATAATAAAAACACTTATGGAGCAGACTTACATGTTTCCATTGATCCAGGAGAGGCAACCACACCCTAAGCCTAAAGACCACTACAATATCTTATATACAATATGTTCATTTGAATAATGAAAATTGTTAATGATCAAAAGTGTACCACACATTCTATTTGTTTTATTGATCATTATCACAGACCAGAGCCACCTGTACCAACCACTATAGGAATTCCACCAGTAAGCTTGTTAAGAGAATATCGATTTGCACTTGGACTCTGCAAAAGGTATCAACTGGAACAGGACTGCAGTATGAAGCAAGCTGCAACCAATTATCTTTCATATTGCACAAGAAATATAGCTCTTCATATAGTCTCAAAACTGGGTATATCATTTACTATTTGATTTGCGAACATAGGGCTACTGCCCAATTCTCAAAGTTACGTACACTTAAAACCATTCTGAAAATTGCTACATATTCTATTAGCTACTTGCAATCAGATTAAAAGTTACCCGTCCCCAATTACTACAGACAAACTTGCAAAACCAGCTTCAGAAGTCTATTCGTGTTTGCAAAACTTGAATAATGAATGATAAATAATTACACAAAATTGATATTCTATTAGTGTTAGATCACAAGTAAAGTCTAAAGCACAAGTGAAAAAAGTAACTAGTTTCTGTCAGAAATACTGAGTACTAAATAGGACTCGCAAAGGCTTTTTCAAACACGTATTAAAGATGTAACAGCAATTAAACACGTAATACTGTACAAATAGTTGGGTTTTTTTTTTAAAGACTTTTGGAATGGTCATGCATATGTTAATATTGAAAGTGTTGCTGCAAGATGCAAAAAGCAATTAGACACAGTACATGACTAGATTGTAAGAAGAAAAAAAACATGTATACGCTTACAAATCATATGTAACACTCCCAGAAGGTTAAATGTATTTATATGTATCAGTCATGATATCTATATTAGAACAAAACATTGTCAATATTACACCACCACAACATATATGAAGTACCAGGAACATACACCACACTATTCAACAGTTTAATGCCAATCTGCAAACACCCACAACCACAAAAGCTGCTCTAATGCAGTGGCTAGTAAAGGGATAGACACACCTCAAATGATACTTAGAAACACTATTACTCATCACCACTGCACACTACTGATCCAGTTCATCTACCCCCTTCCATGGGAAGGTATGGCATCCATGATCAAACCTTCACTCAAAGAAAACGGGGTGGGAGAAATATCGGCATGAGGAGCCTTGGGTCTTAAAGACTGAAGGGGGTGACATTGATGTTGCCTACACGAAAACATCTCTACATAGCTCAGGCCAGTCACTTCGTTGTTCCCAGGAGCATGTAAGGAACATTCTGGCAGAGGCACAGAGACATCAGGACAAGGGGGATTGCAATAATCTGGCCATAATATCACATCCCAATTAACTTGAAGATTAGTGACTTGCAAACATGATTACAGTACTCAAATGCATAAAGGGATGGGTGTACAGTAAGATCATCAAACTCTAAATATATTAACATTACATAAATGTTATGTATGTTGATTTCCCAAAACCTTAACCATTGAAAACACACATAAACTGTGATAATGGTATAACAAAACTTTATTATATACTCAGAGCAAATTTAGAAATGCATATGACTGCATTAATATGATCGGTGTGGAAGGGCAAGAGAGGCTGTTTGGGAAAAAAGGGGACACCTAAAGGGTTAAAGGTAATACTGTATAATAATAATGATGCATAACATCTACTAGATTCACATGTGGTCATTACACCCCAGTAACCAGATTCTGATGAATACAAATCTCTTCATACATAATGCGCATAGCACTTACATATGGTCTTCATCTGCTCCATGAAACAGATGCCTAAACCCCTGAACCTATATAATCCAATCCAGTTACACACATACAGTGTGTTTCAAAAAAACTAAAATCTGATCAAAAAGTGGTCCAAACCTAAAAAAGGCAGAGGAGGATAAAAAAAACAAAAAATAGTGCATATACCGTACAGTGCTAAATGCCGTAACTGTAAAAATCTACCAACTTACCAGATCTTCATCTGCAAGCATTACTAGCCATTAGGTAGTTATTATACATTACTAGCTATGACCATTAATAATGATGTGTCATCTCACAATGAATGCTTAGCTGTGACCACAGTCAGAGTACTATCACCAACTCCATCTGATATTTTTTTAGCAACATTGATATCACTTTCATCTGGTATACAGGTATTATCACATTTTAAAGGATACTTATGAAATCATAATGTCAGAACCACTACCATTAATACGGAGGGGACACAAAGGCCAGCAGTCATAATCTCTGTTATTTACATCAGACACAAGTATCTGTTCTCATGCTGATATTGCGGAGAGAATGACATGCTTCACTAATGCGTGTATTAATACTGGCTTTGATTAACATTCCATTGTCTGACTTTTCAAGTCCAGCACCATAGCTGTATTGGTCTAAATTTATGCTAACAATAATAATGTATCATAAACCTGGATATATGATTTAATAGATATCGTGTGAGCTACATTTATAGGAGGGGATGTCATTGATGGAATGCCTGATGCCACTGTGAATACATTTTAATTACTTAATATTTTTAACCATTTTTACAGATGAAGAAAATGCCTTCATGTACCTAAATTGTGCCTAAAATCACAAAAATAATAAGAAAAAATCAAAAATAAGGACAGCATTCCTCAGTGACCACCAATTTTGGGTGAAATGTTAAACATATCCTGTCCATAGAGAAGTGGATCAGACCATGTGATAGGAGGTAGCCATCTGCTTTTAAAATATCATCACATAGGCCAAGATCCTATACTCTGTAGCCAGGCTAAATTATGTTAGCATTCGGACCAACAGATTGTCACTGAGGAGTGCTGTTGAGAAGGTACAACCCCTACATCCTCTTCCGCCTTGCCACAGGGCCCTAACCCCATGTGGCCACAACCTTCTCTCTAGTTGAGGGGGATTGCAAGGGTAGGCATCCCCCCCAGGAGGCAGCAGCTACCGGGTTGGTGGAGGCATTGAGGGAGCTGAGTGGCCAGGCTGTGGGTGTGTGGGAGAGGCCTCTTGGGTAGAGGAGGTAGTACCAGAGGGCCCTAGGTGGCATCAATGTTCAGTTGGATGAGCGTGCTCTGGATGTCAGACAACTAGAGCATCCTGGCCAGGTAGGACTCCACCATGAGGTTGTGCCTCCTTACCTCCCTATAGAGTCTCCACAGTTTGCTGACCATGGAGGCCTGGTTTGAGGAGACTCTGGTCTAGAGCCCTGAGTAGCCTCCACTTGCTTCCGCATCAGGACCAGCATCTTCCCAATGGCGACCTCCAATGGTGGACCTTGGCAAGGAGGTCTGCTCTGTGTGGGCATGCCTGGGTAAGGAAGTGCAGTGGTGGTGGCCCAGTGGGGAGGAGCTGAGGCCCAGCTGAAACTTGGGTTGGTTGTTGTGTGGTGGTGGGCCTGGTGATGGTGGGAGCAAGAGGGGGTGGTGGAGAAAGAAAACCACTGTAGTCTGTCCATTAGGAGGGCCAGGCTGGTGAATCAAGTGTCCCCACTGCCCAGGTGAATTGTTCATCCTCCTCATTTCCCCGGCCGTCACATCCTCTGCTTTCCTTCTCCTCAAAAGCCAGGTCCTGTGGGGCTCACTAGCGGACCTAGTCCTCCGGCCAGCTGGAAAAGAGAAATATGGTGACCACTTACCAGGGCCTGGATCCTGGTGCCTTGAGCAACCATAGAGGACATACACACCATTGGAAAATGGGTAGGGAAATTATATTTCCACAAGGGAAATGTGGGCAGGTGGGTGGTGGGGTGAATAGCCCCAAAACATAGGGCCATAGTGTACCACCATGCTTCATATGGTCTTATGGCATATGTTTCTGGCTTACCCTGTATACTATATATAATTCCCATGTTATATTACTGTGTTATGTTTTAACTGTAACTAAATGGTCATGAAACAGTTAAACAAAATAGGTTTACAATGAAACATTGTAGTAAGACAAGACCCAGTGATTGTATTTTAATCTGTTTTGTCCCATTGTTTACCAGATAAGCTAATTACATCTCTGATGTGCTAGACAGCTAGAAATTACATGTATTTTATTATAATATCTAACCATATAAATATTTTTTGACTTTCCAGAAATAAATCAGTTCATTGCTGAGACATATAGAAATGGTATGTTCTCTTATTTGCTCCTGGTGGCTGCAATACTGATCCTATCTCCACCCTGCAAGTAACCTGTCTTGGTCACTACCACGGGAAGGTTACTGAGACTCCTGGTAGTGCTGATCCCTGATGGAGAGACCTTTTTTTTTTTTTTTTATTTACAAAAAGTTTCATACAAATATAAATACATAAAACAATACGAATACATACATTCATCCTATTCATACATTCATCCTATTCAAACGATGTGAGAGCTTTATCAAACATTAATATCTCCAAAGGGGGAGAACTTATTAACATTTATTTATCTTTCTCATAAAGGATATATCTCTTAATACGATGTGAGAGCTTTATCAAACATTAATATCTCCAAAGGGGGAGAACTTATTAACATTTATTTATCTTTCTCATAAAGGATATATTTTTTAATAAACCCAATTCAATAATTTACATGTTGTGTCAATATATATTTGTCTCATAAGTACCAGTTAGATAATAAACCTTTTTTTTTACACAAAACTCATATCATTGTCTTCCATCAATTCTCTATTTAGTGTTACTAAACTTATCACTTCTTTCCATGATGGAATTGATGGCTGATTCCAATGTTTTAACAAGAGGGATTTCATTACTAATAAAACATGTGAAATTATATATTTACTTTGAGGAGCTATTTTAACAATATCCATATGAAACCATACAATCTGAGCAGAGCATGGGATCTTACTACCCACAATTTTTGATAACTGGTGGCAACAATGGGACCATAATGAGTTAATAATCCCACATTCCCACCAGGTATGCATTACTGTCCTTGATTTCCACATCCTTTCCAACAAAGAGTTGAGGTCTGGGGGCAAAAAAATATTTATTTTCCTAGGAACCAAGTAACATTTTTGGATCAATTTAAAATATATTTCCTTATATGAAGCATTTATTGATGATTTTTTTCACTAAATTAAACGCTTTTGACTACTTGTTCTACCCAATTTTCTTTTAATTCTAATTCCCAGTCTTTAATTCCTCTCAATTTAATAAGAGGTGATAAGTATTTCATGGTTTTATGATGTGAGAGTCATCACCTTTTATTATCAATTGCTTCATATGTGATACTTTCTTTCTATAAGTGTTCTCATATCCTAAGAAGTATAGACTTTTTTCTATGCCCACATAATTCAACCAAGAAAGTTTTTTTAGTCCATATTTTAGCTGGATATCATCTAACTTTAATAAGGAACCTTTGGTGTATGAATCATCTATAAATACTATCCCCTTTTTTTTCATAACTTGTACTTCTAAATTTTTATCTTTGAGGGCAAGTATTTCTATAGGGGCAGCCAGAGAAGGGACATTCACCAAACCCATATTTGTTGTATTTTTTGCCAGTATTTAATCAATGATCTTAAATTACCTGGAAAGGTCTTAAACATTTCCATATCCAAATTTTGAAGCCACGTAATAGTCTGAATAGGTATGCCACTTAATAGATCTTCCTCTATTTCTTTCCATCTAGTTTTTATTTATTTTGAAAGTTCCAGATTATCACCTGTGACACTGTAATACTATCATATATTTCTTTTATCGACGGATCCCCCATCCCTCCTTTGTCAAATCTTTTACTGGCTATATATTTTTTTTACTCAATTTTTTTTATTTATGTATATGTAACTATCCACCAATTGTTGAATTATCTTAATTTCTCTATTTGAAATTCTTCCAGGAAGGCATCTAAGTATATATGTAATTTTTGGAATTATACTCATATTAATAGCGGCTATCCTGGCTGACCAAGTTAGATTCAAATATCTCCATTCATGGTGGATTTCACTAATTTGTTTTGTTAATATTTCATATTATCTGACCAAATTCTTTATTTGAAATGTAAATGTAACCCTAGATGAGTAATTTCTTTTGTTTTCCAGTTATATGGATATAGCATTACTAATCTCTCTTTCATTTCACAATTTATCCCTTTGGTTAGTATATCTGTTTTTTTCATGTTAATTTTAAAATATGAAATGTTACCAAATTCTCTTAGGATTTTCTCCAGTTTAGGACAATATCGTTTGCAAGAAGCATGATTTTATAGTCTTCCTTTCCTATTTTTACTCCTTTAATATCCTCTGCATCCCTAAAGTATTAAGCCAATGGCTCTATGAACAGAACAAATAACAAGGGTGAGAGGGGGCATCCTTGTCATGTGCCATTACGTATTATAAAACGCTGGGATTCCGTCTCCGGTCCAACTATTCTTGCTCTGGCATCCGTGTAGAGTGCCTTTATCATTTTATCTGAAAACTCCCCTAATCCAAACTTTTTTAGGACTGCCTCAAGAAATTCCCAAATGACGCTGTCAAATGCTTTTTCAGCATCAAGTGACAGGACCAGTGTGGGAACCACTTTACTTTTAACATAATACATCAGATCAGCTAGGCGCCTCGTATTATCCGAAGCTTGCCTTCCTTTTATAAATCCTGTCTGATCCGTATGGATTACTTTGGCAATTATACCTTTCAGTCTATTTGCCAATATTTTAGAGTAGAATTTTACATCTAAATTAATTAGGTAAATTAGACGATAGTTTGTATATTCCTTTGAGTCATTTCCCTCTTTTAAGATATTTATAATTTTAGCTTCTAGGAGTTCTGGGAGTATTTTCCCTGATATTTTAAACTCATTATACATATTATTCATATGTTCAGTTTATTCTACTGAAAATGCCTGATAATAAAGTTGATCAAATCCATCTAATCCCGGGGCCTTATTTGGTTTACCCATTTTTAGCACTTCTTCAATCTCTTTCCTTGTTATTACTCTACTTAGAGCACTTACATCTTCTACTGATATCTTGGGGAGTTCTATTTTGTTTAGAAATTCCTGGATAACGGGTTTCTCAGGTATCACAAACTTAGGATCCTGTATTAAGTTGTATAACTTTGAATAGTACTTCGCAAATATCTCTCCAATTTTGAACTTTGAATAGTACTTCGCAAATATCTCTCCATATTTTGAATACGATTTTCTGAATCTTTAAGAGTCAATATTTTATTTTGTAGATGTTGTTTCTTTAATTTATTAGAGAGGTATTTGCCCATTCTATTCCCCATTATAAAATTAGTTTGTTTGTTTTTCCAAACTAAGGAATATTTTCCTTATCTTCATATTGATTTAATTAATTATGAACCCCAAACTTTTACTGGGTAAGATTTTGTTTAATCTTTGTACTTTCTCCAAATCTATGTACAGTTGCCCCAAGGGCTTTCCTCTTTTCCTATACATTTCCACAGATTTTGAAATCATTATACCCCTGATAAATGCCTAGTGGGCACACCACAACATTGAGGGAGATTTGACCGAATCTTTGTTAACCTGAACGAAATTAGTTAATTCACCTCTTAGATATTTCAAGAATTCTGGATCTCTAAGTAAATTATGATCTAATTTCCAGTTCCTTCTGATGTAGAGATCTTGACTGATAGAGAAGCCAGAGATCAGGGTGCTGGTGCCAGAATTTCCAAAAACCCAAATGGTCCTTGTGGGTAGTTAACCTGTAGTCTATAGCAGGTGGCCCTGGGCAGTAATAGCCCGTAACCTCGGATTGTCACAAATGGTATGTTGTGTTAATTATGTTGAATGATACATTAGTTTCTGTTTTTTGCTATCTGACATTGATACAAATGTAACCTTATGAATTAATTTACTAAATTATTATTTATAATATTAATTATGAATATAATAATTATTATTCTCTAAGTGTAAAGATAAGATCCACACTCTTGTTTTTTACGATAGCAATGTATTCAATAAGGCTATGTATCGAAATACAATAATTAATACATCATATACATAAATATGATAATACTATAAAACAACATCTCTTCAAATAGCAGAAAAAGCATTCTAAAGTGACCAAGTCTAATATACTGTTGTGGTGCTTTGTCCATGTGTGTGTCGATGATAAGTTACCAGTCCTTTACAATGTCCATCCAGCAACAGAGGTAGTAGTCAAGAGAGAGAGTTCTGCTCTGTACACTCTGTTTTTATGCTATAATTAACTCTACCCCTCTGATAATCATCCCTATTTCACTTCACTGGTCAGTTAGGGCCACATGTCCTCTGAACAAAGGGCTGCATGGCTATTAGATTCTCAATCTTGGCTAAGACTAGAATGAGACAGTTTTTGGCTCATACTCAGCAGAGGTGCAGATGTGCATGTTACTTGATATTTCTGTGTTCTCTATTGCTTAAAGGGATATCTAAATTTCCTGAATTATGAATGCATCTGACAGAGGAAAATTAACAGTATATGAAAAAAAAATGTTTGCATGAAAAAATAACAACATAAACATCTAAACACTTACCTTGAAGTTAGCAAAATCTATTGTAATGTCTGACAGTTTAAAATGAAGGTTAACACCCCCTCCAATTTGTTTTGGCCAATCTGGATAGAGAAAGATTTGAGACATAGCACCATGTTAGTTGCTATGGTAACACCACAGTGCATATACAGTAAGTAGGGATGAGTTATATACCAGCAGTGACAACACTGTTCTCCTATTGACTGTGATACAAAGCAGCATGGGATATTGTTAAATATAATCCCTTTATACTGGAATTCTAACCATATATCCTGACCAGTTAACTTACATCTGACTGCTATAAGAACTCCAAATACACTGGAAACTTATAAGTTAAAAGGTTTATTAACATACAACAGAAGTGGTGAGATTGGCATCTGAAATACAAGGCTCTACCTATCTAATACTAATGTGTGTATGCAAGAGTGTAGAGAATTCCTCCTAATTCCTCTGTTCCTTTCCCAAGATGATTCTACTACCCAGCAAGTCCATTTGGCCCAGTTATACACATCAAAGCCACACCTTGTAGATTGTTCCAGCCAACCAAATCTCATGTCCAGTGTCCTTAAGGTAATGATCGCTAGATGTTACTGTAGTCCAAGATAATTACCCATTTCACCTTTTCTCGACCCCTTGTCTCTTTTGAGTTGATTCCCATGCTTTGTGTCCATGATGCAAATACACCCCTGTGGCTTCTTTTGGTAAAGACCAGTTTCTGTTTAATTATCACCAGGGTGTTATTCAAGAAGTTTCTTTGCTTTGTTGTTTATGACAGATAGCATCTCCTGTTGGGAGTAATCCTGAGTTTCAGCAAGCAGGACATTCCTAGCACATTAACCTCTTCATCACCAGTGGGTTATTATAGCTGTGAAATTAGTTAGTTCATTAAATATTTATAACAGATATGAACCAAAGTAGCGTGGGAAATGTAGTGTATCACTGACATGTGACAGGAAGCTGCAAGGAGGAAGCTGCAATGAGATTGGCTGAGCTAGCAAGAGCAGGTAATAAGCATGCAGCATCCGGAGAGCAATATTAACCCACTGTTTGGGGAGGAACCAGGAAGATTTGTAGACACCCCCTGGGGGTGTCAACATAATCATTAGAGGGATCTTTAGATATTAATAAAAATACAATGTTTTATGAGATGTGCTGCATACACATAGGCTACTTTTTGCCTACAGAGTGCAGAAATGTATTAATCCAGCTCACTTAGATATCCTTTTAAGGTCAGGACCGTGCTGACCAGAGATATTGCCACCATGTGGTCACACCAAAAACTGACAAGGTCTTATTCATGATATAGGCCATTCATATCAATTATTCTGACTTCATGTCAATAATTATGATGCCAGGCATATCTTACAGACATCTTGTTGTCTTGAACCTGGATGTAGCTACAGATATGATACATTTTTGGGATTATGAGCTTAATTGTTATTGGCTCATAACGATATCTTGATTCCTGCTGAAGTCTGTATATGCTAACACATACACTTAAGAACTTGTTTGGTAGGGTGTCATACTAACCATTCCGTGACAGTATCTCATCAATAGTTGCTAATATTCTGCTTAGAGGCTTTCCCTGATAGGCTAGTACACTACATTGCATATTCATCCTTAGGTAGTCTGTATCTGCATACGCTGCAGTGGGCACACCAATACATGTAATCTCTATTGAATGATTATTCGTGTTGAGCCTACTAATGAAAGTGATTTGTCAGTTTCATGGATTTAATGATGATATATCTGATCCATATATCCATTGTTAAATCCAGGGAGCTGAAATGTCAGTGTCATTAGTGGTCATAATTTACTTGTGTTTTCTATGTGTGTGTATGATGTACATGTGGTGGCATGTTGATGAATCTGATATTCACCTGACAAGGAGGCTGGATCCTGTTGGGCCACCAGGCCTGGACCTCCAGCTATGGACAACTGGCTCAGCATCTCCCTGAGCACCCTCTCCCACTCATTATACTTGAAAGTCACTTGGAGGCCACCACTTGGTGCTACCTCCTTCCAGGCCTGGTCCCTGGTCTAACTCCTTCTCCCTCCAGATAGCACTAAGGAGGACCATCATCTTCTCATGCCTGTAGTTCGGGACCCTGTGTCTGTCCCCAGTCTCTTGCCCTCCTGATTGTGGATGGGTATACTGTCCTCCCTCCTCTGACCCTGAGGCCTGTCCCTTCTCCACACTACCGACCCCCTGGGATAAGACCCCTCCCCTCTGATCCTATGCTTTGATTGCCTATCACTATGGGCGACTTACTCCCCCTCTCTACCACTCCTGCACTCCCCTTACCTCCACTCCCCTCTCTTCCACTCAGCTATGTTCCCCTCTCCTCCACTGCCCTCTCCTCCCCGCTTCTACCCTCCTCTCTCCACCCTCCATAGGAATCCTAAAAATAAAATAAGGAAAATTGAAAATAAGTGTTTTGTATATATTTCTGATGTCAAAAATGTTTTATGTGTATTATATGTTAGGGTATAGGTTGGGGTGAGTGTGTGTGGATGTAGTGACCTATCTATATGTGTATCTATGTGTGTTATTACTCTATGTGTATGTATATTATGTGTTTTGATGTATTAAGTGTAAAATACGTTTATCAGAAATAGAAATCAATAAAACCGTAATAACCTACATGCAAAAATCACCTACTCTCACTTTCTAAGACTAAAACCTCCAGCTCCAGGAACTGCATGCTGTTTTTAAAAAATCTACAACACAGTCAAAGCATGGGTGTGAAGCTTGCAGCTTTATTATCTCAATGCACTTTAAAATATGGGGAAAGCAATGGAAGACATTGCAATTACTTGCACAACAACTCCCAACTATCAAATATAGCAAAACATTTATTTTATTTTCCTCATAGGTTGTAATGGTAATACATATGCCAATATGAAAAGCCATGCTGCAACATGCTGAAAGCTATTAAAGACACAATACCTCAATAATTAAATTGCAACACAAAGCCATGGAAATGGCTGACATATTAACCCTTTCTCACTCATAGAGGCTCTAATGTGGACCCTAAAAATACAAAGACCATCTTATATATATGTAACGATTTGCAAGTAAGGGCTATACAAGCCCAGAGCCACTTGCTATAGACTACAGGTTATCCACCCACAAGGATCATTGGGTTCTTTGAAATGTCGGCACCAGCACCCTGATATCTGGCTTCTGTATCAGTCAGAGCCTCTCCCTCAGGAACCAGTGTTACCAGGAGTTACATCAACCTTCCTGTGGTAGTGACCAGGACAGGTTACTTGTAGGGTGGAGATAGGTTCAGTATCGCAGCCACCAGGAACCAAATAAAGAGACCATATGATTTCTATATGTCTCTCAGTGAACTGATGTATTTTTGAAACGACAGCAGTATTTATAGGGGATAGATACAGAGGGAGTGTGCACAATGTAACAAATGAGAGGGGTTTGGCAAACAATCACAAGAGATAAACTCTGCATGGGTCTAACAATAGTTTCCTGAGTGTAATAGGCTTAATTTCTAATACACATCCTGCTGTCTCTAGCACATATCAGATGGGATTAACTTAATCTGGCAAACAAAGGAACAACGCAGATTTATAAATACAATAGAGGTGTTTATGCAGATAATCCATTGCTGGAGTCAAACAGTCGAGTGGCTCAATGGCCCAACACCCAGGCTGAGAAATAGGGGTCCGTGACCATATATTTCACTCATCACATCTACATTGGGACAACAAATAGTGGACAAATTACACTGCCACATGGTATATAACAAGTACCAGGGGGACATTTTACATATGGTTGTTCAATCCCTCAGTTGTGTCTGACTCTCTGTGACCCTATTGACGCAGCACACTTAATAATGTCTATGTCTGTGCGTATCCATCAGGTTTGCATGCCAAAGATACTGGAGTGGGTTGCCAGTTACTTCTCGAGTGGACTGTGATTTGTCTTGCCTCTGCTATGACCTCCCCACCTGCAGTGGCCCTACATGGTATAGCTCACAGCTTCATTCAGGTACACAAGCCCCTCATTACCACCACTTTGCAATCCTGAAGGGACCAGGGGAACATACACCACACTATCTTACTCTAACCCATCAGGAAGGGCCACAAACCCACATGGAGGCTGTGCAAAGGCACGTGGATCCAACTCACCTTCATCTCCGCTCCGCCCATCCTGAAAAGTCCCACGCAATTGCTGGTGGCCATGTGCCGAGATCTATACCCATTATAATTTGGTGACCTCCCATTAAGTGTTTTGCTATCAATCAATTTACATTATCACCTGTCATATTGTTATCAGGCGAATGTTGATAAGCCACAATATCACAAATTAGACTTTGCATGTATATTAACCCTTTATTATTTTATATGAAATATTTTATTATTTGATATCTCATTATATTATTACTACTATTAATATTGTTATTATATGTATTAACCTATTGCCCAGTAACTAGGGCCCTTTAGTTTACAGATATAGGAATGTAACACAAATCGGAGGTATGTTGATGTCCCAAAACCCCAACCATTGGAAACATACTAACACTGTGAGAACGGTATAACAAAGCTTTATTTCATACACAGAGCACAATCAGAAATGGACAAGACTGTGCATGGGTGGATCCCGGGAGAGCAAGAGGCTTGTGGGAAAAAAATGGGATACCTAAAGGGGGTAATGTCATAGTCTAGAATATGCATGATGCATAACACCTACCAGGGTCACATGCGGTCACTACACCACTGCAACCAGAATCTGATGAAAAAAAGGATCATCAGAAATCTCTCCATTTAATTGAAGAAACCATTAATGTGCATAGCACTTACAACTTGTCTAGATCTGCTCAATTAAACAGATGACTGAACCTCTGGACTGTGTAATACTATCCATTTTCACACATACCCTGTGTTGACAAAACAAAAATCTGAAAAAAAGTGGTAAAAAAAAATGACGGAGGAGGATAAAATAAAATCAACATGTATGTACAGTAGAGTGCTAAATACTATAACTGTAACAATATACCCACTCACCTGATTCCCATCGGCAAGCATTACTAACTATTAGCTAGGTCTCTGGATAACTCACTGGCCATGACCATTAATAATGATGTGTCATCTCACAATAAATGCTTAGCGTCAGTGGTCAAGGTGTACCATGCCCTTCACCATATGATATTGTTCATCAACATTGATATGACATCTATCAGCTATACAGGTGTTAGCACATGTTAAAGGAAAACCATGATATCAGCTATAGGGGAAAATACCCATTAATACAGAGAGGACACAAAGGTCAGCAGCCAGATTCAATGTTACTTATATCATACACAATGATCTGTTCTCATGATGATATTTAGGAGAGGATCACATGCTTCACTATAACATGTAATAATGCTGGCTGTCATTAACATGCCATTGGGAGACTTTACAAGTCCACCGCCATAGTGGTATTAGTCTACATTTAAGCTAACAACAATCATGTCTTAGATATCTGGATATAGTTAATATTGTGGGAGCTACATGTGAAGGGGGGCTCTTATTGAAGGATTATCTACCTGAGAGGCACTGGGTAAACCTTATACCTCATACATTTCCTTCACAATTCGTGCAGATGCAGGAGATGCCGTCATGGACCTGAATTGTACCTAAAACAAAAAGAAACAAAACACCTACAAATTAAGGCCTTAAAAACATAGGGACTGCAGCATCTCTTCTCAACAGCATTCCTCAGTGACCATCAACTGGTGAAATGTTAAACAGAACCCTACGTGTCCACAGAGAAGAGGATAGTGGACCATGTGATGGGAAGTAGCCATCTGCGTACAAAATATCACCATCACACAAGCCAAGATCCAAGACTATGTAGCTAGGCTAGACTAGGTTAACATTTGGACCAATAGATTGTTACTGAGGAGTATTGTTGAGAAGGCACAAACATCAGCCCCTAGGTCCTCCTCTACCTAGCCGCAGGGCCCCAATCCCCCGTGGTGTGCCGCCATCTCCCTGGTGGGGGAGGGAGGGGGGCAGGGGGAGGCAGCAACACCTGCAGTGGTGGTGGTAGAGGCATGGTGGGAGGAGAGGAGGGGCCAGGCTGAGTGTGGACGGGGGATGCCTCCGGGGTAGAGGAGCCAGAGCTGGGGACCAGATTGAGTCGCATGGCTTCTGCAGTCACTTGCTGGAATGCGCTCTGGTCCTCTCCCATCATGAGCAGCCCGGCTAGGTAGGATGCTTTTTTTTTTTAATGATTTGTATTATGAGAAGAAAAAGAATTGCTATGTATCCATGTACACATTGAAAAAGGTAAGACATAACATGGTATAGTGTCATATTACGACTGTAATAAACATATTTTTGCTACATTTTCTCATTGTTTTTGTTATTTTTTTTTTTTTTTTAAACTATCTATAACCTCATGTCATTTTTCCACTGTAAATTTTAACAGAAATGTCAACAGTAAAAATAGAAATATCGTACTGTAGATATAAGAAGAAAATAAAAAGGAAAAAGAAAAAGGGAGATTATTATCGTTTATTTGTAACGTGCCTACATATTCCGCAGCGCTAAAGATAATCAATCCCTGAAAAACTTTCCCACCAATCTCAGCTGCCAGCTCTCAAAGTCCAGATATCCCAACAGGAGACCCCTGTTCTGTATCTCTCATCCATCTCAGCCGATAAGACACTCATGGAATGAATAAATGTAATTTTTCGTAATCCTTCCACGTGTGTTGGAATGGTCAATTTCCAGTGTTTTGCAATTATGCTTCTAGTTGCTAGGAATATTTGTTTTGTTAAAAACTGGGCTGTTTCGTTAAGCCTGGAATTGACAATCCCAATAACGCTTTCTCTGGTTTTTAAATGATATTCATATCTCATAGTGCCTCTAGTAAAATATAAATTGCATTCCAGAGATCTTTATTTTTGGGGCATTCCCATAGCATATGTTTTATCCTCTAGAGTAGTTTCCATCTGATAAATTATTAAAGTCTAGCTGTGGTAAGATACCATCTCATGACAGTTTTATATGTATTTTCCTTCAATGTTACATTTAAGGAGCAGTTAGTCGCGTTTTTTAAGATTTTACCCAATTGCTCTTCATCTATGGTGATATTAAGTTCTGTTTCTCAGGATGATCTATAGGACACTTGGTTAGGAGTGGCCTGATCATTTAAGTAGTTGTAAATTACGGTAAAGTTTTTCTTACCATTCAAATTGTGTAGACAACAAAATTCGAAAAGGGTTTTACTAGCTAGTTTGTTATCTTTTGCAATATGGCCTAGTTTGGTATTAATCATCATTAGATTTAACCATTATTCATGCAGTAATTGGTGGCTTGCACTGAATTCAGTGGGGGACCAAGTCTGACATTCCAACAAAATGTCTGCAAAAATTGTTATTTGTTTTTGGATCCAGCAAGCTAATTGGGAATTTTTATTTATGGAAGGATATTTATGGGGCATCCATAGTGGGGCTAACCGTGAACCGTTTTCTAACAAACGGGATCTTTTGTTTATCTGTTTCCATAATGTGATGGAATGGCTTATGCTCATTGGTAATGATTTCATGGTAACTTCATGATGTATGCTTAACCATAATATCTGATTCAAAAGTATATTTTGTTCCCTGAGAACTTGATGTTCTATTTCTACCCACACTGGAGGTGAGTCCTTAATGTACCATTTGGTTAGTTGGTCTAGTCTTGCTGCCTTTTAATATCTTAGCAGATCGGGGGTGGCTAAGCTTCCTATTTGTTTTGATGCTGTCATAGTTGTCCTAGGTTTTTTATTGTTCCATATGAAGTTTGATTGCCTTTTGTAGAGTTGTTAAATATTTTAGCTTAAAGGACCACTAAACTACCATAGACTGCTCTCCTTAACCTGAAAGGGAAAATCAACATTAATACATGAAAAGTAAAAAATAAAAAATAAATAAATAAAGCATACTTACCTTTTCAGAGGCTGATGTAGGCTGATCTGATCCTCTTCAGCTTGCCTGCATATCCTAATGAGGGGGGTGTGAGTGCCACAGAGCCTGTTAGCTCTGTACTGCGCGGATAATTGAACTTAATGGGCAACATTTTGATTGACAGCTAGGGGGAGCGTTTAACAGTGATGGCACGCATGATGTCACCAATAAGCCCGCCCTAGAGCTGTCAATCAATTCAGCACAGACACTGAACCAGCCACGACCACTGCCTACACTGATCCCACCTACCTCCCTCCTCCAAACATGGCTGCCTGTGAGGATCTCCACTAGCAGGTTAGAGCCATGTGCTCTGTGTGTGTGTGTGTGTGTTACATCTGTCTATCTGTATCTTTCTATCTATCCCATCTATTTATTGTGTCTTCCTATTTTATCTACCTGTTGCATCTACTCATTTCATCTACCCATCCTATGTACCTATCTACCCATTTTATTTATTCATCTCATCTATCCATCTCATCTACCTATTCCATCTACCCATTATATCTACCAGTTGCATATACCCATCCCATCTACCTATTTCATCTTCCCATTCCATCTACCTGTTGCATCTACCTATCTATCAATTGTTTCTACCCAACCCATCCACCTATCTACCCACTGTATTTATTCATCTCATCTACCAATCCCATCTACCCATTCCATCTATCCATCTACCTATTCAATCTACCCATTGTATCTAGCCATCCCATCTACCTATTCCATCTACCCATTCCATCTTCCCATTTACCTATTGTATCTACCTATTGTATCTATCCACTACATCTACCCATCTAACTATACTACCTACCCATTCTATCTACCCATCATATCTATGATCTACCTATACCATCTACCCAATGCATCTACCAATCACATCCACCTTTTCAAACTGCCCATTGTATCTACCTATTCATCTACCCTTCCTATCTACCCATCCTATCTACCTATCCCATGTACCTATTGCATCTACTTATTTTATCTACATATTGTATCTACCCATCCCTGCTACCTATTGTATCTACCCATTCTGTCTCTCTATCCTGAATAGAAAAACCTACATGCAAAGAGGGTGGGTAATAGACTTCTATGGGACACTCCCTACCCCCCCCCTCTTCCCCGCAACCTGATTGGTTGAAGTAAAGATGAGCAACCGAACCCCCCTGACTTTCATTTAGAAGAGTCTGTGGGTGGTCTACACACATATAAACACACATATTATATTATCTCATATCTCTGCCAAAAATTGATGGATTTCAAAAATTCAAAAAGTATTTCAACATGCTTTTATGCTTCAAAGTGGTGTGGTCCAAATTGTGCTGAATTAAGTGGCCATTTAATTGGTGTCGGGATAGTGCGAAAAAGGTAGAATAGTTTAGGGAGGGTGTTCATTTTAATGGCGTAATTTTTGCCAAACCACGAGATATTGAGGGTAGACCAGGTTCGGAGATCTGTATATATTTCTTTAATAATACTGGGATAGTTGACTTCATAAATTAGCTTAATAGATCTGGGAATTTTAATTCCCAAGTATGTGATATGTTCCGGGGACCATTTGAAACAGCAGGTTTTCCAGTTGTTTGGGCAATTAAATATTAAGGGCCTCGCTTTTATTCACATTCACTTTATATCATGATATATGGCCAAATTTGTTTAATATTTGAAGCAAACTAGAAAGACTGATTAATGGGTTAGAAACGGAAAGTAGGATGTCGTCCGCAAAGAGACTTAGTTTGTACTCTTTGCCATCCAGTTTGATCCCGTTAATATCCGGGGTGTCCCTGATTGCTATCTCTAGAGGCTCAAGACATAATGGAAAAAGCAAAGGGGACAGGGGACATCCTTGTCTTGTTCCTTTAGCAATATTAAATGGTTGTGATCTAAATCCCTGATATGAAATAAATGCTTTTGGGGTGGAGTACAATGTCGTGACACTCTCTAGAAATTTTGCAGTCATATCTCTCTCATATAGGTCCAATCGATCCTATCGAATTTCTCAGCATCTAAAGATAGTAGCATTAGTGGTATATTTGTATTGGAAGCTATGTCTATAAGGTTAAAAAGTTGCCTCGTATTATCAGGTGCTTCCCTACCTGAAATAAAGCCTACCTGGTCCGGATGGATCACAGATGTCAGTAGTGATGCTAATCTATTTGCCAGAATCTTGGAATATAATTTGGTGTCATTGTCAATCAATGATATAGGCCTATAACTACTACATTGTCTGGGATCCTTTCCTTCTTTATGTAATACAATCATTTTTGCTTCCAGAAATTCAGCTTTCATAGTTTTCCCAGAGAGAAAATCATTGAATAGAAGCTGAAGATGAGGCAAGAGAGTTTCTATTTATTGTTTATAATTGTAGTTAGTGGATCCATCCGGACCAGGAGCCTTATGGGGTTTAGTGGTCCCTATTGCAATTCTAATTTCTTATATAGAGATAGGTCGTGAGAGAATCTGCTTTAGTTTTTTCGAGTTGAGGTAGTGTGATGGACGATAATAAAATATTAATTTGGGATTTATGGTTATGTGTCCCAGAGTGGGCAGGTGGTGAATATAACTCTGTGTAGAATTGTTGGAACTTCTTTGTAATTTGGTCTGGTTGATATATAATATCATTTTCTTTTGTTAGTAATTTGGGAATAAATGAGTTTACTCTCTGCTGCTTAAGTCTCCTAGCTAACATTGAGCCTCATTCAATTCAGAGGCGCAAGTTATGGAGGTATAGGCCATATGTCTGCAGGCCTGCTGCGCGCACGCAGGTTAGAAAGTTATGGTGCTATTCAATTGATCAAGGCCGCAAGTTATGGGCCGATGGCAAAATTCGGAAATCATGCTGTCGTATGTGGCATTTGCAAGCTTGAACATGAAGGCCGTAACTCCCGTGATAGAAACAGCCAATGGAAACAGAGATCGTCATCATTACGGCTTTAGTATTAGTAAAAAAAATTAGTTTTTATTTCAAAGTCCTACGGGGTTGAATTATGAGTTATGATTGGACGCACATTCCAGATATAATGCAATATTGATAAAGTCGGAAATATGATATTCTATTACATGCAAGTTCCATTATTTGTATTAACACATTGATTGCCGTGAACGATATAACACAGAATTTAAACCTGAAATAAAATATTTTTGTGGACCGATTTGCAAGCTTGAGTATGTTGTGCTATTCATTCTAAGACCTAACATCACTTTCCCTTTTAATAAAAGTACAATAGTGTGTGTATATGTGCATTTCAAGTTTTCCGGACATGTCATTAAGCCCTTTGCAAGTCCTCCTTGGTACCATTAACTTGTGGTTCGATTTTCGCCATTTGCAGGCTTGACGGGGTGGTTAGCGAGGGGGAATCAGAGAAATGGAATAGCGATTTGCGATTTTAGCGTTTGCAACTCTTCCGGACGTGAAACATCAAAGGCTTGGAGGGGCATTAACTTGCGATGTTAACCATCGCATCGAATCGGAGGCCGTAGCCCGTAACTCGATCAGAGCCTGCAAAAAGACGCCAATTGAATAGCAAAATAACTTGCGGGCTACATTGCCGAAGCCTGGATCTCCAAAAGCTCAATTGAATGAGGCTCATTGTGTCTGGTTTATTAGAGTGCCTAAAACTTTTAGATTGTGTGCGTTGCAAAATGGTTTCCATTTTCTTTCTCAGAATTATATTCAAGTCATGTTTACATTTGAGGACTTCCTTGTAGATTTGAGGTGAATTTTGAGCAGAGAACGATTTATGGAGGTCCGATATTTTCTTATTCAAATTGTTTATATGAAATTGATCAGATTTTTTTGCTGAAGAACCTAGTTGTATGCATATCCCTCATATGACTGCCTTATGGGTTGCCCAGACCCCCATCCCATCTACCTCCCCTCCGCCATTAAGCGAAAAGTAATCCACTAGTGCTTTGTTTCAAAAGTTTTTATTATTTATATACCAAAAATAAAAGGCAAAACAAAACAATACATAAAATAACAAATACAAAAACATACAATCTTTTATATTATTGATAAAACGTAATCATAGTAAACAGTCATAGAGAGAGCATATGTGATCGAGAGACCATCTTGAGTCCTCTATTTGAGACTGAAAGGAAAAATGACGCAACAGGCGGAAAATGATATTAACCTGTGTTTTCCTCCCATTTTAACAATTTTTTCGCGTTTTTCCTTCTATATTATTATATCGTTTGAGTCCTTTTTCTAGCTCCCTGTCATGATCAACTATTCTTTCAATGTCAAACCACCTTGGCACTTCCTTAGATTTCCAGCGTTTAACTATACACCATTTACATACTAATAGTATATGAGAAACTAACCATCTCTGATGTGTCAAACTTTGCTTCTCGCAAATATGGAATAGCAGCGGTATCCTGATACCTGTGATTGCTTCAATCTGATCTATACAATTTTTCCAGAAGCACTGTATCTGTGGACAACTCTACCAAATGTGTTAATGGGACCCCCTACCCCCACACCCTCGCCATCATTCTTCTGTATATGTTTTATTAATTCTTTTTGTGTCAGTTGGTACTTAATGCCACCTTTGTATTAACTTGAAATAAAGCTCTCTATATGAGGTACAGATTGTGGTTTATTTTATTAAAGAGCACGCTCTAAACAATTTTTCTTTTGACCACATGCAATCTTGTTCCCATTAAATTATTTTGTTTGTTTTCAAGCTTTTTTCTCTGACCCTTAATATTGTTAATTTATTGCATTTAGAGATGATTTGGGTGTCTTGACCTTTTATTATGATAAGTTCTATCGGAGTGTAATCTCTAAATTTATTCAAAGGAATCTCGAGAAGTCTCAATTTCCTTTTGTTAATCATATACTCCAGCCAGTTAATATTAGGGTTTGACATTTTTGTAATATCCTCACATGTGGTATATATATATTATTTTCAAACAGGTCTCCCAATTTAGTAACTCCAAGTAATTTCAACTTCTTGGGATCTATATGTTTTAATATGGTAAAGAAGACTTAACGGGGCAGCAAGTGAGGGATTTTTGGCGAAGTCCAATGTATCTCTATTTTTATACCAGGAGCGTATACCCCTAAATATGGGCTTAATAGCTTTAAAGTCTAATGTAGGGAGCCATAGAAGTAAATCCAATGGACAGTCTCCCATTAGGTCCTCTTCAAGTTTAAGCCATTTGGCTTTTTTATTTGAAAAGTTCCATCCTAATAGGTGGTCCAAATTATTGGCGTTGTTAATATCTAATAAAGAGGGAGCCATTATTACTCCTTTTTCAATACATCTCTTAGTAATATTTAATTATTATTGAGATTTCTTGTTATTATTAATATAATTGTTCAAAAAGCTTTGCATACTGTTAATCGAATATAGAGGTGCCACTTGGGGAATACATCTCCAGATATATGTTATTTTGGGAACCACTAACATTTTTGTCAAATCAATCCTGCCAGACCATGATAGATGTTCAGATTTCTATTCTAACATAGTATGTCTAATCTGTCTAAATGTAGTAAACATATTATCTTTTAGAATAGATTTGATTGATGTCGTGAAATGTATCCCCAGATGTCTTATAGCCTTGCTATTCCAATTAAGTTTGAAATTGCTTTTCAGATCAGTGTATCTGATTTTGTCTCATTGATTTTGAGATATAAAAATCTGCAGAATTTTTCTAACTGAGCAAAAACAGCTGGTAGGGAAATAACAGGATCTGTTAAGGTCAGAATCATATCATCAGCGAACATCAATATCTTATGCTCATTTTTCACTAATGCTTTGTTGATTTTTCCCTTTTTCACAGGGTCATTAGGTAGTGCCGGGTTTAATGTCCAGGAAGGGGATCACCTTAGATGCGCTAACAAGATCGTGCCAGACCACGAGATAGGATGTATTGATGCTTCAGTTAGATTTAAAGCCATTTGTTGCTGTAGTAGTATGTAATTGATACGTGTTTGAAGTGAGTTCCATGTGAGATGGCAAGTCTGTTGGAGAGGTAATGATATCTATATTACGGTTGTTGCAGTGGTTTGTACTCTGGGGCCTTGGCATTGCCTTGAGGCTGCTTCAGGTGGTATGTTGATGTTCTCTGGCAACTGGATGTTCCATGAAGAGAGTAGGGCAATTCCCTCCTCCATAGTTCTGATGGTATACATTTTTCCTTCTTTGGATATATTTAGCCAGAAGGGAAAACCCCAGGTATATTTCCAGCCTCGGTCTAGTATGATTTCGAAGATAGGTTTTAGTGTTTTCCTTTTGAATAAGGTCAGAGAAGATGCTCGGTTGATGGCCCTCTATTTCTGGGATCCCATTTCTAGCCGCTCTCATAAATTGATCTTTAGTGGAGAAATAGTGGAAGTTTGTAGTATTTGGGCATATCTTCAATTATTTGATTGACTTTGTTGCTATATTTAAGCTCACTATTCTTGGTTATCTTTTATTCCTTATTTGGCCAAAAGATGGCGTTATTGAGCCAGAGAAAAATGTGAATTCACTTGTGTAGATAGAATTGCTATAATATGTGGAAATGCCTTCTCTGGCCAATAGATGTCACTGTTGGGGCTTGATTGCATGTACTTTAAGGCGCTGTTGGGGTAGGTAATGCAGTTCAATAGCAATAGATGGCCCTGTTGAGTCTAGGAACATTTGTTTTTACATACAAAGGCAAGCCTGGCCAATAGATGGCGCTAGTGAGCTTTGTAAGTATAGGTAATTCCTTTCTGCGTAGCAGGTAATAATCAGAAAATTATTTACACCTTTTATTAATTGCCTGATTTATCAGGATAATAAAAGTTGTGGTTTTGCAAGGAAAGTCAATCATGCTCTAATTATAAGAAGCTATTATTGGGGGTACTGTTTGGGGTGTTGGTTTTGTAAAGCTTATTCCAATAACTGAGGCTTGCAGGAAGCTTTCTCACATACAGTTGCAAGCAAAAGTATGTGAACCCTTTGGAATGATATGGATTTCTGCATAAATTGGTCAAAAATAACACACAAAGTATTAAATGTTGCCATGTTTTTATTCAACACACCATGTAAACATTCACAGTGCAGGTGGAAAAAGTATGTGAACCCTTGGATTTAATAACTGGTTAAACCTCCTTTGGCAGCAATAACTACAACCAAACGTTTCCTGTAGTTGCAGATCAGATGTGCACAACGGTCAGGAGTAATTCTTGACCATTTCTCTTTACAGAACTGTTTCAGTTCAGCAATATTCTTGGGATGTCTGGTGTGAATCGCTTTCTTGAGGTCATGCCACAACATCTCAATCGGGTTGAGGTCAGGACTCTGACTGGGCCACTTTAGAAGGCGTATTTTCTTCTGTTTAACCCATTCTGTTGTTGATTTACTTCTATGCTTTGGGTCGTTGTCCTGTTGTAACACCCATCTTCTGTTGAGCTTCAGCTGGTGGACAGATGGCCTTAAGTTCTCCTGCAAAATGTCTTCATAAACTTGGGAATTCATTTTTCCTTCGATGATAGCAATCCGTCCAGGCCCTGACGCAGCAAAGCAGCCCCAAACCATGATGCCCCCACCACCGTACTTCACAGTTGGGATGAGGTTTTGACGTTGGTGTGCTGTGCCTCTTTTTCTCCACACATAGTGTTTTGTGTTTCTTCCAAACAACTCAACTTTAGTTTCATCTGTCCACAGAATATTTTGCCAGTACTGCTGTGGAACATCCAGGTGCTCTTGTGCAAACTGTAAACGTGCAGCAATGTTTTGCTTGGATAGCAGTGGCTTCCTCTGTGGTATCCTTCCATGAAATCCATTCTTGTTTAGTGTTTTACATATCGTAGATTCGCTAACAGGGATGTTAGCATATGCCAAAGACTTTTGTAAGTCTTTAGCTGACACTCTAGGATTCTTCTTCACCTCATTGAGCAGTCTGCGCTGTGCTCTTGCAGTCATCTTTACAGGACGGCCACTCCTAGGGAGAGTAGCAGCAGTGCTGAACTTTCTCCATTTATAGACAATTTGTCTTACCGTGGACTGATGAACAGCAAGGCTTTTGGAGATACTTTTATAACCCTTTCCAGCTTTATGCAAGTCAACAATTCTTAATCGTAGGTCTTCTGAGAGCTCTTTTGTGTGAGGCATCATTTACATCAGGCAATGCTTCTTGTGAAAAGCAAACCCAGAACTGGTGTGTGTTTTTTATAGGACAGGGCAGCTGTAACCAACACCTCCAATCTCATCTCATTGATTGGACTCCAGTTGGCTGACACCTCACTCCAATTAGCTTTTGGGGATGTCATTAGTCTAGGGGTTCACATACTTTTTCCACCTGCACTGTGAATGTTTACATGGTGTGTTCAATAACAACATGGTAACAATTAATTCTTTGTGTGTTATTAGTTTAAGCAGAGTGTGATTGTCTATTGTTGTGATCAGATCACATTTTATGACCAATTTGTGCAGAAATCCATATCATTCCAAAGGGTTCACATACTTTTGCTTGCAACTGTATCCTCCGTTTAGGCCAATATAGGAGTGGATCCCCCGGAGACACTCCATCTGCTGCTGCAGCCTGGCTTGATGTTGGGGATGGAGGGGCCTGGCGAGGAGGTGACGGTATCCCAGTGGCGATGGTCTAGGGCTTGCCTGGAGCCTGGGGAAATAAGAGCGTAGGTGTTGTTGGGCCGGGTGGTGGTGGCCAGCCTGGTGGTTACCCCTCTAGCCAGATGATAACCTCCTCCTCCAAACCAGGGTCCTCTTCTTTCCTTCACCCCCTGCGCCGGTTCCTGCTGGGCGGGGGCTTGCTCCTCCACTGTTTGCTACGATGGAGCCAACCCCCTGCCTCTGGCTCGCCACCGGTCCCAGACCTCCTTGATGCTGAAAGAGAGAAAAAAAAGGTATATGTTATTAGCATGATAAATCATACATTGTTTTGTGTTCATTCCTAACTATCTGACATCTAGGTTGAAACTTGGATGATTCTCCTAATTGCAACTCAGATTAGCTATAATTTTCTAGATATGATCTATTCTTTGGTTCTTGGTCTTGATTGTTCTTGGCTCCTAACGCTATCTTTTTTTTTTTTTCAAATTCTTTTTATTGACACATAAGCAGTATTCAGTAACACAATGTTGTTTGACTCGCAGGTCCAACACAGTTTTGCATAAACAGGTTTTTATAACAATATTTTAGATATCTTTTACAACTTTGTTGTCTATAATGGTTGTCCTGGCCTGACTATTTTGGGTATCTGCTTTATGTGTCCACCATAACCTTTTTCCGTTTTCTCAACTCTGCAGGAAACGCCTGCTAGCTATTCCTTCCCTAGCAGTTGGCTTCTCGAGACCAAGTCTTATATGTGAGCTAACTTGTTGCCTATCTATATATATATATATTTTTCCCCTCCCTTCCTTCTTCCTGTCTATCTTCTTCAGTTTACGCAATTCGCCAGCAGTTGTCAACGCCCAAGGCACCTTTTACCTTGGCCTAGAGCTTCCGCCTCAATTCGGTTACACTTTCCCTTTCGAGTGTACTAATTTCTATTCTTATTCGAGTTTTTGTTAAATTAAAATAGCTTTGTTCGATTCCATCCATCTGTCCCAGATTTGACTAAAAGTGGAGAGGGAGTTGTTTATTGAATGCGTCATTTTTTCATATATCATGATGTGGTTTAATTTTTTTATAACCTCTTGGGCGTCTAAATGGGGTGATTACTGATTTCCAATTCTTTGCAATGTGGCTTTTGGTTGCCAGTATAGCCATTTGTATCCACTTGTTATAGTTCTTGCTAACGCTTAATACCGGCATTCCCAGTATGTCTCCCTAGAGTGGTGTATTTCCCTGTCTAATACCTCAGAGATCATTGCAGTTACCTTTCGCAACAAGGTTTGTACTCTTGGGCAGTCCCACCAGATGTGGCCAAAGGTTCCTCTATCTGAGCAGTTCCTAAAGCACTCAGGGGGGGAAAGCGGATTTATCTTATTTAGCCTGTCAGGTGTCATGTATACCCTGTGTAGTACTTTAGTTGCTGTCTCTAAATAGCTAAAGAAGAGGGAGCTTTTAGTCAGTGCCTTGTGTATTTTTCCCCATCTCTGAGTGTCCCAGGCTATTCCCAATTCCTGTTCCCATTGTAGGACATGTTTGGGCTTTTGATCCTTAGGTGGCTTGTTGGCAAGCGAGTAAAGGGTACCAATTATGCCTCTGGCTAGGGGATTCTGCACACATACTTTCGCGAACCAGGTGTCATGTGGGGGTCCCCAGGTTTTGGCCAGTTCTTGGACCCTGTGGCATATTTTGTTGTAGTTAAATATCTCCCTGTCTGGGAGATTGCACTTATTTATGAATTGTATAGAGGTTAGGAGGTTGCCGTCTTGGAACCATGCCCCAAGCAGGTCTAGCTTCCGCGAGAGCCACCACGCTTTAGAGTCCCCCCCTAACTCATTCACAATCTGGGACCCCGAAAGGACTGGCGTGAGAGAGGAAAGGGTGTGTGCTAACTGCCGCCTGGAGTTCGCCCCACTCCACTCCTTCAAGGATAATTTAATCATTGGATTATTATAGCCTGATTTTGTTATTGGGGGAAGTGTCGGGGACCAGATGATATTATGCCATTTGTAGGGTTTCATTTGGTAGTTCTCTAGGAATACCCACATTGGTTGGTGTTCACTGGAGTGGGCTTGTGGTAGGAAGGAAATCTGGGCTGCTTTAAAGTAGTGTATCAAATTTGGGCACGCCAGACCCCCTGCTTCTCTGTCTCTATACATTAGGGACTTGTTAATTCTAGGGTGTTTGTGTTGCCAGATGAATCTAAATACCGCTTTTTGGAAGCCATCCAGGTCTTCTCTATGTATCCTAATCGGGTGTGTTCTAAAATAATATAACATTTTGGGTAGCATGTTCATTTTAAAAGCGTTTCTATTCCACCTAAGTAGATCTGCTTGTAATTTTTTGTAAAGGGGGGTATAGTTTTCTTTGTATAGAGCTGACATCTCGGGGGTGAGATTAACTCCTAGGTATTTGATACTTCCCCTTGGCCATGAAAACGAGTATCCTTCTTTTAGGGCTTGCACCTGGTCTGAGGGCCCTCTTATGCATATTATTTCAGATTTATCTGCATTAACTTTAAGGCCTGACAAGTTCCCATATCGGGACATTAAATCCATAAGGGCTGCTATTGATGTTACCGGATTTGTAAGCGTGCAAAGGATGTCATCTGCAAACAAGCAGCATTTCATTTGTTGACATCCAACCTCGATACCCTGTATCGTGAGGCATGCCCTAATGGCCTGAGCAAGAGGCTCGATGGCTAGAGCGAATAGTAACGGGGACAGGGGGCATCCCTGCCTCGTACCTCTCTGAATGTTTAAAAGATCTCTGTTACCCCCTGGAAGCTTAAGGCTTGCCGACGGTGTTTTAGATAATGTGTTTACCAGATTTGTAAATTTGCCTCTGATGCCGAATTTATCTAGTACTGCATTTAAGTAAGGCCATTGAACGGAGTCAAATGCCTTTTCTAAATCTAAGGCTACTAAACTGAGAGGTATATTCGCACTTTTAGCTATATGGGAAACATTTAGAATACGTCGTATGTTATCCCCAGCTTGTCTGTAGGGCACAAAGCCCACTTGGTCTTTGTGTATTAGTTTGGGTAGGAATTTGGCTACCCTTGATGCCATTAGCTTAGCTAGGACTTTAATGTCCCCGTTTAAAAGGGATATTGGCCTATAGTTCCTTGGGTTTAACGTATCCTTTCCTGGTTTAGGGATAAACATTACATCTGCCTGGTTTAGCTCGGGTGGCATTGGTTCTCCTAATAGCATCTCGTTAAATAGTTTGCTTAGGTGTGGGGCAAGGTGTTTTCCAAGGCTTTATAGTACAAGTTCGAGTAGCCATCCTGGCCAGGGGCTTTTCCTGCTTTAAGCGTTTTTATAGTGTCAATAACTTCGGACGTGGTTATCTCTGCATTTAGGGAGTCTAAGTCCCCCTCCGAGATTTTGGGAATGTCTAGGCTGTTGAGGAATTCCTGCACTGTGAAGTTGTTGGCTTTCGTTTTTGCTGAGTAGATTTCTTGAAAGCACTTGTGGAATGTCTTTTTTATTTCCGATTGGTTCATTGTAATTGCTCCACTTTCTGTTTTAATTTTGGTGATATGAGTTAAGTTTTTCTTTCGGTTGAGTCTGCGTGCAAGCATAGGGGAGGGTTTGTTACCCTGGGCGTAAGGGCCTGTTCAGTTTTTACGGCTAGGACCGCATCTAGTTCTAGTCTGGTGTTGTCTAGCTGGGTTCTAGAGACCCCTGGGACTTTGGCCTGACTTGCCTTTTCCAAGTACTGCAATTTTTTAAATAAGGCATTTTCTTTTTGAAGGTACTGTTTCTTTCTGGCAGCTGCCAGTTTAATTAAGGTGCCTCTAATGTGTGCGCCACCCAGACCCACCCTATGTTTGCCTCGGGGACCATGTTTAACGTGAAGTATTCTTGAATGTCATGTTCTATTTGTGCTAGCGTTCCGGGGTTGGTTAGAAGTGCCTCGTTTAAGCTCCACTTCCCAGGGGCTGTGAGGCTAAGTCCCAGCTGAATTTTGATGCTCACTACCTTGTGGTCAGACCAGGGGCAGGGGTGAATTTGGGCATCCACTGTATGGTTGAATAGCGAAGTGTGAGTTAGGAGAACATCTATTCTGGAATAGGAATTGTGAGTTGGAGAATAATAAGAGTATTCCTTTTCCGAGGGGTGAAGTCCCCTCCAGGCGTCAGTCAACTCTAACTCCCTCAATTGTGTGTGGATTGTTTTGAGCTGTTTCGTGTTACGCGTGAATCGGGTTGCTCTTGATCTGTCTACAGAAGGCTCCAGAGTAAGGTTAATGTCACCTCCTAATATGATTCTGCCCCAGTCTTTCTGCTTCAAGGTGCTTAACAATTTAATGAGCGCTCTGGTGGGCGCTGTGGTGGGGGCATAGATATTAACCAGTGAGATTCTAAGATTTAGGATGGTTCCTGTTAATATTAGATAATTACCCTCTTTGTCTTTGGTTTGTTTTTCTACTACAAATGGGAAATCACGGTGTATTAATGTAGCTAAGCCTGCTTTTTTGCTTTTCTGGTTGCATGTGTAGAATACTGGGAATTCCTTCTGTAGGTAAGTGGGTACTTTGCCCTGGGCGAAATGGGTCTCTTGCATAAATATGACAGATGGATGGAATATTTTAAAAACAGGAAGGCTTTGCGTCTTTTAAATTGAGAGTTGAAGCCCCTTACGTTGTGTGTTAAAAAGTTGTGCTCTACGTCAGCCATTGGTTTTTCGTGTAGTTAGCTGAATGTGTTCTCTGTGGGGAGTGTGTGGCGGCTAGGTTACCTGGGTGCAGAATGCTGAAGGACCAAGACCCACGCCGGGGTTCCCCCTTGGGTGCCTTGGGCGCCGAGACCGCCTGTATACTGGATAGACTAAGAAGAAAAGCAAAAGAGATACAGAAGCTTAGTTTCAACATTTCAATAAACTGGTTAAAACATTTTCTAACAATTTGGTAGTTTCCCTGTCTCCCTAACTGTTTCCTTGCTTTGAGGCCTGTAGTTGTTACACCCATTACTGGGTTTGACCTCTTAGGGAGAGGACTCCCTCCTGGGGGTTCTACCTGGGGAGTTGTTAGGGGCTCTAAACTCCCCTTAATCTTCATCCCTCTAAATCACTTAAGTCACCTCAAGAGCTCCGCTACTGCTAATTCTGTATATCTGCATATAACAGTCTAACTATCTTTAACATAACTTATACATTCTAGCTATTTGCTGCATTTTCCACGGCTCAACCTGCTTGGGGGGAAAAAAAGTGTTCAATACTCTTTCTCATTGGTCAGCATCGGGAACCTCGTAGTTGGCTGACTGTTCGGTGTCCAGACCTCCTCCTGTATATTGCTCTAGAAGAGGCCCCATACTGAAGGCTGCTGTTTTTGTTTTTTTGGCCGATATTTGCCACATCTTGGTAAGGCTGTGTCTGGGTCTTGGACTTCTCCTTTCAGCGTCTCTGTCCTCTGCCAGCAGATTCAGCTTTCTCAGGAGGATCTCAGCTTCTTCCACTGTGTGTACTCTGTAAGTGGATCCGCCCCGCTGGAATATTAGTGAAAATGGGAAACCCCACTTGTAGAGGATTTTGTGGCTGGACAATATTTCCAGAATGGGTTTCATTTTTCCTTTCTTTTTTGCAGTGTGGCCGGAGCCAGGTCCATGTATACTTGTATAGATGAGTTGATTTCTTTGAGCTTTCTCGCTGCTGTGAGTATTAGGTCTCTTGCGCTTGGCAAATCGTATTATTATATCCTTAGATTGGTTGTTAGCCTTTGTCGGGCCAAGGGCCCTAAGCGCTCTTTCAATAGTCCAGTCTGCTTCGCTGCTTGTGGGAATAATCCCAAGTATGACCGCTTTTGAGTATTGCAGTATGTCTGAAATGTTGTTTGGGACATTTCTCAGTCTTATGTTATGTCTTCGTGAGCGGTTTTCAAGGTCTTCAACCTTGTCGGTCAGCTCTTTTATCTGTGTGGAGTGTTGCGCCATTACTTCTTGATCATGCATCTGGGCTTCTGCTATCTGGTCTGTTTGCTCCTCTAACAGCTGAGTTCTTTGTCCCAGGCCATGCAGCTCCCTTTTCAGGTCTGTGATAGCAGTCGTCATTAGTTCTTGGAACATCAGTTTTATTTTCTCCATGTATTTGTCTGTTAGTTCCACCTGAGCATGTACTACTTCAGGCTCTCCCTCTCTGACCGGCGAGCTTGAGTTGTGCGGGAGTAATGGCGTGTCATTTGGAGCTTTGTAAAACTCCTGGATGTTTCTACTCGCTTGTTTTTTTGGGGATTTGGTGCTGCTGCGAGCCGCCATGCTGCCGCCTTGACCTGAGGGTGTGATCTATGGAGATTGCCGTCTGCTGACTCTGTGCTGAAGGTGAAGCAGGCTAGGATTTTTACCTAGTTGAGCATGAAAATTCAGGTAGGCTAGTGCTTTTCTGGTAGCAGGCTCATGTAGGTGACTTGCGTAGTTCAGTGAGTTATTGCATCATGCTTCTTGTACTGTTTAACATATTTACAGACCTAGTGAAACTTTTCTTGTTAAATATTGACAGCTTTTTAATGACATATTTCTCACAATTTGTTGTCATTTATTTAGTTAGGAGAGATGCTGGGTTGTGGCGCTGTCTCTTAGATCTTGTAACCCCTTTTAATCTTAATCTTTGCACAGTTGAGTTTAAGGCAGCAATTGTGCTATTGTAGGCTGTCGAGTTGGGGTCTCCCCTGTGAGGCTTAAGAAAGCTGCTGTTAGTGATGTCTGGGCCCCATTGTGGTGTCTTGTCTGGGGGCCCCCACTTGATGGCTGTGCCTCAAAATGGCCTCCTGCCCCTCCAGTTAGGGTGTCAATTAGTGTTGTGCCATGTTGGATGTTGGGGTCTGGGCTATCCCTTCTTTCTGGGCTTATGCACTACTTGTGTAGGGAGGTTGAGGGAGGGTTCTGGTGTGCGGTGCCCCGCTTACCTCCCGGAGCAGCCTCTCCTTGTTGTCTGGCTCTCCTCTCGGTTTCTGGCGCGGGTTCAGCGGGAGACCAGGTGGTGGAGGCCTCAACCGCTTAAGCTGTTCCAGTGGCAGGTAATGGTCGTTGAGGATTAAGTGTGGCCTTCTAGGCTACGTGGGTCGCCCCTGCTGCACTTCTCCTCTGTGCTGCTGGTGATCGCCGGGGAGGCCGGAAGCACTAGGCCTCGACCACGCGGCGTGTCGATTAGCCCAGATTCTCCCAATTTTTATGTCCTCCTATTCCCCTGCACCCCCTTGTCCTTGTGCTGGTGCTTAAAAAGTTTTTTTAGAGGGGATTAGGGCAGATTACCCTGGATTGTCTGGGTTTTGGGTTGGAGCTGTTGCCGTGCACGTCTTGCTACTTCCCCAGTTAGGCCACGCCCCCCCACAATCCTCCTAACGCTATCTTGATGCAGTGGGCACACCAATACATGGACTCTCTATTGGTTGATTATTATTGTTGTGCCCAGGAATGACAGTGATTTATCAGCTTCATGGATGTAATGACGAATCCATCTATCCCTTGTTAATTCCATGGAGCTGACATGTCAGTGTCCTTGTTGGTAATCATGTACATGTGTGGTTTGATGTACATGTGGCGGCATGTTGGTGTATGTTATATTCACCTGACATGGAGGCTGGGTCCTGCTGGGCCACCAGGCCTGAAGCTCCAGCGGCGGGCACTGGGTCAGAAGGTCCTTGGCCACCATCTCCCATTCACTATATCGCACAGTCACATTCTTTTCCTCCTTGGCCACCATCCTCCTCACCTTGGCCCTGATGTCGTCAAAACGGTGCTTGATGGACCTCTCATCCCTTTGCACTGTGCCCATTTCTGCCATTGCAAGGATCACAGGGCGGCCACGGATGGCAACAAGGAGGACCACATTCTCCTGATGCGTGTAGTTCAGGGCCCTATGCTTGCTCTTAGCCTCTTGCCCTCCTGATTGTGGACGGGTATCCTTGCCTCCCTGACCTGTCTCTGAGGCCTGTCCCTCCCAGAACTACCATCCCCCCGGGACGAGGGTCCATCCCCCTCTGTCCCTTGTCTAAATGTGCCTGGTGCTAGGGCCACCCTGCTACCACCCACCTCCTCCTCTCCACTCTCCTCCTCCTCCTCCACCACTTCCACCACCTTCTGCTTCTCTTGCTACTGCTCCTCCTCCTCCACGTCCTGCTCTTCCTCTTGCTCCTCCTCCTCCGCCACCTCCTCCTCTCCTCTGCCACTCCCCACCTCCTCTTCTCCTCCTCTCCTCCTCTTCACCACTCCCCAGGGCCACCTCTCTCTCCTCTCTGTCCTCTTCGCCTCTCCTCATCTTCTTCTCCCCGCCAATCCACTCCACTCCTGTGTATTGCAAATAGGTGTAATCTGTAAATATGTGTAAACAAGGATTAAGTGTAAAATCGTAATTAGTATAATAGAAATAAACAAAGCCGCAAATTACTGCTCTCAAAACTCTCCTACTCTCTCTCTATTTATAACCAAACTCCAACCCCGGGCTGCATGCTACTTTGGAAAAAAATACAACACAGTCAACGCATGGGTGGGTGGAACAGAACTTTATAATCTCCCTCTGTCAATCTCCTGGGGCTAGAACGCTTTCTATTGGCTGAGAGGCCTGTGTCGCACTATGTTATATCGCGATTGGATTGTAACAGCGGATAGCATCTTGGCTAGCCCATTATTAGTTTTACGGCCGCAGGAGGGCTTTACAGGCTTGAGGATTCGGCCCGTAACTCGCGCTCTTGCTCAATTGAATAGTTCCGGATTCAGAGACTAACGGGAGCCCGCAGCTCGCCCGCAGACATACAACCTACATCCCGCGAGATGCAGGCTTGCAATTGAATCTGGCTCTAAACGTTAAAAATGAAAATAGATAAGAAACATAAACTAAATAGGAAATATGCTAACCTGTCAGTTTTCCTTTAAGGCATGTTTCCTTCACTATAGATAAGCAATCTGTTGCACTCAAAGGGAACTTGAGTGGCACTTAGGAGAGTAGCCAGAGATGCCAAGTGAAATGTGATGGGGTGGTTTGGGGAAATGGGTCTTCAGAAGTAAAGGGATGTTTACCTGAAGTTAGGTTCAAAATCTGCCTTATATTGCAAACCCAGTAATAAAAATCACAAACAAACATCTACTGAATACTAAGAAGTAACCTCTTCAATTAAAGGGCTACTGCACAATGAAAAAATCTATGTTTGAAAACTCTGATTAACTAGGAGCATAACCAAGCAGGAAAAAATCATACAGCTAGTTTTTAATTAAAACATAATTCTAGATGCCCCTGCCCTGGCAGGACCCATTATACAGAGGCGGAAGTTGTGCGTGTGAGATGGGTGTTTACATTTTTGTAGCGATATAGTTGCATTTCCTGAAGCAAGATTTCTGGGTCAGTGAGGGGGAAATGTTGTATACAAATATCTTAACAAAGGCTTCTTGTTTCCTGATTCGCCTCTTCACTCTCCACTGATTGCCAAAACACACAAACTTATGAGTCTGCTCTGAGGAAATTACATAAATACAAAATGGATTCCAAAAGTTACAGGGATTGCAGAAATAAAAACAGATAAAACTAGCATTGTTTTTTTGTGAAAAAATGGAAGAAGATAATTGAGCTTGAACTCAATTATGAGTTTTCAATCTCGATAGGTGCTTTATGGAAAGCACTGTGTATGTCTGATTGAAAGCTCAATAACAGGTCCCTCTATCCTTTGCACGGTTTTAAATTGTTCTTGACTTGTACTTAACCCCTGTATATTGCTCCGGAATATGTTGGAGCGTTATATATAAAGGTTAATAATAATAATAATAATAATAATAATAATAATAATAATAATTCAACTCTGTATCTACCTTTTTCTGGTGTGATTAACTCACAGGGTGTTGGGGTGAGAAAAGCATGACAGCAAGGAGATTTTGATATGTTGAAACCATTGTTATTACACAAAGGTAAACCAATCCATCCTGCTTTTCATTTTAACCATTCCCTTTATCAGAGTTAATGGTCATTTAAGTTGCCTCTATTTGTGTGTATTCTGTCTTTATATGTCCTTACCCTTATGTTAAAATGGCGTGCACCACTTGGGCCCCAATTAAATTTGCCGATTTGTAGTTCCAGAAGCCCGTAAAGGAGCCCACAAAAGTTACGGCTATTAAATTGGCCTCTTTTAGCTAGCCGCAAACGTTTTGCGGGTTACAAGCTGAAAATCCCTACAGTCTGTCAAAATCGGAACTCCAACCCAGCTAAGCCTTTGAATTGCCAAGCCCGCAAATGTTACGATTGCAAATCGCTATTAAATTGCTACAATTCCCCCTAGACACACTTGCGTTCATACCCGTAAACAGCAAATGCAGACACAAATATTACGGGCTCCAAATAGGACCCACAAACGGTTTACAGACAATATAAGCACACAACTGGGCTTTAAAGTATGGGGAAAGCAATGAAAGGCATTACAATTCATTGCACAACAATCCACAAATAAAAAATAGGCATTACATTTTTTGAATTTTATTGATCTATTACTCACTAACTAGGGCTCATTAGTTGATTGAATGTGACACAAATGTGATGTATGTGGATGTCCCACAACACAAGCCATTGAAAACACACTGACATGGTGAGAACAGTATAACAAAGCTTTATTTTATACACAGATCACAATCAGAAATGGACAAGACTGTGCATTAATATTATGGGTGTGGTGTGGGCAGATCCCGGAAGGACAAGAGGCTTTGGGGGGAAAAGGGGATACATGATGCATAGCACCTTCCAGGGTCACATCACTGCAACCGTAATCTGAGGAAAAAAATGATCATCACATATCGTTCCATTTATTTAAGTAACCATTAATGTGCATAGCACTTACAACTTGTCTAGATCTGCTCAATGAATCAGATTAAACCTCTGGACTTAGCTGTGACAAGCGTCAGTGGCCAAGGTATACTATCACCTTCACCATATGATATTGTTCATCAACAGTGATATCGCATCCATCAGCTATATAGCTGTTAGCACATGTTAAAGGAAAACCATTATATCAGCAATAAGGGAAAATACCCATTATTATGGAGAGGACACAAAGGTCAGCAGCCAGATTCAATGTTACTTACATCAGACACAAGGATCTGTTCACAGACTGACATTGCGGTCAGGATCACATGCTTCACTAGTGCATATATTAATTCTGGCTGTCATTGGCATGCCATTGTGAGACTTTGCAAGTCCACCGCCATAGCGATATTAGTCTACATTTAAGCCAACAACAATCTTCTCTTACATTTCTGGATATATTGTAGCTTTAAAGGGACAGTTAATTCAGCAAAAATTGGAGCAAACCCCTGTAACATACTCATAAAAGCATGTTGAAATACTTTTTGAATTTTTGAAATAGGTCCAGTTTTCATAGAAAAAATCCTAAAAGAAGTGTATGTTTACATGACCTCTGGCAAGTCCCCCAGGCAGACTGACAGCAGTAGCTCCGCGCTCAGAGCAGAAACAGAGTGTGATTTAACCCTTCTCAAATACATCTGTGCAGAGAAATGACTGCGTTACACAGCTAAATATGTGTTTTGTGGGTTAACCAGAAGCTGAATGCATTCCTGAACCTAAGGAAAAGCTATACATCAATGTGTGCGGCATATGTTGTTAATCATGGGGCAGTCAGGAGTCTGTTTGTAAACAGACCCAAGATCTTACATTTTAACATAGAATTTTGTGTTCTTTCACACCAGGAAGGCCTGTTATTGAAGGAATGCCCACCTGAGAGGCACAGAGGAACTCTTACACTTAATACATTTCCTTCACAATGCTTGCAGATGCAGAAGATGCCTTCATGGACCTGAATTGTGCCTAACCAAAAAAAAAGGAAAGGAAATTAAACAGAAGACCTTAAAAAGATAGGGACTGCAGCATCTCTTCTCAACAGCATACCTCGGTGACCATCAATTGGTGAGATATTAAACAGAACCCTACGCGTCCATAGAGAATGGGATCAAGGACCATGGGAGGTAGCCATCTGCTTACAAAATATCACCATCACATAGGCCAAGATCTAAGACTCTGTAGCCAGGCTAGGTTAGGTTATTAGGTTAACATTTGGACCAATAGATTGTCACTGAGGAGTGCTGTTGAGAAGGCACAAAAATATGCGCAGCCCCTACATCCTCCTCCACCTAGCATCAAAACCCCAATCCCCCGTGGGCGGCCTCTGTCTCACAGGTGCTGGGGCTGGGGGGGCAGGGGGAGGCATCCAGTTGCGGTGCTAGTGGCGGTGGGGGGGATGAGAGATGGAGCTGGGCTGCAGGTACGCGGGAGACGCTTCCAGGGTGGATGAGGTGGGGCTGGTATGACAATGTATGGCTCAGTCATGATTGGAGGAGATACTGGCCTGGATCCCCTGGAGACTGCAAAATCTGTCTAGATATGGCCAGCATCTCCTCCTGAGCAGCCTGGATTGGTGGTGGTGGGAATGGAGGTCTTGCTTCTGGGCCAATACGTGCGTGTGGAGGTTGTGGTGGCCCTGGTGGTGAGGGGCTGTGGCCTGGCCCAGGAGCCTGGCTCCATTCCGGTGGTGGTGCACCTGGTGATGGGAGCCAGGCTAACGAACCGCAGGGGGTAGAAGAAGGTGGGGGCATACCTCTATCTTCCCTCCAAAAGGTGTGCCCTCATGATGGCTGCAGCTGCTGGATGTGGGGGACAGTGGGGTGGAAGGCCACTGGTGCGGCATATGGTCCAGCAAGTGGCCACACTCACTTCTCAGGTGAAGTCCCCTCCTCATCACCAGGGAACGGGGATTGTGCTGGTCCCTCCTCCCCCTGCGTTGGATCCTGCTGGGTGGGGGCTTGCTCCGTGTCCTCCTGCTCCGATGGAGCCGATGTCCCCTCCTCTGTTTCACCACTGCGGTTACTGTGACCGCTACCTCCTTCCATGCCCGGGGCAGACAAATCTGCTTTGGGGGTTTGTCCCTGTCAGCTCATGTGCGGCAATATATCTGTATCAAAAGTCATAAGTGTCTGCCAGTGAGATCTATAGTTGTGCATACTCTTTGCTCACATAGAGGTGTTTCCTGTTAGTTTCCAATTAGTTTAAACACATTTTACTAAATATTTTGTCATGAAAAAAACATGTATAATTAATTCTAAGCAGTTTTTTTCTCAACACAACAATTCAAAGGCGTCAATTCTACGGCGCTCAGACTTCTTTATGGCCCAGCTCTCACATCTGTATGTTACTACTGGGAATACCATAGTTATAATTATACAGATGTAATATTTTTACTTGTTACTAGCTTGTTCAAGTTTGCCATAGCTTTCCTCCCCAGAAGTAAACGTCTGCCTTTCACTTTCCTTCTTTCTTGGGCTACTTTCAAAGCCTCATCTGACAGCCAGTTTGTCTTCTTAGTTTTCTTTCTTTTGAGAATAATCTTTGTTATTGTTTCCTGGATGTTGCAAACTTTGGTCCAAAGATCTTCAGGCAGTCTATATTCCATGCCTAGTCCCTTAAGTCTATTATTTAATGTGATACAAGGTTCCAAATGTGGTATAGGTAAAAGCAAGGTTTATTTCAGTCAGATCCAATCATGTAACAAAGCCTTCCAACCTCTCCATGTTCCCTCCTCCCCCATCGCTCCCTCCATTGATAGATAAAAACATACCCATCAAGAGCCAGCGCTCAAGTGGTGTAACACTGACAAAATGTGTTCATTCTACTTTACTTTTTTTTGCGTATCTCCCTCCCCTGGTTCTCTTCCCCCCCTTTCCCTTCCCTTTGTCTCTTCCCCCTCTCTCCCTCCCCTGTCTCTCTGGCCCCCTCTCTCTTACAGCTTTGAAAACATTTGCGGGCTTGGCGTCGTTAAACCTGTAACTTTTTTTCAAGCCTGCAAGGCTTGAATCAGAAATCGCTATTGCTGGCTTAAAAAAAAGGTTACGGGTTTAAAAGCCGCCATTTATTTTCAATAGCAAATTAGCTTTCAACCTCACTTATGGACTTCCTGCCTCAGGAGGAGGCAGGGAGCCATAAGTGAGATTGGTAGCCAATTTTCTATTTAATTGGCCTCTTTTGCCGGCCTCCCAACGGCTTCCGAGTTACCACCTTGAAAAGAAAATGGTGGCGTTCCTTTTTTAAATTCGTAACTCAGAAGCCATTCAGAGCCTCTCCTGCGAGCTCAGCGATGAATGCCTTTGGTGATCATCGCGGTCCTCGCAATGAGCCCCTTAGGCACTCATTACAAGCCTCTCACCCCCTCTAGCTTGTGGGCCTCACGATGAGCCCCTTTGGCGCTCATTGCGAGCCTCTCCCCCCTGTCAATTGTGTAGAATAAATTATAACTACTAAAGTGAATATAATAGTGACAAATAATATAATGCAAATCTGAATGTAAAAGTGATGTTTTCATCTAATGTGTTTTCCGAGATTGGATTCCAACATCTCTCAAATAACATGAAAAGAGCCATTTATCTAAAAAATGAACCAACATAGTAAATAAAATATACTGTACTCACAAGTTCCTGTACTAAACATTGTACTCCAGAGGCACACAGAATTTAGGGGACTCTATTTGATCTGCGCTGGCCTCCCATATAGAAGAATAACTGGACCTTTCCTGTTGGTTGGCCGCCATCAGTGACAATGAGCGGCCACTAGGTGGCTCAGCCAACATTTTAATGAATTTCAGCCGAGATATTCCCTACTTTCCTAGGGCCTCATTCAATTGTGATTTGGCCAATTGAATAGGGCTCTAAATAAGCACATAACATATTTTTTAAAGAAGTTTTTAGTTAGTGAAAACCTTGCTTTTGGATAGATGCTTACTAACTAAAAACTTCTTTAAAAAATATATGTTATGTGCTTATTTAGAGCCCTATTCAATTGGCCAAATTGCAATTGAATGAGGGCCCTAGTGTTTAGGGTTAGGGTTTAGGGGGAGGGTTAGGGGTTAGGTTAGGATTAGAAATTTACTCAAATGTCGGCTGAGCCACCTAGTGGTAGCTTGCAGGCACTGCTTGCACCCAACAAATAAGGAAAGATCCAAATTATTATTACAGCACTAATGTTGCATTTAATTATCTGCTCATTGACTGACAAAAATAAGGGACCTTGGTGTTAGTCCACCGCCAGCCAGGGGCAGCAGCAAAATTGCAACTGGCCACTAGATGGCGCCGTCACAATTCTGCCTTCAGGACAAATGTTAATGGTTCATTAATGGCTTCAAGCTGTCCTGTCTTGAACTGGGATTGCATGTATATGTGTAGGTTTAATGGAAGCTTAAACTAGGAGTTCAAACAAGAGTTAATGCAAGTTATGTGCAAAAGCTTGCATTTGGTTTGTGCATCAAGTGGGATTGCAGATAGATGCTCAGTATATGCAAATGATTGTTATACAGTTGCACTGATATGCCATAGGCGCTCATTGCAGCAAAGTGCTATGGCCCTTGCGATGAGCACCGGAGCTAAGTAGCTTTGAGTATAGCTAGGGTTGGACTATACACATCACTACCCCACTTAGCGTCCATCCCCACCCACTCCTTGTCAGCAGCCATCCCCTCTCCGCATCCATCCCTGCACAGCACCCAAACCTCAGCACCACCTCACATAGCACCCATCCCTATCTCCTTTCTTCCTCCCTCACAGCCCTTACTCTCTTATCTTCCTCCCTGACACACATCCCCAGTGTGCTGAACTGCTCCACACTGTCACCTCTTGGAGCTTCAGGGAAAATGGTCTTATTTAAACAGGCACAGACTGAGGGTGTGTGTGCAGCTAAGGAGTCACAAGGGGTCCTGGGGGGGGGGGGCATGTGTGAAACAGGGGGGTTGTGGCAGGTTGGGACAGGATGGGGGAGCCAAAAGGCCCCCACACAAAAGAAAAAGAAAAAAAGAAGGGCCCTGGAGAACTGCACCGCCTCCACCACAGGTGGATCCACTTCTGCTTGAATATGATAACTGCAAAAGCATAAATAATAAAAGAATAATAGGACCTATGATATATTGTATTATGTACTAGAAACAAATCAACTAAAATACAAATAATAATAATTATAGTGCAAATAACTGTGATTGTAATGGTATTATATATATGAACTGTACTGTCACTGAATGTATACAACAGCACATGTATGTACCAAAAAGAGATTGTCACAGTTTACAGTTTAATTTATAAGCCCATAACCAAGAACCATATACAGTGGGGGGAGGATTTGACCCCCTGCTGATTTTGAACGTTTCTCCACTGACAAAGAAATGATCCGTCTATAATTTTAATGCTAGGTTTATTTTAACAGTGTGAGACAGAATAACAAAAAAACAAACAAGAAAAACGCACGTCAAAAAAGTTATAAATTGATTTGCAGGTCAATAAGAGAAATAAGTATTTGATCCCCTATCAATCAGCAAGATTTCTGTCTCCCAGGTGTCTTTTATACTGGTAACAAGCTGAGATTAGGAGCACTCTCTTAATCTTAGCTTGTTACCTGTATAAGAGACACCTGTCCACAGAAGCAATCAATCAATCAGATTCCAAACTCTCCACCATGGCCAAGACCAAAGAGCTGTCCAAGGATGTCAGGGACAAGATTGTAGACCTACACAAGGCTGGATTGGGCTACAAGACCATCGCCAAGCAGCTTGGTGAGAAGGTGACAACAGTTGGTGCGATTATTCGCAAATGGAAGAAACACAAAATAACTGCCAGTCTCCCTCGGTCTGATGCTCCATGCAAGATCTCACCTCGTGGAGTTTCATTGATCATGAGAATGGTGAGGAATCAGCCCAGACCTACACGGGAGGATCTTGTTAATGATCTCAAGGCAGCGGAGACCATAGTCACCAAGAAAACAATTGTTAACACACTACGCTGTGAAGGACTGAAATCCTGCAGTGCCCGCAAGGTTCCCCTGAGCAAGAAAGCACATGTACAGGCCCGTCTGAAGTTTGCCAATGACCATCTGAAGGATTCAGAGGAGAACTGGGTGAAAGTGTTGTGGTCAGATGAGACTAAAATCAAGCTCTTTGGCATCAACTCAACTCGTGATGTTTGGAGGAGGAGGAATGTGCCTATAACCCCAAGAACACCATCCCCACTGTCAAACATGGAGGTGGAAACATTATGCTTTGGGGGTGGTTTTCTGCTAAGGGGACATGACAACTGCACCGCATCAAAGGGATGATGGACGGGGCCATGTACCGTCAAGACTTGGGTGAGAACCTCCTTCCCTCAGTCAGGGCATAGACAATGTCTCATGGATGGGTATTCCAGCATGACAATGACCCAAAACACACAGCCAAGGCAACAAAGGAATGGCTCAAGAAGAAGCACATTAAGGTCCTGGAGTGGCCTAGCCAGTCTCCAGACCTTAATCCCATAGAAAGTCTGTGGAGGGAGCTGAAGGTTCGAGTTGCCAAACTTCAGCCTCAAAATCTTAATGACTTGGAGAGGATCTACAAAGAGGAGTGGGACAAAACCCCTCCTGAGATGTGTGCAAACCTGGTGGACAACTACAAGAAACGTCTGACCTCTGTGATTACCAACAGGGGTTTTGCCACTAAGTGCTAGGACGAGGGGTCAAATACTTATTTCCCTCACTGACCTGCAAATCAATTTATAACTTTTTTGACATGCATTTTTCTTGTTGCTTTTTTGTCATTCTGTTTCTCACTGTTAAAATACACCGACCATTAAAACTATAGACCGATCATTTCTTTGTCAGTGGTCAAACTTTCAAAATCAGCAGGGGATCAAATACTTTTCCCCCCCGCTGTATATACTAGCGACTTGCCTGTCAAAAATGACGGCAATAAAATTTGAAGCCTGGAAATGCTCTCTCCCCCTCTAACTTGGGGGCATCACAATGAGCACTTTTGGCTCAGGATTATGGCGAGATTTAGGGCTAGGGATAGGATTAGGGTTATGGCTAAATCTAACCCTAGCCCTAAATCTAGCCATAACCCTAATCTTAGCCCTCACTCCTAAATCTGACCCTAGACCTAAATCTAGCCCTCACTCCTAAATCTGACCCTAGACCTAAATCTAGCCCTCACTCCTAAATCTAACTCTAGCCCTAAATCTAGCCCTAACTCATAAATTTAACCCAGGCTCTAAATCTAGCCATAACCCTAACCCTCACTCCTAAATCTAACCCTAGCCCTAAATCTAGCCATAACCCTAACCCTCACTCCTAAACCTATCCTTAGCCTTAAATCTAGCTATAACCCTCACTCTTAAATCTAACTCTAGCCCTAAATCTAGCCATAACCCTAATCCTAGCCCTCACTCCTAAATCTAACCCTAGCTCTAAATCTAACCATAACCCTAATCCTAACTGTCAATCCTAAATCTAACCCTAGCCCTAAATCTAGCCATAGCCCTAATCCTAGCCCTCACTCCTAAATCTAACCCTAAATCTAGCCATAGCCCTAATACTAGCCCTCACTCCTAAATCTAACCCTAAATCTAGCCATAGCCCTAATACTAGCCCTCACTCCTAAATCTAACCCTAAATCTAGCCATAGCCCTAATACTAGCCCTCACTCCTAAATCTAACCCTAAATCTAGCCATAGCCCTAATACTAGCCCTCACTCCTAAAGCTAACCCTAGCCCTAATGCTAAGAAATTGGACAAATTATTGGCGATCCACAGTAGCGACACCTACTGGATGCTGGATTTCACTGCTGACGGGGACGAAACAGGAAAGTTCCAGCCTTTGGAGATAATGAAATGTAATGTTACAGACATGTAACACCAGTGCAGTCAGATCTATAACTTTGGATCAGCTAAAATGTCACTGACTGATTTTAGTAAAAGTACAAAGTATAAAATACTCAATAACAGGGTCTTCCATTATTTTCATTGTGGGGCATTGTTTATACTTGTACCTAACCCCTGTATTGCGCTGCGGAATATGTTGGCGTGTTATAAATAAAGGATAATAATAATAATAAAATAATAAAATAAAAGTTTTTACTGAATTACAAGTTTTCGTATTATTCTTCTTCCTTATGTTACATACAGCCAACATAACATATCAATAGAACAAGGGAATTTTACCGAAAAATAATACTTTTCCTATGTAATCGTAAATAAATTGACTAAACAAATGGATAACAAAATGTGGCAAATGTGTGGGCTCCTGGGTCAGGGAAATCTCCAGAACCCATGGCACTGATAGGGTTAAAGTGACACAACACTCCATAACTGCTCCCAACTCTCCACACGTAGGTAATGTCTGGGGTGTGACAGGCTGCCAAACACACAAAGACCAGTCACGCCACGCCTCTTCACATTCTCGCCTTGTCATTGGCTGTCCATTTATCGCTCTTTCCTCTTCCTCCAATCCGCTTTCCGTGTGGGCGTGTCCTGGTGGGGTTGTTGTGGTGCTGGCAGTACGCGTGTTGCAGTGTATGACCAGCTACAATCATGGCTGCTGTGTGCCGTTATGTGCGCTGCGCCGTCCGCAGAACTTACAGTACCGAGATCCGCCCGGTGACCGCTCCCAGCCCCGGGCCCGCAGCAGCACAGACTGCCCTGGGGTCCACTGCACCCTCCCCGGCACATCCTCACCAGCCCGGGACTCCTGCACAGGGCCACCGCTACTCATCATCATCCACTGCCCCCAAGATAGAGAACAAGAACTTCCTGTGGTCCAGATATGGGGAGATGAAGAAGCTGGTGCAAGGTATGATGGGACAGGGAGGTGTGTGGGGGATGCGTTATTATATATACACATACATGTATACAAAGGAGATGTTATACATATGTACTAAGACATGTACTTGTATACATGTCTATATTAATGTTCTGTATATATCTATACACTCTCTATGCATGCATACTTTATTTACATGCTTTCTCTATACTTACATACATGTTCATTTTAAATACATGTATAAATGCATGCTTTCTGCTCTCTACATACATTCATACATGTTCTTTGCATGCATTGTTTACCTACATGCTGTTCTGTGTTATTGTATACATGCTTCTCTTTATGTATGCACTGTTCACACATATATATTTCTTACTGTGTAGTCATTCAGTTGTGCCCGATTCTCGGTGACCTTATGGGCAACTGTACTCCAGGCATATTTATGAGCCACTGACTCTATATCAAGCTCATGTTCATTCTAGGAATCTCATCTATCCATCTCCACTTTTGTTGTGAGCTTTCAATCTTTATATATATATATATATATATATATTGCGCCAAAGCTGTGCATGCTTGTGGACAGTTACATACACGCTGTTTTATGTACATATATGCACTGCACATGTCTGGTGTGTATTTGTTTTAGATATAACACAAAAAGCTTTGATCCTTGGACCCATCCCGGTGTCTTTGCTCTGTCAGGCTACTCCAGTGATAATGGGCCAGGGGCACAATGTTACTCTAATTACCCCCCTGATAATACCCTCTCATACCGCTCTATTCATTACAGGCACATTTTGCTTTTTTCTGCTGAATCTCACAGCACTATTTTACTATGATTTGGTGTTAATGGCATCTACAGATTGCTTACTGTCTGCCACGTGCACTGGCGTAAACATGCCCACCCTCTGTAATGTCTGATATCCCATAAAACTGCCACGCCATCTGGCACTGAACCCCCGTCTGGCACTGAACCCGCCTGTATTGTTTACCAGCTGCTCAGAAGTTTAGGCTCTCTCAGGTTCCTTTTACTTTTTGAGACTTTGTATTGTTATATATGTATATATGCCCGCCAGTGCCTGACCGTTGTGTAGGGTAAACATAGACAGCATTGACCTTACCTTACAAGATTACAGTATCGTGTAGAGGGTACATTCGAAGGATATGGTAGTTTCCTGGATTTTACTAGGTATACCTTTTAATCACTATCAGCCTTATTAAATTGCGATTTGGCCAATTGAATAGGGCTCTATATAAGCATAATTTATTTTACAGAAGTTTTTAGTTAGTGAAGACCTTGCTTTTAGATAGAAGTTCACCAACTAAAAACTAAAAAATTGCTATCCTGTGCAAATAAGAGTTATGTCTATCTCTTTGCTCTATTTGTGTTTGATCTCTGGGGATGCAGATGTTGGTTAAGTTGGTCAGTAGACTTTTGCTTTTCTTTACTATATATTCCCCCTTATGAATAGTTTCCTTGTTTTGGTGAAGGGGCTTGTGTACTTCAGTGAAGCTGTGAGCTGTACCATGTAGGGTCACCCAAGATGGCAGGTCATAACAGAGGTCAGACAAATCGTTGTCCACTGGAGAAGGAACTAGCAACCCACTCCAGTATCTTTGCCATGAAAACCATATGGATAAGCACAACCAGTAACACAGACAGTTGTGCCTGGCATGCCGTGTGCATATGATCACACAGAGTCGAACTCGACTGAAGGACTGAACAACAACAACAATATATATATATATATATATATATATATATATATATATATATATATATATATATATATATATATATATATATATATATATATATATATATATATATATATATATATATATATATAATCACACTAGTGACTATATCCAAGTATAAAGGTATCTGGACCATAAGTCATTGGATATTACTTATTTAGGATGTATTTGAGTAAATTTGTCCTTCTCTATTTTTTATTGTTATGGAATATTGCCATGCATCTATTTACTTTTATGTACTTTATTACCTGCTTGAGTTTGCCCTTTGCAGCTCACAAAGACACAGAGCACACTGGGTGTGCAGTGTATAATACTAACCAATCAATGACCATCTCTCAGTGACATGCAGCTGAGACATGGTCCCTGATAGGGTAGGACATTGCACTGCACATCCAGTCTTATAGAGTCTGTCTGCATATGCTTCAGTGGGCTGACCCATACAGGGACTATTTGTTTGATTCTAGGCAGTAAAACAGCTTATAAGCACTTCTTATTATAATAAAGTACATTATACAAAGGAAATTATACGCCGGTATATTATATATCTAGTACTATGCAGAAGACTTCCACATTCCTTTAATCAAACAGTGGTGTGGAGAAACCCATAGGCCGTGAGGAGTTTAGTGTGAAGTTATTGAGGTCCCTACTCCAGGAAGCTTATGTCTTCTTGCTTAATTAGATTGAGTAGTGGGAATTGATCAGATAGGCCTTTAGTCCAGAATATCCATCACCGCTCACACACATCTGTAGATACTGCCTCTCATGGCACAGGATATTCCAGAAATAAGGTCTGTGTGCACTCGTGTGTTTGTATTAGAATATGACCACTTTCTGCGCCATAATGCATCAGTTATAATTGTTTTTTGGTAATAATTATATTAAATAGAACATAATTGTCAGCAGAGACATAACACAGTTGTGCTTCATCTGTCTGAGAGAGTACAGATGCTTGCAAGTGACCCTGTCATCTCTTATTTGTTTAGCAGAAGCCATCTTCTTTCTTGGAAGTCACAAGTCAATAATTCCTGGAAGTCTGGGATATATATATATATATATATATATATATATATATATATATATATATATATATATATATATATATATATATATATATATATATATATATATATATATATATATATATATATATATAAAAAAAAATTATAATTTTTTTTTCTTTTGGATACTGATTTTATAAATCGCTAATGTATCTCTATGAAAACACTGCTAAAGGCTGTCCACTCCTTCTTCTTCTTTTTTTAACTTTTCAGTACATTTTTTTTTTATTCATGTAAGATGAAAATGTATTTCCTACAACTCACATATTTTAACATCTTCTGGGACTGGAAAGGCCTCTGACAAATTCTTGCTGTAAAATGTTGTCTTTTCTGATATAGCAAAACTGATTCTCTCTAGTAATTCACGATTTTATTTCTTTGGTTTGTGTATATGTACAGTTTGCAATATCAGTTTTGGAGAAAAATGAGTTCTAGGTCATGGGTTGACAAATCCCCAGAACCATGGCTCCTAACTTTTTAGTTATTATATATATATATATATATATATATATATATATAATATATATATTTCTATATAATCCATAACCTGGCTCGTATAACCGGTTTGGCTGACTCCTAAGCTTTAGATAACTTTCGCCAGCCCTTGTTGTAGACCGTAACCCAGTTTAGTGGACCTACATATTACATTTGCTTAGTTTTTCCAATCATGTCTCTTGTATTGAAGTTTTATACATGTAATGAGGCACATATGGTCCTTCAGATCCCAGCAGCTTCTCTATATAAATAATTATTTGCTAACTTACTGAGCAGTATCTAGGATATATAACACATATTGTTTGTATAATTAAGCTAAGACTTGTCCCATCAACTGGAAAATAGTGTCCAGTGATCCAGCCCGGGGGAGAAGCCTTCTAATCCTTTCCATAGACATGCTCCAACACAAGCCCTGATGGATGCTACGATGCTGCAGGCACGTACATGGGCTGGCAGGAGCTGAATAATAATCATTTTATAGGGGGTGTAGAACATCATTTTTATTTTGCTGCGTACATATATTATATAGGCATGACTGAAATAGAACATTTTATTTTGCATTAGTTTTGTTAAATGTTCCTAATAATGCACAATAATAAAAGCCTTTTTTTTATAATTTTGTAAGAGTAGGAGAGATGTTTTGGTACAAATCACAAAATTGTAGTATATATTGTTATTACAAAGGTCCCAGGTACCTCAGAAAATAATTATAAATATAACTGATTACCGGTATTTAAAAAAATGTGTTTGATAATTGAGATTGAAAGTCGGGTATTGCACAAATAGGTACTTTTTCGCTCCTGATAATAACTTTATCTTTCGTCTTAGTGTGGATGATAAGCCACACAAGCATACCCGTTGGTATATATTAGAATAAGGACAGGGCTTTAGCATTTATAAGTCCCCGTGAGAGATATTTACAGAGAAGCAGGACCATTTTCATAAAATTTATGTTTAAAATACACTATTTTGTTAGTTACATAGTAATTGAGGTTGAAAAAAATACTTTTAGTTCATCAAGTTAATCTCCTCTGATCTGCAGTATGCGGATTAGTTGATACAATTATATTTATAAGTACATATATCCTTTTTCAGCTGGGACTTTTGCTGCGTATATTTGAATTTAGCAGAATAACCTTTGTAGCATTAGAGAACGTTTTTTTTTTTAGTCCCCCACTTTGCACGTAAACTGTATGTTTAGATAGCTGAATGTACATACCCTTTAAATAAAATATATTTAAGCATGTTTTTATGTTGCATATTGGCAAACTTGGGAGTCCCTTTAATGCTTACTAAGCAGCATATGACGTGAGTTACTGAAATCCCCAGCACATATGTGTTATCGGACAATAACACGCCGCCTGTGTTGTTGCCTTGCGATGATGTGGCAAGTCCCACCGGCCTGGCAGTGACGCAGGGCGATCTCTATCTGACATTGGCATCGATCTGCAAATCTCTCGCAGTGCTGTGTTTATGTGGGTGTGCCGCTCTCGGAAGCAAATATTTTTTTAAAAAATGTGGTAAAATATGATATTCTGCTGTCTTTTTTCTGTGGCAGGGTGTTTATACTTTAGTCCCTTTTCTTAGTGGGTCGGTAGTAGCTTTTGATGTACACTAAAGCTGCCCAACTGTTGGAAACAAAACTCTGTATATCCAGGTGTTCATCTGATTACATTTCCCAGTGCCCCCCCATGATGTAAATGACAGATGTTTTGAGCAGCCCCCATCCAGATTGAGCCCTTTTCAAATTAGGCTTTTTGCAGTATGTTTTCTTTTTCAGAATCTTCTCTAGATGGTTTCCCTTTCTTTTTTTTTTTTTTCTTTCTTTTTTTTTTTTTTTTTTTTGTTGAATTACAAATTTAAAGATGCTCATGCAGTTATATTAATCATTAAAAGGACAAATATAGACATTTTGATATACACTTTAGTATACCTATCTCTCTTGATTTAAAGGACCACTAAGTCTGAAAAAAAGTTGTCCATCTAATCTATAATCCACTTTTGTAGCATATTTTATTGTATTAATATAATTTTATTAAAATATTATTTTAGGCTTTTGATTTTTCTACTGTGGGTGCAGCCATTTTGTTGTAGACCGTCCTTCCTTTATGGCATGGTCTCCAACTGGCAAATACTGCGGTTGCAAATTTATATGCAACACAAATCCACACATTGTGTCCTGCGTATGTGACGTACATCTTTAATACCACAATGGCCATGTTGTCACCTGTGTTATCCCATGACCAAGCCAAATACCTGGGAGTGCACATGCATGGGCCTGTGTATATTAATATGCAACAGCACTGTTAATAATAAAAAAATGGCTGCTGCCATAGTGGAAAAATAGAACCTCAATTAAGAGTAAACCGTATTATCCCTTTAATTATACGATAATACATTATTAATGCTATCCATTAATTTGAAATAATAATAAAATAAAAACTTCACTGGTCCCTTAAACTACCATCCCTCTTAGACCCAGTTTTATAACTTATTAGTGGAGTTTTAACAGTTAGATTTTACCTTTTTTTTTTTTTTTTTTTTTTTATAACTAAGCTCTACAATTTAGGGGTCACTCTAATAAGCAGTCTTCTAATCACACAAATAACACATATAATTGCAGGAGCCTGGGGATGCATTGAAGAGCTATATGAGAAAATGTAGGAACGAAGATTGTTTGTTAAAGTTTTTATACTAGTCCATTATTTTATCTTGGCTTGAACTTGTAACTTGTAACTTCTTTATTTTATAAATCGAAAAAATGCTATATACATATTAATTTATTTAATAAGGAACATTAGTTTGTGTATGAGATGACAGCCTGCTTCAGAATGATCTGATATTCAGATATTTTGGATGTTCTACAATAGATTGTAAGCTCTTTGAGGCAAACACTATGTAACCCATTGGCTGTCTTTATGTTCTGTGTCCTCATATTGTCATGTAATTGCTTTGCACTATTTCTGTAATGCACTGTATATGGTGCTGGTGCTATACAAATAAATACACACATCTAATGTATGCTTTAAAGAAATGGTTCAGATGTTGAAGTGGTAAATGTAAGGACATATAATTAAACGGTTAAACTCTTGGCTTTATGGCTACCTATATGTTTTTAGTTTAATGTTTTGGCTTAATGTAATATCTGTAGTATTAGGGCAGCAGCACACGTCTCCTAGTTGTTGTTCCCAGGACATGTAAAGGCTTATTCTCCACCTCATGGTCCTGATTAGTCGGACCCCCCATCCCCCAGCATGGGTCAAGCTCTTTTCATTTCAGAAAAGGAAAGCCTTGGGAAATTCCTATAGTGAAATGTACACATGGACTTTTCCGTAAGGGGGGGGGGGGGGGGGGGGGGGGGGGGGGCGGTTGGGGGATCTTGTTGTTGCTGTGTCTAAAAGTCCCTTAACTTGTATGTGTTAGTTTGGGTTATCTCCTATGGAAGTCCCACATTTTTGGGTGTACATTAAAAATGCAAACTTATTTATTTTATTTTTTTTAACATTTTTCCTTTAAAATTTTTTATTGACTAATAAGTTTGAAAAGTGCCTTATTTCAACATAGGACAACAGCCTCTCATTACAAGAATAATTAAAACTCAAACCGGGGCTTTCTTAAGTAGAACACAATTAGGGATATTTAAAGGAGAAGTGCATTGCCATTTTATATATATATATAAGTTCAGACTCCGCTGCTGGTTTGCACCCACTAGAAGGTCAATGGGGGAAGGTGCCTCTAGCTGGCAGTGCTAAATTTGTGGATTCAAATTTATGGCAAAACAACGATCTCCAATGGCCGAAGACTTGTGTTTTTGCTGTCGCACACATTTTTATGTATTTATATATTTTTAAAAGCACTGTGGGTTTGTTTTGCTGTGAACATAATCCCTTTTCTTTACATACCCTAAATGAAAAAGCATAGTTTAATATTTATACTATTGGTGTTTCTACAAGAAAACACAGTTTCTAATAACTTTATTTACATAGCACTTTCCTCCCAAAAGACACACAAAGCTCCTTCCAATAGCAAGGTAGAACAAATCTGATATCTGTATATTAAATAAATAAAACACTTTTATTTTTTTGTGAGACTTGAAAACCAACTGTAACATTCGTCAAGGGTAAATTATATTAAAAACTTTGATAAATTTGAAATATCTATTTTCTTAAAAAGAATGTTTTTAAGGAGGTAGGGCTTAGGAAGTACTAGAGAGAAGACTTTTTGGCATTGCATGCATTAAAAATCCGGTTCCTAAGCAAATAACTGGGGAAGAAGTATAGAGGTCAATTAAAGATGGCCCCTGTGCGTTTGCTTATTTTAACTCTTAATATTGTTAGACCCTATTATATATTGTATAACACATACAATATTGCTCCCATGAACTTGCTACATATTCTTCTTTTAGGGAGGACCTCTCATGCATTGCATGATCCTTCCCACTCTAGTCTTTAGGTCACAACCTTTATTTATGCTTGAGGTGCTCATGCCTACTGTACTGGCCGCTCATTGCAGGCCTTGTTAACGTGCAACTTTTGTGCTTGGGAACGCCATGTGTGTCTTTCCACCATCTCCCCCTGTCCCTTCCCTGTGTCTTTCTCCTCTGTGTGTCTGCTGCATGTTTGCGTGTGGCTGGCTGCCGTTGGTTTTATTTTCAAAGTCCCGCGTGCCTAGCGTTGTTGGTGTAAGTGTTAGTGTCTTTGCCGTTGTGTATTTTCTAAGTCCCGCGTGCCTGGCTTTGCTCAGACTCGTTTTCATTCAGATTCATCATTTTTAATTTGTTGGCGGACATTTTTTTTCTCGCTGATTATATTTTGTATTCGTGAAATGAGCCGAAGTCCTGTGTGGTCGACTGGCTCGCTTCGCAAGGCTCGCAAAGTGTGACCAACATCGTAAGCGTTCCCAACACTTACAACTATATATGTGATAGCACTTCTAGAGAAGATTATTAATGTACTCCTCCATGTTTGTGGAGAATGGAAGCTACCATTTCTAAAATTCATTTATATTACTGATACTGTGAGACCAAAGAGCCAATAATACAACAGCTGATGTCCATGCTTGGTGTTCTTCAGCAGCTCCTATCACCTTCTATATAGAGGTCCTGTAGTAAAAAAAGGCGAGAGCTAAATCTTTTACACATATAGTTGAATGTCTATATATTAACTCTTTCATATAAGAGCAGCTTGTGTTTACATGAAGTTTCCCTTTGTTACTCACCCTCGGTACATTGTGCTTCCAGACTTGCTGCCTCCCGGAGTGTGCAATCTTTTAAATTCATCCACAATCTACGCCAATAATGAAGTATGTCTGGCAGACATTGAGATCTACGGCTTCGATTATGATTACACGCTGGCGCTGTACTCCAACGCTCTGCACTCCATGATCTTCAACACCGCCAGGGACATTCTAGTGGAACAGTACAAGGTGAGCCCAGCCTGGCACCTGCATTTTGGATCATGGAAATAAGCTTTTTGGGGGGGGGGGGGGGTCTTGCCTTCTGTCAGCCTATAAGATCTGCAGATAAAAGAAGGCTCCCTGCATTTCCTCTTTGTTTCAACAAAGTTTAAATGCACAAAACCAATAATTGTGTTGTGACCCTTTTTTTCTGATTACATGTGGATTAAACGCTTTAAGACGCATCATGAGTTTTATAATGGATTATCTTTAACATCAAAATGAAACCAGAACTGATCATATACAAAAAAAAAATTTCATTTTTTTTTTTTTTTTTAGACATTTAATGGACCACTGTAATCTATTTAGAATATTATTTTGCAGACTTACATTTGGAAAATGAAAAAAATGTATATGTTCTAAATAAATACAGCCTGGAGTTATTTAAATGTTAAGAAATGTAAGCATGCCTGAGATAAGCATAACTTTATTCTGAGGCTATATTAAACCAAACATTCGATAGATAGAATGGGCAGACAGATGGCCTTTGTAAGTTCTCATCTGTCATGAAATCTATGTTTAGTTACTTTTGCAAAATCTCTCTTAAACAACTTTTTCCACTTTTCTGTGTTCAACTGTATAACTTGCTTCTTCAATCTCTATTTTGTTCCTTATATTCTAGTACCCGTCTGGAATCCGCAAATATGAGTACATGCCAAACTTTGCAGTGAGAGGCCTGCACTATGACATAAATAAGGTAATGAGCGCATATTAGTGCTTTATTATGTGTATGACGTAGATGAGTTTCATATAGGATAAACGAGGCTGTAGGTGAAACCATGTAAACCTAAAATGTTACACTTTGTAAGAATTTGTCATCGTAGAGTCGTGGCAGAAGTCGCAAAGGTTCTTTTGAGATTTGAAAATTCACATTTTTGTGCGTGTTTGTTTTGTGTGAAATAAGTCATGTGAAAACTTAATCCTCTCCAATTCCCATACAAAAGCCGCTTTGGAAAATCTCATGATCTTTACCATTGGTCACTTAGTGTTTTAAATAAATACTTAAAAGTTAATTTATTAAAGAGCAAGATGGAAAAACTAGTAAAAAAAAAAAAAAAAGAAAGTACACCATATGTATGTGTTGCTCGTCAACATGTCAATTGTATGTTTGGCGGAGCAGTGAAAAGGTCTCCTTGAAGTTCTTAGTCTGCTACATGTAAGCAATACATTTCAAGGAATATTTGTTTTAAAATTACTAGTACTTGTAAAAGTGCCATACTTTTTATTGACCCATCATAAGTGCCAAATATGGTTTGATATAAAATAGATGTTAAAAACAATTTTATAAATGCACTCTTCTTAAAAATAGTATATTCTTAGAGAAAATATACACTGAATTTTAAATGTTGCTAATCAAATCAGCTTGATACACCCATTAAGTATTTGCTTTTATCTTTGTGCAAGATTGTAAGTGTTGCTTGAAATTATTAATTCCTCCCTGGTGAAGCTAGGAATGATTGTTTCATGTGATGGAGGCTAGAAATAATAAAGAAGACTTCAACTGGAAAGCACTTCAAATACTCTTGAGCAAGTGCTACCAGACAACTTAAACATTTTAGGCTCTTAAACCAAAGTAAATTATCTGAATAAACAAAAATGAAACCTTGCACTTTAACGCAAAAAAGACATCCAAACTCAAAAGAAAAAATGGGTAATAGGAGGGAGCCTATGGCAAGGGATAGCATAGAAGATAAGTCCTATTATCTCGGTGGATCCTCTTTCCTGGAAGGCTCTCTAAGAGAAGCCCCAAACAGTATTACATTTCCTAATAAATATAGAAGGAAACTAAAAAAAAAAGTCCTTTCATTGAAAAAGAAAGGGAAAATAGGTTATGTTAAAATCAAATAATCTGTCTGCACCTATAGTATCCTGTTTGGAAGTGCTCTGCTGTCAGTTTTCAATATATAAATACATTTCTTACAGGCTGTAACATCCAGGCCTTATATTGCTTAGCCCTTCCTAATGCCCTCTCTGGAACCTCGCAAGTACATCCATAATAATTGAACTTGCTAGAGTAACTTATTTTGCAAAAATCCTAACGGCCGTTTCACCGCTATAGCGGTTTCCTCAGAGGCTATGTGTATACAGGAGGATCCACCAATATCGTAGCACTTACCTTCTATGCTATTTCTTCTTTTGTGTTTGGATGTCTGTTTTGCATTTAACATTTTAAAATGTCATTGTATTTTTGGAAGTGCCATGGCTTAAATTTTAAATTGGATTAAAGATTTTTTTTTAGGTTTCATTTTTGTTTGTTCAGATAGTTTACTTTGGTTTAAGAGCCTAATCATTAAGTTGTTGTCATTGTGTTTTTAAGGCATATATTTTTTTTATAAGCGCCATGGTTTACATTTTTATTTAAATAAAGTAACTTTTTAGTTTTCACTTTTGTTTGTTCAGATAATTTATATTGACTGGTTTTAAGCACCTAATAATTTCCTAAACCAAAGTTGAAGACAAAACTGAAAAAACACAAAATATTGTTTTCATTGTAGCTTTTACCCAAGAAAACTAATTTTAATAGCATTCTCTTGTTACTATGTGTAGTCTTTAAATTCAATTCCGTGTTTGGAAACGTTGATCCGTACCTTTTTTAAAATGCTGTATCTAGTTTAATATGACAGAAACTAAGCAGACCCTGTCCTATTTATGATGAGTTATAGCTCATATCTATCTAGGTCTAACTGGCACAAGACTTTACTATCTGCCTAGCAATTTGCTTTATCTGCCCAGTGGTAAATCCGTTTACTTTTGGCCCATCCATAAACAAGTGCTATGTTACGTTTTGGATCCAGTAATGTGCTCTATGCCAGTCAACTTTTGGGCAGTGACTAATCTTAGTTTGTCATTTCTCATCTATTACTATGTGCTGTCATCAAAACATTTCGAGTCATTGGCAAGTTACCCAACATGCACTGGTCATAGTGAGTGAAACGTTCAGCATCACACATTTTAGCCAGATCACTACTGAGCAGAACTGCACATGCAAACTATGATATACAGTCGGTGTGCCCAGAAATCTCTGGATGTCAAACACCCAGATCTGTGTGTTCCTGGGACTTGTACTTGGACTAAATGCTCTGTTGGGCATGCAAAGTAACTGTAGATATACTATTTGTGTACTGAAGGATTGATGGCTGCGCTTTTCTCGCATATTTACGATCATGCAGTGAAAAAAATAAAGATGCATAGGTAAAGAAATATCTTTTACTCTTTGTACAAACTGCTTTTGGAACAAAATTGGGAGTTATATCTGATTAGTGTGTGTTAGAGCACTGTGTCAACTTATGTTATGCAGCGTTATGGAAAAATATATTTTTTTCCCTTTTACTAGTTGAACCTGAGACTAAGAATAAACTTAGAAGGAGGCCTTGGGTTTGTTCCAAAAGCAGTTAATACATAATGCATTTTTTAAAATCTTTTTAGCATTCAACTTACATGCAATTAAACACTTTTTTTCTAGTATTTAAAAACCTTCCCCATTAAAATCATGATAGAATATGTGTGACTTCATAGTCCCTTTTTTTATTAGTTTAATGTAATATTTCTTTCTAAAAGTGAATACTTTCACATAGTTGTGCAAGTACTGAAAATTTTGCCTTTTTATTGCTATGTCTTCAACATGTTGGATGACGTGAGCTGCTGAAAAACGTAATGATCACAGTTTAGATCTGCGCTGCGGTCTGTAACTAACAAAAACACGTCTTAAAGGGACCCTGTCATGCCAACAGGAAGATAATTTACATTTAAAGAGCTTTGCATCTGGCTATTTAATGTATTACCAGTTTTTCTCTACAGTAAATTATTTCGGAAATTGATTTTGCTGTTGTATGCTAATGTGAGGCTTAAAAAGGGTGGAAGAGGGGTCAATCTGCCAGATAAGACTTTATTTTGGCCACAATAGAGAGACAAGCAGATTACAATACTAATTAGCATATCAAAACAGCTAATTAATATGCATGAGCCAATCATTTTGCATTTATACGTGGCGACAAAAACTTGGAATTTCCCAGGATTGGTTCACTTTAGAAATAAATGGATAACACAACATAGACAGTTATTTAAGAATAGCATACAACAGCTTGATTTTTTTTTTTACACATTAAATTGTCCACTTCTGATCTTCACAAACATGGAGAAGCAACTGGCAACTAGGCACGTTTATAACAGTTATTATTATCTAAGGTTGCTCTTTACCGAAGTTACAAAGACATTTCCATGATTTAGATCTGGATAATGACTAGTGTCACGTTCTAGAGTCCTGGTCTTTGATCCGTTTCTTTCTCGTTGGGCAGGGCCTGCTGATGAAGATTGATGCCTATCACTACATCCAGCTGGGCACAGTGTACAGGTGAGTGGCCAGGTCCTGGGTTCAGACACAATTTCACCCCCAATCTCACAGTTGATATCAAAATGGTGGCTACGGCCGTGGGAGAGGAATAAACCATAGTTTGGGGTGTACAACAGAAAATATGTGTGTGCTATCTTGCACATATTATATACCATGCACCATATCACAGCATTGGCCTTCTAGTGATACCAAATGGCCACTGTAGCCATATATCTCAAATACACTTGAAAATACACATTCGAACCTAAAAAAATTATGGAGCTTCTAATTCAGGGCTTTACAAATCTTGGGGTGCAACTCCTAAAATTTTACTGCTGGGTCTTAATATTGCATATCTAGATATTTCTATATACAATCTGTAAACTGATTTATACAAAAAATAATTGGCTGGCTCCTACGTTTCTGAGAAATTTGTCAACCCTTGGTCTAATTTTATTACCCTATACATGCAATTATTATGGTGTGTAATCTACCATTATGGTTTCTGGTGATCTGCTTCCTGATTGTGAATGCAATATGGCATCTAAAACCATTCATTGGGATTAATGGAAACCCCTCTCAAGCTAGTAGCATGGGGAATCTGGTCAGACACCAAAATGTTCATATGCATTAAAAATAAATAAATATTGTATTAGTTATTAATTTCACAAAAGTTAATTTTTTTTATGGTCTGTTCAAAAACAAAGCTTGATAATAGGAAATTGGTTCTGTTAGGGGCCGTAGATTTTATTCTAATTTCTTGTGGTGTGTTCGCCTAATCTTATAAATAATCTCTTATCTGCCTTCCTCACATGCACTAGGGGCCTAAAGCCGGTCCCAGATGAGGAGGTGATGAACCTGTACCAGGGAACACACCACATTCCACTCCATCAAGTCAGTGGGTTCTACGGCAAGGTAAGACCCCACTGGGCTGTGCGCTTCTCTGAGGCGCTGCATAGTCACGGCTATGAAATCCAGCTGGCCAGGTCCTGTAAAGGGACACTGACTGATTAAATTACATTTCAATGTCCTGAGAGACTACCAGGTAATCTGCTAATCTATGATCTTAATCCATGACCGCTGAGAGCAATGTCAAATGTGCGGTCTGTTATGGTATAGGATATATATATATATATATATATATAGATTATATTATATTATATTATATTCTTAGACTGAGCTATAGAACTATCAACTGGAAAGACCTAAACACACAGAGTTTTCCGTACACCAGACAATGATCTTGCATCATTTTATGTGAGATGGCAGCCTTGCTTGGAGCTAGAGTGTTTTTGTTTGAAGTCCCACTATTGTGTTCAGTGTTTCCTTTATTTGCTAAAATTTGGCAATAAAAATAGTATTTTTTTAAAAAGCAACTCCATATAACTTTTTTTTTTTTTTTTATTAATTTGGACTTTAGTGCTTTAGGGTCGATCATATCTAGTCCTTGTGCCGCCCTGTTATGTGTCCAGGTGTTCTTTACTAAACATGCGACTGTTGTCCTTTAATTCTGTACTGGTTTCACTTATTTTCATGTGCTGGTAAATTTAAAGTTACAATATATTAGGTGTCCAAAGATAAACCAGTCTGTCATTGTCCATTTGTCCCAGGAGCCAGGGAACAATGTATCCTAAAATTGTACTTCTGGCACCTAACTAAACAGTCTGGCTCCTAAGTTTTAGATAAATGTTTCAATTTAACCTATATACTTCAGAATACATTACTGGGATCCAGCTACTTGCTTCAGAAATAAACATGGCCCTTTCCATTGACCCGTATTGTCTCACAATGTTACAGCTTCTTGTAAAGCTCTAGAATGATAACCAAGTGCAATGTTTCTCAGCTGCTTCCCTGGGGCACCCAAGACTTTATCTTTCAGTCCTCAAGGAGAAAGATAGATGATTAGTAGAGAGAAAGCTTAAAGGGCCATGGATGTCATTAAAACTGTCAGGTAGTGCCTTGAAGCACTCTAAACCCCCTAATTACAAATTGCTTATATCTTAGACCATTTTAGTGCCCATCTCAAAAAGCAAAGCTTTGTTCCAACCCTAAATATGATTTTTGCAAAGCACACCTGATGACTTCAGCGGTCAATTAGAAAGGTCTTCTTAATGAGAGGTCAGCTGTTATCGATGTACGTTGTTCAGATTTTGCCCTTTATGCGTTGTTGCCCTGATCATAATTATCTGCATCACACAAATGGCTCCTATCAGATAAGAGCGGTAACAAACTGGTCCCTTAGATCCGTGCTTTTACCTTCTAAACGAGTACAATCTCTCCCACCAGGGTCCTGCGGTGAAGCAGTACATGGACATCTTCTCTCTTCCCGAGATGAATCTCTTGGCGGTGGCCAATGATTTCTTTCTGACCAATGAGATTGACTATGACCCAGTTCATCTCTACAAGGATGTCACTGTAAGTCTTTATTTCTGCTTCTAGATCAGTTTGCACATTTTCATTATCACTCCTGCAATAAGGGTTGCTAAATGTTGGAATATGGAAGGTGCCGGTTCCTATGTTCGTGTAATGTGTGTGTCTCCTGTTTGTTTCAATACATTTAAACATGTTTTACAGTGTTTGTTTGTTTTGTGTCCAAAAAAACCCATCTTTTATAATGTTTAAAATATGCTATTTTTCATGCATGATAGAAAAATGTACTTTCTATGTCCCTTTAATCCTCCAAATGTGCTGCCTAACATCTCTCGGGCTCCTTTGACTCTGAAGGTCCTGAAAGAACCAGATTAAGCAATAAATATTTAATATCAAAAAAGGCCCTTATTTATAAATTGTTATTGCTCCGCCAAGTCTGAATACTTTACTTTCTTATAAGAAAATATGAAAAGTAAAAATAAAAAATTGATCGGATTACTGTCCTGATTATCATTACTGTCCTAATATAGGTCGGTAATAAGTAGTAAAAGCTGTGTTACTAGTAAACATTCATAAAAATAACTTAAATTAATTGGAATTTACAAGTTTATTTTCTTTGGAGGGGGTCTGATTTCCTCACATCTCTCTGACATGGCGCGCAGCACATTTCCCCACAATCCGCCACTAAAACCGTGCAAGAAGTCGCCTGCACTCTTTGGCACAGTTTTATAAATGCATAACTTTTGTAGAACAGCACTTTCACTTAGTTCACGAAAACAAAGGCTTCTGTTGTGTAACTTCTGCTTTAAAAAAAAAAAGGACAGTTGAGTGTGCAGCCTGTTCCTTGGCAGATGGAGATAACTTGACGCTGTTCTGTATTTTCTTGTGACGTGTGTTGTTGTGCGGTTACCTGCACCGTGACGGGAACATTATGTACCAATGTCAGCCCAGGCTGTGTTTGCTGCAGCCAGCCCTGCACATGGGCTTTATCTACAGCAGCCACTGCAGTTGTCAGAAATGAGGCCAAGTGTCGGGTAATTCAGATGTAGCTGTTGTTGTTCTGACAACATATTCGTCATATGAAATTTTTTCACTTATTAGTAGTGCCAGGTAGATTATGTTTTTTTTTGTTTTGTTTTTTTACTCCATTTTCCATTTTGTTGTTTTTTTGGTTTTTATATGTTCAGATTATTCCCTTTTCTTTCAAACTAATTTTAAAAGCAGTTATCGATTTTTCCTTAAAGAGCCGGTGTAGTGGTCAGTCAGCAGGATTTTGTTTATCTATATAGTTTCCATGCAGACACTCGCAGATCTGCTTCACTCCACTCCCTTTTTGAATGTACAAATAAGTAAAGAACAGATTCAGTATTAAAACTATAGGGATTCCCCTAGTTTAATATCTGAATAGGGGCATAATCTGTATTTTGAGGGGGAAATTTTAGTTTTTAAAACCATTTAAACTATAGTATTACATGTTCTTGCTGATCTACTTTTAAGCACTTGTTAATAAAATGTTGTTTAAATATGCCACTATTTTAAGTAGTTTATCTTCATATATAATAGGAAACTGTCCCTGTCCCTTTAACATCACTGTAAATGTTTACAAACTTCCCAAACATTGGAAGTTTTTCTCAAATTAACTACATTAGCAGCATTATTTTATGTAAAATCTTTATTTTAGTAGGCACAGTTTGTGTCTAAAGGTTGCCATGTTTGTGTGCGTCGCACTTGACTTGTTTTTTTTGGACGTGTTTTGCTAATTTTTATTATCTGTGTTTGAAGGAGAACGGAGGGGGATTTGTTTACAGATTTAATTATTTACCTTCCAGGAAAAAAACTGAACATTTATAGTAACTGTAAAGGGATTGTATAAGACCAATATGGGTGCTTTGTTTTTTGAATTCTATAAACTAAATAATATAATCTACAGTGGTCCCTTTTTTTTTTTTTTTTTTCCTTTTTTTTTTAAATCTTCTCAGTGAACCAGTTCAAGGTGCAGCATCTAACTGAGTAACTTAGTGATTTACTTTTCTTCTCCCTGGGGCCATTTCCTTGGGGCTGGTATGGCGGCTCTCCTGACCCTCTTTGTCACCTTGCTGAGGGCGAGGCCGAGTATATCATTGTTCCTGCACACCTGTTGTGGATATACCATAAATCTAGCCTGGAGACATGACCGGTTGCATGGCACCTACTCCTACCTGAGGTGGAAACAATAAGAAGTAATACATTAAGAGAGATTACCTCCACATTGTCTGCAATTTCCAATAAGCTTACATTGATTGATTTGAAAGTGATAGAAGCCTGAAGTAAATCAGGGCACACTATGTGTATTGTAGAGGGTCACCGGGCATCTGGGACAGCCTAAAATTACAGAACTCTTAACACCATGCCATGATGAGCCAATTAGCCACTTCAGACCTTCTCAAGAGCTTTACACACCCAGCTGTCACTTATGTATGTCCAATAAATCCAAGCGTTTAACAGGTCATAAAGAAGAGTTGTGCAAACAGAGGCCGGACACTGACATTTTTAGTGTTTTAAAGCCTGATCATTTAATTGCCTGAAGAATATTATTGTATACAGTGGTCCCATTTTATTTGTTTGAGAAACATGTTGTATCATCTATTTAATATTGCAAGTTATGCCTTCACACTAGTGGGGAAAAAATAATTTAATAATTGGCACTGAAAAGACAGGGTATGGCACATTTGCAAAGAGAAGATATGTAAAATGTCTGGGGTGAATGCACAAGATCATATTACAGAGCGAAATCTATATACACATACACAATTATATAAATCTATATACATATACACATACATATAAATCTATATACATACACATACATATAAATCTATATACATATACACATACATATAAATCTATATACATATACACATACATATAAATCTATATACATATAATAGGACAACAGAAAACAATGAACAAAAAAAGAAATGCAAGAAATTCTAAATCTGTATTGAGCCTCGTCTTGGTATGAAGAATGTGATCCTCTTAGTTTCAAATAATTTCTTCTTCTAGGTGGTTTTGAAATTATTCTGGTTAATCTACTTCCCCCTAATCCAATTGAAATATTTTGGCTTTACTGCCCCCTTTTAAACAGATTCAATGTAAGCCTTGCACAATACTACCCTACAAAATGTACTCTTTGGATATTTATCAATTATAATGGCTGTGCTTTTTCCAAATTAAAGGGACTCTGAAGTCCCCATATCTGTTCTGTAACATAGGTGGAGAAAGTGCTTTCCTTTTTGAAATTGCTGCCTAATTGGGCTATGAGCCTGAATGTAGTGGTTTTAGACTGCCTCTGTCCTCATTTGCACGGTGGGGTGGAAAAAGGAACTATGACCTATTCTATTTTGGTTATAATGGTGTTTTGTTTGCTTCTACATGACTAGTAATGCTAAAAAAGAAACACAGTGTGTAATGGTTAATATTGCACAGAGTATTTAGTTTAAAGTTTTCCTGTAAAGTAAATGAAATTTAAAAAAAGAAACTAAAAAAAAAAAACTTTATTTAAATGTGAAGGTTTCTATGATAGTTATTGATGGTTTGTTTCTAAAATATTTAACTAAATAAGAAGTATTAATAAGAAATAAGATTTCAACTCACAACCTACAACTCTTAAGGTATATGCTTTAAACCACTGCACCATTGTTCTGCATGATAAGTCAGTATATACACTAAAAAAGCTAAAATATATATAATTGGTGTGAAATGTATGGCCTATGCACTTACTTTTAGGAGGCTTCTGATGCTATACAAATAACAAAAAAATACTATGTTGGTCAATTTAAAAAATATAAACCACTTTCCCAAATGCTTTTCAAGCCTCTACGTGATGGTGCCCAGTAGGTTTGGTGATTTCCATGTCCTGGGTACACAATGTTATTGGAGGATGTTTATTATTTGATACGGGATTAAACATCACATTTGTGATTATATAGAATACACAAACAGGAAGCGTCTTGGATGTGACATGAAAGTGCTCGGCTCCGTGTTTAGATGTTGGGAGGGTGATGGGTGTAAGTTGTGGAAGTGTTTACGGTATGAATGATGAGGTTTGTGTTTACATGTTATGCTCGTTCTCTCACTGCTAGAAATCTGAGATTTTTCTTCTCAAGGAACTTAAAGCACAAGCAAGTTTTTCAGAAAATTGCAGTCAAAGCACCCAGGACGTATCATATTCATAGTCTTCTCATTTTAAGAAATTTGTTCGATAACGCGCTAAATATTTTTTTTAAACACTGTGAAAACGCTTGGTTGCTTTTAACGGTTCTATCGCGTTTTGCTTTAATGGCTGCAGACACTTTGGGCCTCATTCAATTGCGATTTGGCCAATTGAATAGGGCTCTATATAAGCACATAGCATATTTTTTTTCAGAAGTTTTTAGTTAGTGAAGACCTTGCTTTTGGATAGTAGTTCACTAACTAAAAACTTCTTTAAAAAATATGCTATGTGCTTATTTAGAGCCCTATTCAATTGGCCAAATTGCAATTGAATGAGGCCCTTTGTTTTTATTCCTTACACTGTTAAAAACCTGAGGAAGAACAATGGATTCATGTAATATCTCTCTTTTTAATTCTATTGAATCTGCATTTCATGTAACCAGATAGTAGATGTAAGTCCCAGAAGGATTCCCATCCCCCTCAGGCTGCAGGCAGACTAGCAATTAGAGATGACAAAAGCAGTTTATAAAATTGTCTTTAAAAAGGCTTTTATGCATCGACTTGCATAGCTGCTAATGTGACAAAAAAAAAAAAAAAGTGGTCCTTTATTACAGTATATATGTGGGGAGGCAAGTGAGGGCCCAGAAAGAATTGTGTCTGGTGTGTGTGTTTTATCTTTTGAAGAATGGCATCTAAAGATCATCACATTTTGATGATTTGCAAAATTCCCTCAAATTCACAGATGTTGTTGTTTTTTTTTTTTTGTTTTTTTTTATGAAATTAATTTTAGTGAGGATTTTTATAGCTTCTATAAATTGATGACCGATTCCATCTGTGTATTATAAATAAATGTCTCTACCTGGGCTCCACTTATGCAAGTGGCTACCGGGGTCAGTGTATAGCTCTGCCAGTGTGTACCCAGGGTTATGTGGGTGCAGGTCACCTGGCATTCTTTTGCCCACTACATTTTCTTGTTTTAAAATACTTATTTGTCTATGTATGTAACTCGCCCTCTATTCCTAACCTTTTAACTTGAAAATACATTGCAATATATTTATTTTTATTTTGGTGTTAGTAGTAAAGGGGTTTTTAGTAATAAAACATTTGAGTGGTAGTCTTGATTTTGTGTGAAGTATACGGGTCCCGTCTCTGTTAACAAAAGCCAAGAAAGTATTCTGTTTTTTTGCCCGTTACCATATTTCCTGTTTCTAGGCTCCCTGTAGACTTTACATGGAAGACTGCAGGGGCTCAACGCAAAATATAGGGGTCTGTAATCTTAGACACCAACCCCCTCCCTTTCCATCACACAGGGAACAACATGTACTCTGCATCTCACAATGATGTCATGTGGAGCCTCCAAAGGGGGAAGCCCCATCCTCCCAATAGCAAATATGCTTCACATATAGGGCAAACGGCTTGCCATGAAGAACACTTTATATAGTGATCTGCTTCAGGTCCATAACTCACACACGCACGTGACATCAGGCAGAAAATGTTCAAAAACTAAATATGTTCATTTCCCTTGTGCATCCGTTTTTAAAGAATTTGTGGAATTATTCTTAGAACAAAAGACTAGTTGGAGAGAACTTTTCCAAGAACACCCTAACTTACATATTCTTTTCTCGACCAAACTAGATTTGCTAGTAAACGCAATGTTTAAAAAAAAAACTAAAAAGCTAAAAAGTTACATTTTAGTCATATCCCAAACGTCTGCCAACAGCTTGTTTATGGAAACTTGGAAATGTTAAACTATTTTTTTTTATTTTTTCGATCATTTCAAAGGCTGGGTTCCACCTCAGAAGTAATACAAAGAGTAGAGGTCTTATATACAGTAATGGAGCGGTCCAGGTGTATAGTAAGAATAATAATAGTATATTTTACAAAATAATCTCTTAATTTTTTATTATTTACAAGCTCTACAAAGAAAATGTTAAATATGGGCATTTAGTGACCCACTTAAGACCCCCCATTAACAATGGTGCCGTATAATCTGTAGTTCAGATGTTCTTAAAGTTTAGTTTAGTAAATTTGCAAGTTTTCACCTTGTAAGGTGCTTTGGAAACGAGCTCTATGTATATTTTTAAGCTCCGCCTTCCATTCTTTTGCAATGTGTTAACACTGTTTTTGCCTTGTACTCCACCTCTGTATATAACTACGGAATATATTGGCGTGTAACCAATAAAAGGTAATAATAATAATAAACGCATTCAGTGGTTCATAAGCTCCATTCAAGTGGTCTACAGAACCACTCCCATACATGGTTACTAAGAACTACTTACCTTGCATAACAATAGTACAGAAGTACTTATATGCCGGATTATATTTGGTGTACGTTCACAGTATACACTGCATTATCTTCTTGTTAAAAGGATATCAACATTTTTTTAAATTCTCCTTCAAAGAGAAAGTTTGTGGTCCATAAAAATGAGCAACTGTATTTGCTGTGTGTTTTTTTATTTTTTTTATTGTATGTATATTTTATAAAATGGGAAGAAAATGTGTATATGTTGTTTTATAGCACTTGCCATTCTGATCTCTCTCTTCTCATTGCAGGACGCCATTCGAGATGTTCACATAAAAGGACTCATGTACAAATGGATCATGCAGGATCTTGGTAAGTGATTTGGACATTTTATAAACTCTATTTTTGTGCGGGGTGAGGACGTGGCAGCCGTTTTTTTTTGCTAGGCATGAAGTTGTACTTGTTGTTCTGCCTCGGTGTACATCTACTTTCTGCCAGCTCTCGCAGTCTTCTGTGAAAACTGAACCTCTCATGGGTCTGGGGGATGGGACGCAGAGTTATATTCCCATGAACAATAATGTCTTTCAGACTCTCATGAACGTGACTGCAAGTGGCTACAGGGGTCACTGTACAGCCCCAGGCTTGGTTTGTCAACAATCAGAACGTTCTGAAACCCACCCAAACACAAGAGTCACTCTCCCACATTCCTGAAAAGCTAGAAGTACACTGGGTGTCAGAGGGTCATCACATGCCGGGCTGCTTGAGTGAGGGGATTATTATGGTATTACTGTCTCTGCATAGACAAACAACTATTTTAATCTAAGGGCTCATATTATATCATAGAGGTTTCTCCAGTATTTCTCCTGCATTTATTTATTTACATGTGTATGTGGCACCTTTTATCCCAGGGACTTTACAAAGTTATAAATGGTACATCATTTTGAAATGATTATATTACACAACATTATTTAATATCCTAATTTTATATTAACGTGTAGGTTTGTACATTTTGAATTCAGAGAAGCTATACTATTTGTTTGGGAAGTGGTGAAGTTGATCTTTAGAAAGACTTGTGTTTGTGGTTCAGGTTAGGATGTGTAATAATGTGTTTTACTTTGTTTGTTTTTATTTACTAAGCATGATGTTTAATTGATACCACCTACAATTTTGTAGCTATGTTATTTTTACAGATCAAATTATTATATCATGTCTATTATACAGTATTATATATTTATTGAATAAGTAAATTAAATTAACTAAAATATACAAATTATGTGAAGTATGTTATACTCTCTCGCTCTAACTCTTGCAGCATTGTAGCCGTGCTTAGCTCCAAAATCAGAGCTCACTGTAAATATATACGTTTTTTTTTCAATGCCACGCCTTATTACATGATGTCTCTTAAGCTGAATAAGCTCTAAACTAGCAGTTGGAACAGATGATATATTGTCTTGTATAAGCACCATTCCTGTCTTGGGGCCTCATTCAGATGCGATTTGGCCAATTGAATAGGGCTCTAAATAAGCACATAACATATCTTTTTTTAAAGAAGTTTTTAGTTGGTGAAGACCTTGTTTTTGGATAGAAGTACACTAACTAAAAACTTCTGTAAAAAAATATGCTATGTGCTTATTTAGAGCCCTATTCAATTGGCCAAATCACAATTGAATGAGGCCCATGGTCAGGCTGTTTTTTCTTTTCTGAATTTGCAACGTGTTTTTATTTTTTTTATTCTGAGACATTTCTGGAAGTGGAAAGAGTTGGGCTAGGACAATTGGGCAGCAATGTAGGATTATACAAGATGTTGGTTGCTGGACACTTGTATGCTTCGGCAATTATAGCAGTCTGTTCCACGTCCATCATAGACGTATAAGATGTAATAATATCTATATCAACTGATATAACTTCAGAATTATGTTGGGTTTTTTCAGTACTAATAACTATTAAACATGCGTAGTTCTTAAGCCTGTAATACCTGCAAATCTTATGCAATTTATATTTTAATTTTCTCACTACAGAAAAATACATCCTGCGAGGTGAGGAGACCTACGCGGTTCTGCACAGACTGGCCGCACAAGGGAAGAAGCTTTTCCTCATCACCAACAGCCCCTTCAGTTTTGTGTAAGACTTTGTCCCAGTTTCAGATGCACCACTCTGATGATAGGGATTCTTTATAAGAAATGAACACACCAATATGGCAGTGTATTGTGATACATCCGCTCTATACTTCTTGTAAAATTGCAGTCTACATATGGAAGGCATACCAAATGGTCAGGACGTACACAGCTGCGTACTGTGATGTTTTCTCACTTTCTAGTAACATCTGTTTCTAACACTCAGTCTCTCTCCCTACAGGGACAAAGGGATGAAGTACATGGTGGGCAAGGACTGGAGGGATTTTTTTGATGTGGTGATTGTTCAAGCAGACAAGCCCCACTTCTTCAATGATTGTATCAAGTGAGTTTATGTTAAATATCTGCAATATATTTTCTGATTGGTCCTAGAATAAACCATTTAAATCGCTGAACCAACATTATAATTCTTCTTCATATGTGAAGAGTGCTGTGATGAATCAAAACTTCTATAGTTCTGTTATTCTATTACTAGAACTTTGTCAACAACAGCTCCGGTTCACGTGCCATCCCCTATCCCTCACCTCGGGGCAGAAGGGTTTCCCCTTCTCAACTTTCATTTTGTTGTCCATCCGCGCAACAGATGTCTACTTGTTTTCATAATGTACTATAAAAAAAAAATACTACTACTGGTCTGATGCAACACAAAACGGCAAATTGTTCAGATACTTTCTACACTTCAGAAACACTAAAGATTAATTGTATTCCGTCTTGTGGAATTTATTCAGCATCTTCCCAAAACATCCCCCCTCCCCCAAATGTTGGTGCTCGGTTAGTAAAGATAATAATATTTATGGTAGGTGGAGCCATAATGATTTCAGTACAATACTATTGAGACCTTTTCTCTCTTTTGATACAGGCCATTCCGTCGATTGGATGGAAACGGAGACTTAAAGTGGGATAAAATTAACAGTCTGGAGAAAGGACAGGTGTATAAGCAGGTAAGGAGAACATGTGTGATGTCTTCAAATTGCTCAGTATATGTTACAAGTAAAATTCAAGGTTTAAGATGGTTAAGATTTTTGTTTTGTTTTGTTACAATTCTTCAAAATAAGACATTTAAAAAGTACTGGATAAAGGTGTGTGTTGTATAGAAAAAAAAGATGTGTAAAGAGACTGTCTTGAATAAAAATAACATCAGGGATAAATGATTGAACAAAATGGAAAACGGTTACTGGTGTTTAGTTGGACAGTGAATGTGAGAGCTATTAATGTAATTTACATTGGAATTTGGCCACTTTTCACAGGAGCAAGGCTTAATTAAAATGTTTTATTAAAAATATATATTTTCTGGGCCGCAACAAGTCTGCATAAGACTGCCCATTTGGAGCTCCTTTCACAGTGAAGCCTGGCAGCCTGCACCACGAACCAAATCACAGCTGTGACAACAGGGATCTGGACAAGTATTTCTAGCTGGTTGACGCTTTCATGAACACATTTGTAAATATTTGGATGAGCAAGTTTGAAGTGTATCGGGACATTTCTAGATCTGTTGGCACATTCTGTGACTTGGAAACGCTGCAAAATGAAACATGGCAGGCTGCATCACAACTGGGGGAAAAAATGAATGGCCTACCTATTTTTTACTTTTTTTTTTTTTTTACTCTGACGCATCAGCTTTGCAAACAAACTCTGTCAATTGGAATACGTCTTTATAAGGATTAGTCAGTCAGATCTAAAAATTATGAGTTTAAAAGGTTATAGATTTTTATATTTTATTATGCATCTGTTCCTCTTTGCAGTATAGTATATGGGAGCAGATAGGGTTTCTATGATGTCTAATGTGCACTATGCAATCAGAACCATTTTCAATGTGTACACAGCCCCTTCCCAGATTAGTCTGCTTTCTTTTCAAGGTGGTGAGGGTGAAAACCATCTTACCAAAATTAAAACAAAAATATTAGAATAAAAACAAACCGCTTCCCCCTGGTGTCCGCACACTGACTTTATACATGAATATTTCTGGCCACCACCATTCCTCCCTGACACCCAGCCCCAAACAGCAGGAGAGCAGAGCAGCTCTGTATACGTGGCTATGCAGCTCCAGGTCCTGCCTTTGCAACCACAACACTGACATTAACGGTTTGCAGGATATGATTTGTTTGTTCTGGATTAAGGAACTGCTGTGGTTTGGCCAACGTCCAACCCTTGAGCGCTTACAGTGCAGTTTGAGACAGTCTAATCAAATTCAATGTAGACTGCAGCTACCAGCCAGTTTGTCAATAGCTGAGGCCTATAGGGCAAGTTTTTTGAATAACAAAGAAATACAACCTATCGTTTTCAACTTTTACATTCAAATTTTGCTTTAATGGGGAGCGCCATTCACTATCTGTCCTACGATAATGTAATCAAACCTTGGATGCAGATAACATTTGTGTAATGCCACATTATTGTAACTGGGTTAGAGTATAACTCCTAGTAGCTGTTCTCCCTCGGCCCCAGTCCAACAAGGAAACTAATATGGAAGCCTCCAGACAGAGTATGGTAAAATAATACAAAAATGCTACTTTTTACAAATTATCTCTTTCAGCAAAGTTTTTTAAAATGGACAATCGATATCTTGTTTCAGCCATGCTTCCCCACTAAACTTTATTTAATACTTTAATATATCTGAAGCGTCGTGTTTTGTTTGTTTTTTTATTATTATTATTTCTATATTTTTTTTATTTTAAATGTAAAAGTTTAAAAGCCGGCAGTTGAGTTTTGCTGTTTGCTTTAGGATTACATTTTGTGTTGGCATATGGTGTGTCCAGTCTGTAAATACGTTCTGTTTGTGCCACTTAGGGATTTGTCACATTAACCTGTTTGCAGATCACTCTGACAGCCTGTCGGATCTTGTGTGTCCAGACAAGACTTACTTTTTAAGTGATGAGTAATGACAGCTCAGCCCTATTAGATATGTCATTATAACAATGGCTTATAAACGATGGCTCACAAATATGTGCATGTAAGACTGCCAGAGGCCAACTATGTATTGTTACCAAAGCTACTTAGTATGTTGCTCTGCAGGCTAAGCATTCCCACAGCTACGTGCTACATACAAGCCTACTCATGAAAAGGGAGGATTGGTGCTCCCACACAGGCCTTGGAAGCTGGGCCTCCGGCCCCCCACAGCAAAACAAGAAACTAAGCTGGGCCTAAGGCCTGCAACAAGATGAAAAATAACGCTGAGCTGGGGCCTGCTTTTTATCTTGTTAGTGTCTTCAGACAGTCCTGACATTAACATTGGATTATACTAATTCTTCATAAAGTCTACATGGAAAACCTCAGGCAGGAAGGCTGAGCGTGTTGACATTTTACGGTTACTGAACTGTCTTTACATTTTAGAGGAGGAATGAAGTCCTGCATTTTACATTTTGTTTTGAAAAAAAAAATAGACTTGATATTTTATTATGATGGGGGGGGGGGGAATACAGGTTTTCATTTTTTATTTTTTATTATTTTTTTTAAATTTATTTTTTTTTTTTACTATTGAGATGGCAAAATTCAGTGGCCCTTTTTAATATAACTTAATGTAGGTATAAACTTAAAGGCAAATCTAGTACAGAATCCTTAGATTTATTGTATGTAGTAATGCTACATCTAATGCTCCACTTGTTTTTCCTTCTTCAGGGTAACCTGTTTGATTTTCTTCGTCTGACAGGCTGGAGAGGTTCAAAAGTGCTATATTTTGGCGATCACCTGTACAGTGATCTTGCAGTAAGTGTCTTGGTTTGCTACCTACTAAATTTATAATTGAGATACTTTTCTACTTTTTTGAGACTGTTTTGTTTTTTACATGTCTTCCTGTACCCTTCCCCTTTTTTTTTTCCCAAGGACCTAATGCTGCGACATGGATGGAGGACAGGAGCCATCGTACCAGAACTGGAGACCGAGACCAAGATTGTGAATACTGAGCAGTACTCGCAGTCCCTGACCTGGCTGCAGGCTCTGACCGGCCTCCTGGAGCGTATGCAGGTGAGTGCCCTGGAGGGTCAGAGCTTGTGATCTAGAGATAAGGGTTCACCGCCTCATAAATTACTTTTATCGTTGTGTTCTACCTTGACTACAGTAGATCACTCTTACTTGACATTTACAGTCCCTCATTTGTCCTCCTTGCAATCCATCATGAGTATCACTGCCACACCTTTCCCATCATCTGTCGCTCTGCTGGCAATCCTTACACAGGCTTCTCATTATCCGTAAATCCACTGGGATCCAGCAGCACCCTATTGTTATATGTATTTCTAAATGCAATATTATTTAGTGAGATCTTATTTGATTTTTTTTTTTTTTTGTACAGAGTTACACCTGTCCTTTTTAAATACAATATTTTGGTCATAGCACTACAAGCAATCCAAATACAATTAAACACACCAATGTATCCCAAGAATACCTATTTTTCCCACAGTATTACATATTTTCCTGAAGTTAAGCATTCTTGGTAGTGACATGTAGGTCTCATTTGACTTTTCGCACAGGACTATAATAATAAAATGGGAAGTGAACATCAAACTATTACATATTTTGACTTGAGATGGAGCAATTTCCTCTGCCTGTTTCCTGTTGTCTGATTTCCCCTTGGACACACAAAGTTTATACATAATAAGTTCTCTCCTTATTTAGTGCCTTTTTATAAAAAGGAAAGGGTGGGGATACTTAACTTAAAGAAAACACAAAGACAATATGTCTCAAGACTAACAAATTAGTCCAGAGACATTGAAATTAATCTTAAATTCAACAAACCCACTATTGTCTGGCTATAGTTGGTTGCCCTGTAGAAGGTTTGTGTTTTTCCACACACATTTTTTTTTTTGTTTTTAAATACAGAAATGATACTTTTTGTATCGTACAGCAATACAAACAAGTAGTCCTTTTTGGTAATTCCAGTGGTACAATCTTCAATCAAACAGATGATGCAAACTTTTACATTTATTAGTTATACTCTTCCCCCAGTTATAGAGTGCCATTATGATAAAAATAAAGAAATCGCTTACTACCTTAAATAAACTCCTATCATAGTCCCCCAAATCAGACCCATTTTAGTCTAAGAAGCGGAAACTAGAAAATTGACACAAGCCAAGGGTACCATTTGCACATGTATATGGGCATTACGTGGAGAAGTATGTAGGAGAATGGTTCATAATAGTGGCTGTAGTGTCTCACACAGAGAAGAATTGCCTTTTTTTTATTTTTGTATTACCAGTTTGATTCTTGACCCCCATCATGATAAATTGAAACTATTTTATTTAGAGAATATTGTGGATTAACCCAGTAAGCATTCAAAAGACAGAGTTTTAGTCTCAATTGGAAGGAAAGGCCAATATCTTCTGAGGCTATTATGAGTCCGAGAAATGTCTCGCTCTGGGGCATGCCTACCAAATATGCTGGGAATCTCCTACCTCTTCACATCCCCTAAAACAACAATAGCTTTCATTATGAATCACGTCTAGAAAAAAAAAGGTGCTATACACCCTTAACAACTCCACATTTTTTATATGCCATGGCACTGGTGAAGGTGTTTTGCCAAATTTCTTCCCACTTTGATGTATCTATGGGGTGAGGGAGTTTGAGTTCCTGCATATACCATTTACATGTCACCAATCTTCCCATATATGTTTGGGTACTTACAACGTGTTGTCTCGAACCCTGTCGTGTTGGGTTATGATGCCATTAGAATGCAAAGTGTTGAATCTGCAAAAACTTGTACATTAAATTTTATAAAAGTAAAACGTAACGTGCTATGCCAAAATGACCTTTGTTTAGGGGGTTCACTGTGACCTCCTGTTTTTTATTCTCAGCCCTGAATGTGTTTTCTGTTCCATTGCAGACTTTCCGAGATCCTGAGTGCCAGCAGATCCTTCAGGACTGGATGAAGGAGCGACAGGAGCTCAGGTACCGCACAGCTCTGTATATACTGCAGCTCTGTTCCCAGGCTCATCAGTATTCTGCCCTTGACCTCATGAGTCAGCAGATGAATTGTTCGGATCAGCTCCCAGACAGCTTTACAAATAAGCCTGAACATCCCTTTCCTGGCTCTCATTCCCTGTGATAATCCCAGTCCTCAAGGCTGCATGTTTCCAATAAAGTGATCAGAAACTATTGGTTTGCCTTAGGGGAACAGGGATTTGATCACATGAAATTGCACGTGTATATATATGGTTTGTTGCTGCTAAACAAAGTAGTATTCAGAAAATGATAGTTAAAAAAAAAAAAAAGAATATATTGAATCAATCTACATCCAATTTTCTATGGAGTTTCAAATTGTTTTTTTTTTTTTTTTTTTTTTTTTCATACCATCATGAATTGCTAATCTGGCTGTAGCTTGAGGTAGAGGATACTCTTATTTAATTCTATGTGGCAATTTACAGTGGCGTTTTTTCAGCAGATCATAATAGAGATGTATTCCGTATCCCAAGTTTCTAATCCTTCTAGGAATTAGAAAAATACTTTTGTAAAATACCTGCTGCCATTAAAGCCAAACTGAATACATTATTAACAAATTGACACCTTAAACATTTCAGTGTTTTCCGTGTTTTTTTTCCATTTCTAACCTGTTGTTTTTTCTTCTTTCTTTTGTCCTTCAGGGTTGTGACCAAGAACCTCTTCAACCCTCAGTTCGGCAGTATCTTCCGCACCTGCCACAACCCAACCTACTTTTCCCGTCGACTCTGCCGGTTCTCAGACATTTACATGGCTTCAATCAGTTGCCTTCTGAATTATGACTTTGACTACACTTTTTTCCCCCGCCGCACCCCTTTACAACACGAGGCTCCTCTGTGGATGGATCAGCTGTGCACTGGCTGCATGAAGACTCCATTCTTGGAAGAGATGGCTCATATCCGCTAAATTTCTAAGACCATCCAATGAGTTGTCACTCGGCAAAGGAAAATGATGTATGAATGGGTCATCTTGGACTTCTGTCTGGGGAAAAAAGAATGTAATGCGTCTCAGATGAACAAACAGGACAAGAAGATTTGTGTTTTTGTATAAACCACCAGATTTGGTGGTTCCTCCTCATTATCCTCTGCATATAGTGATTTGCCCATATTGCTGTGAAATATTGATTGCATAGGTACATACATTGTCTTGCAATATGTTTCACTCGCCCACATCTCCATCTTGTGGTGAAAAAGCTTCTGTTTGGAAGCAGATATTTTAGTAAATTCTTACATTGTCTTGTAATGAATGACCTTCCTCGTTTTGAGCTCACAAGCTGCGGCAACTATGTTAATTTCAGAGTGTGAGATGCTTCTGGAAAAACTCAACATTTGCCACCTTCGGTTTCCAACAATTCCTTCCAAGTTTTACACCTCTTCTGGGCTTCCAAGAAGAGACTTGGGCCAGTTGGCACAGATGAACATTTAATATGGAGTGATGTCCAGCAGCAGGCATGCATCACAGAGTGTGAGCCTGGCTTCTAGCACTAGAATTAAAACTTAAGTATGTGTTGGCTAAAGCTCTCATCCAACGCCAACTGTTTGCCAGTTTTTCAGATATATGAAACTATTGGTCATTCCTGTACAGGACACGGACACACTGTTGGCTTCTAATTATGAATCTGGGCAAGCACCAATTTTGTTACAATAATAAGAACGAACAAGAGATTCTCCATTTGTGTCCGACAAACTTACGAACAGTTTTAGTAATGTGACGCACAATTTTTTTTTTTTTTTAAATGCTGAATCTGTTCTCAGGTGAGGCAGGAGACAAGAAGGTGTTACATTAAGCAGCTTTCAATGCATTTGAGAGGGTATTGAATGTGATTTTGGTTAATTCCCAGTGGATATATATAGAAAATGCTATTGGCAACCACAAGTAATAAATAATGGTGGCTAGGTCATGATGTGCATTATCTACACTGGTTGACTGACTTTAAGTAATGATCTGTGGGTGACATGTTATGTGATGAAGTGGAACTGAAGCATTGATTTATTTGGCTTACTAATGAACTCTTCTTAATTACCTGCCATATTTTACTAATCTTTATATTATGGGCTGAAGTACTTTTTAATAAGTATAATGAACTTGCTTTGTTTTTATTATAAGTTCAATTGAATGCTGCATCTCAAGGTTTAAAAATATATATCTTTTAATGGTCATGCAACCCGTACTGTTGGTCTTCTGAAGCAGAAGAGATTCTCAGCTTCTGGATCTTTGACCTCATGTTCTCTTTCACGTAGAGTGCCATGTTTAACAGCTGTGACCTAAAGTCACACCCACAGAGTAAGAGCTTCACACTTAGTCTCAGAATGACATGAATAATATGAAGCCCCTCCCCTGTGGGTGTGACCTTGTCACTGATTTTAAACTTGGCGACCTGCAAGAACAGAAAGGCGAGTCTGCAGAAGCTGAGAATCTTTTATTCCGTGAGCATCTTAAAAGTAAAATGTCTGTATTCTAAAACTATTACATAAAATTAAAGTAAACTAGATAAAATGTTTTATTGCAAACAAAAGGATGTTACCTACCGAGTAGCTTCAGAAGTACATTACTGTTGGGGGAGCTGCAGAAGAAAAGAAGCAAACTGCCACAAATATATCTGCCAGCTGTAATCTGGCTCTTGAATTTTATTGCTGAATTGGTTCAAAATTCCAAGATTCATAATGCTTAACTTTCACATGTACATCTTAATTGTTTTTATGTTTGTTTTTTTGTTTAATAAAGGCAACTCATATTTTGAGTGAAACATTTCCCTTTAGAAAACATTTTTTTGAGAATTTTAAAGTAACAGGGTAGAATGTATAAAAGAAACAAATATTGAATGTAACCTTAAAGTGAATTAAAAAAATATATTGTCTGTTCTGTATGTGCCAAATCTTATGCTTTTTTTATACCCAAATTGCTGCTTTCAGCTGTTCGGTGGCCGTATCCTTCACTCAAAACAGAAATGATTATTTCCAATTTAAAATTCTGTAACTTCATTACAACACACATGACGTTGTGACCATTCCCTGACAGTAACAATTGCTGCTCCACAGTACAGCTTGAGATGTGTTGTAAAAAAAACAACTGAAAAGCAACTATATTGTACAAAATAAACTTTGAATATAAATGGGATCTCTCTTTGTTGGTGGTTGAATTTATTTATTTTTCTTTTCTCATCTGCACCTTAGAAGCTGCCTGTGGTATCTGCAGTTACCATCACCTTGATATGTTACTCAAAACACTTTGCCAAACACAAATCTCAAAGTGTTTGTATCCACAAACTACAAAAATAATTTAAAAAAGAAAATGTTTTCTGGCCTTTAATAGTTTCCTCGGTCATGTGTTTTTTTGTTTTTTTTTTTGTTTCTACTCTGTTTCTGAGGGAGGTACTTCAAATAAAAAAATTAAAACGTTTTGATTATGAATGCATCGGACATAGAATTAGTAGTGTATGAAAACAACATATATTTTTTTTCCATGAAAAAATACTAAAATAAACATTTAAACAATTAGATTGAAGTTAGCAAATTCTCTTGTAATTTCTGACAGTTGGAAATCAGGGTTAACACCCTCCAAACCCAGGCTAAATTAACATCATATTTAAATATTTGTTTAGGCCAATCGGGTTAGTTGAAACTTTTGAATTAACTCTGGGTTCCTGTTTGTGCTGGAAAGCAGCCTGGTATATGTAGTGTATCACTGATATGTGCTATGTATTGCTGCCTATAGAGACTGGAAGCTGCAAGGGTATTGGCTGAGCAAGCAACAGCAGGTAAATAGTGATGCTGCATGCTGATTGGGGGGGGGGGGGGGGTCAAATGCCTGTTTGGACACCCCCTGGAGGTGTCAACATAATCATTAGAGGGATTTTTAGATCTTAATAAAAATAAAATGTCTTATGAGATGTGCTGCATACACATAGGCTGCTTTTTGCCTAAAGGATTTCAGAAACGTAAATCCATGAAACATATTACATTAATGCAGATAAAATCTACTGAAAAGCTGCCATATTATGGTGACCATAATAGGATTAGATGGAAGTGCAACTTACAGTAAGAACATTACCCTACCCGTCATTTTCTTTTCAGGCCAGCCAACAGAATGCAAATACCCAATATCTGCTAAAATAAGGGTTAGCTCCAAAAAAATGAGTTTGTCATGTTAGCCTGTTACATACATTGAAAATGTAAAGAATTTCCCAAATTACTAAAATACTCCTTTTGAATATATACATATTTTATTAACAAATTAATAAAATGTTATGCTCAATTATCCAAGCATATCTGGGATAAACCTAAAGTTATCTTGTGACTTAATAAATCCAAGGTTTTTGGGTAGGTACAATGGGCAGACAAGATGGGTCTTTTGATTCTTATCTTCCATCAAATTTCTGAGCACAGAAGGATTCAGGCGCTTTTTTTTTTTTTTTTTTTTTTTAATGTGGGTTTGCTTAGCATCAATGTTTTCAATAGTACCAATGGGAATCCCATCAGTCTACAGGTCTACCTCACTATTGAGAAAGCAAAATAAACACAGCAATGTCTGTCACCATACATAAAGGTTTATTTACAACTTTCTACATTTTTTTTCACATAATAACTACACTTGATAATGGACAAAAATACTACAATTAATTAAATGTAATGTGTAATGGAGATTAAAAATATGATGTGTTGTGTTGATCTCCGCAGCAATTATTTATATATATATATATATATATATATATATATATATATAAATTAAATGATTTGTGGTGGTGAACTACCTACTCATAAGATCCACAACAGAAGCGGAGATCCCGCTGCATGCTGATGATAGCCCGTAAGCTAGAAACAGCTACATGGATAGGATTCTCAGCTTGTGTAAAATCCAACCTTGGCTTTGCATTAAAACTGTGTAATACAGCAGGCATAAGCTTAAAGGAAGCCATGTTTGATAATGGGCTATGGATTGAAGAGTGAGGCACTTGTGGGCACATTTGCATGTCCCAGCTCAGTTTCCCAGAATTCAGTGTAATAACTGTTTTTCTCAGAATTCTGAGCTGGAAGCAGGTTTTTTAAGTTGTTTTAGGCATTTAAATGTGAACACAGATGTACTTTTTATTATATAAACACTGCACCTACCAGAAGAATGTACAAATCCTGCCAGAATGAGTAATTTAGTAATATTATCCCAGTGTTAGTGAGGATTTACAGGTCATCAAAACCTGCACAGTCCGCACCTTGAATCTAATACGGCAGAGATTGTCACATGATATGTCACTTGTAATTCCCAAAGAGTCACTGCTACTTATATTTATATGTTAATCCCATTAATACGTGATGCATTACTGCAGCCTGATGGGCTCTTGTATATCTGTGAAGTATATCATTATGTCTGATCTGAATCTTTCAGGTAGATATAAGAAACTAGTTATCTCTTTATAATGCTTTCCTACCCAATCAGAATCTGCAAATGCATATAATAAAATATAGGAATCATTGTACTAAAGTAAAAACACTTAAGACTTTCTGAAATGAAGTTATGATCAGCTGCTTGTTCCACCCTTGCCATTTCTCAGTGAGAATCCTATTTTGGCTTTCATCTATTAGCCACTTGCATCCCAGGATGTTTTGCATGTTCTATTATTATTGGTTGAAAAGTCTTTCACTTTAAAAGAAAACTGACCAGCGGAGTCAGGTTGCTTTTGAATAAGTACACTTAAATTTGGCAAGATGTTACTAGAATTATACAATCGTTCATTTATGACTTTTTTATTTAATTTTTGCTGCTGTGGAATCTACAATTTTAGTTTTCAGTGATGCGCTTCCTGGGGTTATAGCAGACTTTGAACACACAGAAAGTCTGTATCTGCACAAGGGAATGTGGCTTATACAACTGCCAGTCTAATGGAAATCTCCTTAGGACACACCCTCCTGAGACAAGATGCAAGAAGCTGGCTCGGTAAAAGAAAATGATCTGCAGTAAGGAAAAGTGAAAAACGTTAAAAGTTATTTTTACTTTCCGGAAACCCTTTGCCCAATATTTTTTATTTAAAACCCAACATAAAAGACTAAAACCCCTAGAACCCCTTTGAAGCCCCAATGAGATTAGTGGCTGGTCTGAGACTGCTCCACATAGGATAATGGCACCCCCACTCTGGAGAAGACCAGTTCCTGTATCGGAGGGCTCCAGCCTGGAAGACAGAAGGAGCCCTGAAGAAGACAATGATAAAGGGGTCCTCAAGCCCTTAAAGTAGGAGGATTCAAAGACCTTGGCTACCCTTCTCACTAGAGCACAAGGACGATTGATGCTTGGGTAATTTTTTTTTAACTGTAACTGACCTCCCTAAGGCACAGTGAGCAAGGAGTCCATGTATGGAGTCCCCTATCACTAAGACTAAGTCCAAAGGAAAAACAGAGGTTCTCAATCTGAGAACAAACAAGACTAAAGTAGGCTTGTCCTATATGCATAGCAACCTACTCCGAGAGCAACACTCTTTCAGCTCCCTACTGACGAGGTCCAACTAAGGCCAAAACATACCTGGTATTTCGGGAATGAATCATTGATGTACCACACTTACAGTGCCTTGCAAAAGTATTCACCCCCTTTGGCATTTTTCGTGTTTTGTTCCCTCACAACCTGGAATTAATATGGATTGTTTGAGGATATGCATCATTTAATTTACAGAACATGCCCACAACTTTGAAGATGTTTTTTTTTTTTTTTTATTGTAAAGCAAACAACAAATAGGACAAAATAACAGAATAAGTCAATGTGCATAACTATTCACCCCCCTAAAGTCAATACTTTGTAGAGCCACCTTTTGTGGCAATCACAGCTCCAAGTTGCTTTGGATAAGTATCTATGAGCTTGCCACATCTTACCACTGGGATTTTTGCCCATTCCTCCTTGCAAAACTGCTCCAGCTTCTTCAAGTTGGATGGTTTGCGCTTGTGAGCAGCAATCTTTAAGTCTGACCACAGATTTTCTATTGGATTGAGGTCTGGGCTGTGACTAGGCCATTCCAACACATTTACATGTTTCCCCTTAAACCACTCAAGTGTTGCTTTAGCAGTGTGTTTGGGGTCATTGTCCTGCTGGAAGGTGAACCTCTGTCCTAGCCTCAAATCACGCACAGAGTGGTACAGGTTTTGTTCAAGAATATCCCTGTATTTAGCACCATCCATCTTTCCCTCAACTCTGACCAGTTTCCCAGTCACGGCTGCTGAAAACCATCCCCACAGCATGATGCTGCCACCACCATGTTTCACAGTGGGGATGGTGTTCTTTGGGTGATGTGATGTGTTGGATTTGCGCCAGACATAGCGTTTTCTTTGATGGCCAAAAAGTTCAATTTTAATCTCATCAGACCAGAGCACCTTCCTCCATACATTTTGGGAGTCTCCCACATGCCTTTTTGCAAACTCAAAACGTGCCATTTTGTTTTTTGCTGAAAGTAATGGCTTTCTTCTGGCCACTCTGCCATAAAGCCCAACTCTATGGAGAGTACGGCTTATTGTCGTCCTATGTACAGATACTCCGGTCTCTGCTGTGGAACTCTGCAGCTCCTCCAGGGTTACCTTAGGTCTCTGTGCTGCCTCTCTGATTAATGCCCTCCTTGCCTGGTCCGTGAGTTTTGGTGGGCAGCCGTCTCTTGGCAGGTTTGCCGTTGTTCCATGTTCTTTCCATTTAGTTATGATAGATGTGATGGTGCTCCTGGGGATCATCAAAGATTTGGATATTTTTTTATAACCTAACCCTGACTTGTACTTCTCAACAACATTGTCCCTTATTTGTTTGGAGAGTTCCTTGGTCTTCATGGCAGTGTTTGGTTAGTGGTGCCTCTTGCTTAGGTGCTGCATCCTCTGGGGCCTTTCAAAAAAGGTGTGTATGGGGCGGAGCTAGCGTCTGGACTGCACAGACGTGTTTGTGCTGAGCTCCGTGCACTAACACCACAGAAGGGGCCAAAACCCGGCTCCAACGGCAGGGGGGACCCCAACACCATCAGGGGAGATGGCTGTGTGGCAGGGGAGGCGATCCCGATCCCCCACGGGACCCCTGCACCGAGGCTGAAGCAGCCTGCATGACCAGCCACCCACACAGCAGGCAGAGACCTGCAGCCCCAGCAGGGGAGCGCCTCTGCATAAAAAACAGCCCAGACAGGGAGAAGAAGCCCAGGAGAGGAGAGGAGAGCAGTCCCAGCCAGAGGGGGACCTTCCAGAAGGCAGCAAGGAGGTGAGAGAGGGGAGAGAGAGAGAGAGGAGAAGGGCCTGCAGGGGAGCGGGCGGCCATCTTGGAAGGAGGAGGAGGCAGCAAACGGCCTCCACAGGAGCCCAGGACATCCAACCTGGTGCCCAAGAGACCACTGAGGACCCTGGGGAGACCTCCGGGGATGGCTGGTTCCGACCGGAGGGGCACAGAGGCTACACAGAGGTGGACAGAGCCCCCTGAAGAAGCAGAAAAAGTCAGTGAACGGCGGCCATTTTGGGAGTCCCCACATGTGGACAAGAAGGTACCTTTCACTACAAAGGGGGTATAACCTCAAGCTAAGGCCCAACTAAATTGCTTATCCTCCCATTCTGGACACTTCTCTATATACAGCCTATCTAGCCTTTGCTTTTCAACACCTGTCTTATCACAGATACACTTTCAGGGGCTTGGGACTTTAGTGTGCACTAATTTCTGAGGGAGAAGGCATCCCTGCTTCCCCCACAACTGACACTGTTTCCACATGTTTAATGAACAATTCTCCTATTGTACCTCTAATAATTGCAAATAAATAGCTCCTTACCAGGCAAAACTCTGTACACCACCAGGACAAGAGTGATCTGCCTCTCTATAGGCAAATATAAAGACAAGGCTGAACAGCCTGCTCCTCCGCATTTTTGCATCTCTACCCCCACCCGGTGGACCTGTGGAGTACTGCAGAAATAAACCGGTAGCATATAAATACTATACTGCTAGAATCAGCACTGTCAACCAGCATAGAGGGGGCTACAAACTGACCCAGTCAATACGCTAACTGGTGCGCCAGCCTAACCCAATCCAACAGACCTTAAATTGAAGGCGAAACTCAGTGCAATATCTGCAAAATGCCGAAACCCAAACGCTCATCCTCAGCAAAGGGTATACGGGAGCACTTCCCACCAAAGGCTGTCCGGCACATGTCTCCTGGTGACTCTATCTCAGAACACTCGGAATGCTCCGATCAGGAAGAGAATCCCAAAAGACTTCACCAGCATATAGATCTATCGGCCAGGTCAGTGGCTACGATTGAGCGGCTTCTGGCAAAGGCAATTGAACCCCTCAGGCAAGATCTTAAAGACTTGGGACAGCGCACTCAACTCCTGGAAGAGATAACTGACCAGGTAGTAGAGGCCCAGGAAAGACACCGATCCTCTATAAAGCAGAACACGTCCCACATAACGGAACTTGCAGACAAGATAGAGGACCTGGAAAACCGGTCTCGCCGACACAACGTCCGCGTCAGAGGCATACCAAGGGCTATTCAAGACCTACTAAACTACCTGAGAGATACCATGGAGGCGATTCTTCCCAACCAGCCTGAAACTATGTGGGGAATTGAACGAGTTCACAGAGCTCTAGGAGGTACAAGGAGCCTGGACGCCCCTAAAGATGTCATAGTTAGATTCATGAGGCAGCAGGCGAGGGACTTACTACTATCTGCAATCAGGAAGACGAGTCGCCATTACAATTCTATGCGGACCTGTCTCCAGAGACGCTCCATAAACGGAGATTGATAAAACCGGCAACTGCTATTCTTCTCCAGCATAAGATCCAATACCGCTGGAATTTTCCATTTGCCCTCAACTTCACATCTCAAGGTACATCATACACCACCCATACACCAGAAGAATGTATGGCAGTGCTGAAGCACTTACATTTATGTACGGAGGCCACAAGGGAAGTGGGGCAGGAGCAACCTCTTCCGCCCATTTATAGGAGGCAGCGGACGCATGTGACATCCCAGAACCAGGGCAAATAAGCCTACGTCTCCGGGGAACCAACCAGCTTACTGGACAGTGTCAAGACTAACACGGACAATGCTGGCCCCGCTGCGGAGGTCAAGCCAGGCTCCTGACCCTACTGGCCTCTTCTTCTGGGGACTCTGATAAAGGCTAAGTTCTCTTTTAAGGGCCCATAGACCCATAGTGTGGGCTTCAGATTTATATTGGAAAAATGATTAAAGACCTAATTTGTTAGTATTGTTCTAGATTGCCAGGTTATTGTGTTCCCCACTTTAAGTGGATTAGATTTCTGTTTGCTATTTGGAGAAATTGATTAAGGTTACTTTGTAGACTAAAACATTTAACTCTGACTTTCCTTAGTTATATCACGAGAAAAGAGCTAATCGTTAACTGGGTTTAGCCTTGTAGTCTAACTAAATGGATATATCCTGCTGAAGCACGACTGACTGTCTTTATTTGCATTTCTTTCTTTTATTTTCTCCCACTGGATAACAGGAAAATTGAAATTTCAGCCGCAGACCAACAGATAGTGCAGCTACTGGCATCCGGGGCTCCTCCTTGCTCTCCCTCCTACGAGATCACCTCTCAGGTAAAGACACATACACCTAGGATCCCACACCGAGTTTCCAATGGCTCTGTCTAACTACACTCTAATAACCCATAATGTGAAGGGTTTCAATTCCTCTTTTAAGAGGCGGAAGGCTTTTGCATTCTATAAAAAACATAAGCTTGCAGTTATTTTTATGCAGGAAACCCACTTCTCTCGTAATAACAAACCCAAATTCCTACACAGGGACTATCCCACCTATTTTCTGGCCACCCTCCCTACTAAGAGAGCTGGATGTGCAATCCTCCTACATAAAAATTTTCCGTTCCAAGTAGAAAGCAATCTGGTTGACAAAGAGGGTAACTACGTAATGGTGTCCGGCACTATCGGGGGGGTTAGAATGACTCTGGTTTCACTGTACTCTCCCACTACTTCACCCTACGCAACTTTAATTGGCTTGCTGAAAACAATCGAATCCCAAGACTTAGGAAGGCTGATAGTTGTGGGAGATCTAAACCTCACCTTGGACCCGACTTTGGATAGGTCAGGGAAGCCCGCTAAGGATAAATGCCCCATCAGAACCAAACAGATAGAATCCTTGCTTGACAGCCTGGGGCTGGTCGATGCCTGGAGGGGTATGCACCCGGCCAAGAGAGAATATACATACTATTCCCCAACCCACCTGACATATTCTAGGATTGAAGCTATCTTGGTCGGCTCCCCCTATATGACTCAATTTTGAGAACTGAGATTATACCCTGCCCCTGGTCAGACCATGCCCTAGTACTCATGGAGATAGAGCTGGGGCCAAATTTACAACCCCCCTACAGCTGGAGAATAGACGAATCCCTACTGACTAGTCCGAGTAGTGCGGAGGCCATTGCACAGGACATAAAGCTATTCTTTGAGACTAATGTCTCTCCTGAAACTGGAGCCGGCTGGCTCTGGGTTGCCCATAAGGCCTTTATTAGGGGAACGGCCATTAAGCTGGCCTCAACCCTAAGAAGAAACCTTGGGCAAAGGGAGGCAGACCTTACAGGGACACTAAAGAGGCTGGAGGAGGTAAATCAACAGAACCCTTCCCGCAGGGGTCGCAGGTTAATTGACAGGACTAGGCTTGAACTAAATGGCATATTATCGTACCACACTGAAAGGGCAATGAGGAAGATGAAACATCTATACTATTGGAAGGCAAATAAGCCTGATACAATGCTTGCTAGAAGACTAAATAATAAATTCTCCCACCATAAAATATCCCATATTAGAAGGTCAGACGGTCAAATTTCCTGTAGTCCTAACGACATCCAGAAAACGTTCCAGGACTTTTACCAAACTATATACTCCTCCCAGTCCCATGGAAGTGAACTAGATATAGACGCCTTTTTACGGTCACAAGACCTCCCCAGGGTTTCGGACAGTCAATTAGAAACACTGAACTCGGACGTGTCCCTAGAGGAAGTTAAATCGGCCATTATGGGTCTTAAGCTGGGCAAATCCCTGGGGCCGGATGGTTTCACCAATTTGTTTTACAAAAAATTTGAACCCCTGCTTACTCCCTACCTAACGCCACTATTCAATGCAATTTTAAATGGGGAGCCCATGCCCCCCGAATTGAACCAGGCTGCTCTGGTGGTATTCCCAAAGGAGGGCAGAGATAATCTAGAGGCCAAAAACTATCGCCCTATTTCCCTGATCAATGGAGACGTAAAAATTCTGGCCAAAATCATGGCCAATCGTATTTCTAAATTCTTGCCTGAGTTAATTCACAAGGATCAAGCGGGATTCATCCCCTTTAGGGAGGCCAGGGACAACGTCAGGAAGGTCTTAAACATCCAGCACCTAGCAAAAAAGTCTAACACCCCATTATGCCTTTTAGCTCTAGACAAAGAGAAGGCGTTTGACACGGTGGAATGGTCATATATGTATAAAACACTAGACAAGTTTGGATTTAAGGGTCGTTTTATTAACCTGCTTAGAAGCTACTATGACTCCCCAACAGCCCACTTAAAGTTACCAGGAGCACATAAAGCGAATATCCAAATTCAAAGAGGGACTAGGCAAGGGTGCCCACTTTCGCCGCTGTTATTCGCACTTGTCATGGAGCCATTAGCACAGGCAATTAGAGCTAACGCAGACATCCAGGGGGTTTTGGTGGGACGCCAGCATCTTAAATGCTCGCTCTTTGCGGACAATTTATTGTGCACTCTGTCCAGCCCCTCTAGCTCTATACCAGCCCTCATGTCTACTATCAAGGAATTTAGTATAGTCTCAGGCCTTAATTTAAATGTGGAAAAAACGGAAGCTTTGGGGATGGGTATGTCACAAACTGAGATAGATAAGCTTAAATCAGAATACAATTTCAGTTGGCCAACTCAGTATTTAAAATACCTGGGAGTAAAGATCACTTCCAATTTTGCCGACTTATACAGGGCAAATTCCCCCCCCTTGTACAAGTCCCTGACTGAAGATATGCAGAAGTGGGCGAACTTTCATATCTCATGGACAGGCCGTATAGCAGCGGTAAAGATGAGTGTCTTGCCTAAACTGCTATATTTATTTAGGACATTTCCCATACCGATCCCACTCAAGGAACTGGACAAGTTCCAGAATAGTATGTTTAGGTTTATCTGGGGCAATAAGTGCCCTCGTATCTCAAGACAGGTAATGTTTAGACATAAAAGTAAAGGCGGACTAGCGTGCCCCAACCTGAGGTTGTACCTTAAGGCAGCTCAATTGGCCTATCTGCCCAGGTTACACTCTGTTACCCACCAGCCATCCTGGGTATTCATAGAAAATCAGCAGATGCTCCCGCATAGCTGGGATAGGTTGATCTGGATTCCCAAGGAAATGACGCCCTTTCATACGCACCACAATCCTATGATCTCCCTAACTTTGCAGGCTTGGGGGTGGGCCAACTCCAGGTGTCAACTTAGCTCGGGTTTGTCTCCCTTACTATCAGTCACGTCCTTTCCACAAATCCTAAAAGACACGAACCCCATCTCCAAATTTTGGTGGACCTCTAGACTCCTAGACCGGGTAGGGAACTGGGTACAAAACGACAGACTGTTGACTTATGACCAATTCTGCATGATCCATGACCTACCAGCCACGGAAACCTATAACTACTTGAAAATAAGAAGTTGGGTTAGCAAAACTCTGAGAGAGTTAGGACTCCCTAGGCCCTCCTTGATATCTGTTATATGTAGAAGCCTTCCTCTCATGAAGGGGGTATTGGGTTCGCTATACGGCATTTTTCGAGACTCCACCAGCAGCCAAAAACCTACATTTATGAAACAATGGGAAAAGGACCTGGGGGTGGAATGGGATTGGGACAAGTGGACAGAATCCTGCTCCAACCTCTCCAGAGGTTCCCTCAATGCAGCTCTGCAAGAGACGGCTGTTAAAGTACTGCATAGAGCCTACTGCACGCCCGATAAATTGCAGAAGTTTAAACCACATGAGAGCAATAAATGCTTTAGGGGCTGCCAACAAGTGGGGGACCACATTCACATTTGGTGGTCATGTCCAACTACACAGGAAACATGGAAACAACTAGCACAATTAGCCTCCACACTATTTCAAAAGGTGGTCTCGCCCTCTATGGAGTCATGCCTGTTAGGAACGCACATCAAGAACCTCTCTCAATCCCAAAATAAACTATTCCAATTAATGGCACTGGCATCCAAAATAAACATAGCCAGCAGATGGAAAAAAGAGACACTAAACTTTCAGGAGATAGTCAAGAAGATCAATTACCTTTTTATCAATGAGAGACTGACTCATATTATCATGGATAGCCTTCACCAGTTTTTGGCAATCTGGGAACCTTGGGTAGCGTCCTCATTAAGTGTTCCCTTGAGGTAACGCCCAAATCCTGATTCAGAGAAGGCAAGGAGGGGGCAAGGAGTAAGGAGTCCCGGAGGTTCTTCGGCTGCACTACTAAGGTAAAGGTCTAGTGATGATCAGTGGGGTATTTTAGTGAGGATTATAAGGGACAAATTTAGCAGAAACCAGTTTATCTATTTTAGCCTAGTTGGCTAAAAAGTTTATATATTTAGTAAACAGCATTATGGTTTGACTATTCATGTCAATGTCTATTCTTATGTGTTATCTCTGCCTTTCTTTCTCCTACACTTTCATTTGTTGTTTATTTTACTGTGCATTATGTTATACTTTGATAGAAATTTTAAGTTATTATACATGATACTTTATAACTAAAAATGTAAAAGAAAAGAAGGTGACGTCAGTTCATCATTGGTTAATGTTTTCTATGTGAACCTGTATAAATTGACTGACGGAATTATTGATCAATATGTTTCATATGTTGTTGTAAACCTTCTAATAAAGAACATTTTCAACAAAAAAAAAGGTGTGTATATGTAATGACAGATCATGTGACACTTAGATTGCACACAGATGGATATCATTTCACTAATTATGTGACCTCTGAAGGTAATTTGGTTGCACCAGAGCTTTTTATGGGCTCCATAACAAAGGGGGTGAATATATACGCACATGCCAATTTTCTGTTTTCTATTTCTAAAAAATAGTTTTATGTATATATTTTTCTTATTTCACTTCACCAACTTAGATTATTGTGTTCTGATCCATCACATAAAATTCAGATTAACAAAACATTAAACTTAAGGCTGTAATGTAACAAAATAGGTAAAAAGTCAGGGGGGGGGGTGAATACTTTTTCAAGGCACTGTATATACTACAGGATATTTCTCCCTGTGAAGGGCACAAGTGGCTAAAACAGGCTGTTATCTGAATGGGTTACTACGCCTATAGAACAAACCCACTTTAGTATTGTTTGTTCTCTGTTTTTGCTTTTCCTTTATAGCATGTGGCTGCTGTTGGATCCCATCAATGTGGAGTTGGCTCCTAATTCAAGCCATGACTTTGTGACAAGGCCACTAACCGCAATGAAACTTAAAAATAGTAATACAAGTGGGTTTTTGGAGTTTTTTAGACATGCAGATGTAATATTCTGCTTCCTATAACCCTTGGGAGTGTTTCACCATAAAGTGCTCTACTGCCACACTCGGCAGAATCCAGAATAATTCTAGAGACACTGTAAGGGAGTAACTGAAAGGAAGAATGTGACTATCCTGCCAAGACCTATCAGTTAGTAATATTATCTCTGTATGTAATAGGGTCCTGATGATTTCTAGGAGGTAATCAGAACCTGCACACTCAGCACCTCTAACTTAATATCACCCTGCTTCATGCAACATAAACTTTTTTATACTGCACTATTTTTATTTTGTCCTTGATAGATTACAAATGGCAGCTGCCCCTGAAGCTATGGTGTTAATGATATCTAAAGCATATGAGCTTTATATCCTTTTTTATGTAACTCAGAGGGCCTACAACCTATGGCTTAGAGCAAATCAATATATGAATACTAGCGAATTGCCCGTCAAAAAATGACGGCAATGAAATTGTAAATGAGCTAATGCTGTTTGGTGTATAATAATAAAATAAATAATACATTAATAAATTAATATACTTTACCTATTTTGAAGTAATATATGGAGGAAGCATTGTGTTGAAGAGCTGGCAATCTGTTTTCATGTTGTTGCAGCATTAGTGCTGTGGAGCTGCTGTGTAAGCGTCATAAATGTGTGCAGTGTAATAGTGTGTGTGCGCGAGACAAAACCGCTAGCGTAGCTGTGTACTTCCGCATTGTATAAGTTAGTGTTCTAAAATGGCGGCTAATGTGTGGTATGCGGCTGTGGCTGATTTAGTGTCCCTGTTTCCGGATGTCGTCCGACTTTTTCGGAAAATCCGTAGGTGTTTGGTGGTGTTTTGCGTGTTTAGGGTCCTTTAGCCTCGTTTTCGTTTTGTTCGGCTGCCATTTTTTCTCTTGCTTAGGTGATTTTCGGGTGTCTAAACTTGAAAATTTGTACTTAAATCGAGGTGTAAATTTACTTGCAGAGGTCCTGGGTGCACCACCTTGCTGTGGGTAACCTTTTTATGTGTTTGTTGTGTATATTTATTGTGTTTCTAATGTTTTTCGCGTCGCGCAGGTTTACGTCCTTATTTTCGAATCTCGTAGGTCTTTTTCGAGAAATTCGTAGGTGTTTGGTGGTGTTTTGCGTGTTTAGGGTCCTTTAGCCTCGTTTTCGTTTTTTTCGGTTGGCCATTTTTTCTCTTGCTTAGAGAATTTTTCAGTGTCTAAACTCTTTTATTTTGATTTAAATTGAGGTGTAATTTCAGTTATCGAGGTCCTGGATGCTCCCTCTTCCTGTAGGTAAGCTTTTTATGTATTTGTTGTGTGTATTTATTGTATTTTTCATGTTTGATGTGCGCGGGTTGCGGACGATTTTTGTGAGGTCGTAATGGGTCGTAACGTGTCTTGTATTTCCCTTTCGTAAGTACGTAAATTTTGCGAGGTCCGCAGTTGCTGGCAAGGAGCGCCTTTGGCACTCCTTGCCAGCAACTGCGTCCCTCGCTTCGCTGCGCGAGCCCGCAAGCGTTAGCAACAACTCGCATGCTCACAACTATAAATGTGATTGTGATACCCAAATGTGATTTGGTTCTATCACCGCTTTATCTCAACCGTACCCTTTAGACTGTAAGATTGAAATCTGTTGGTGCTTTGGGGAAAGCACTATGTATGTTTGATTTTAAACTCAATAACAAGGCCCTCCTGTGATAAAATATTGTTTTTGCTTGTACTTAACCCCTGTACAGCGCACAGGGGAGGGGCAAGAGACACAGGGGAGGGAGAGGGGGGAAACAGGCACAGGGGAGGGAGAGGGGGGCGAAGAGACACAGGGGGGGGGGGGAAGAGACAGGAGGGAGAGAGGGGAAAGAGACAGGAGGGAGGTGGGGGAAAAGGAGGCACAGGAGAGGGGCAAAGGAGACACAAGGGAGGGAGAGGAGGGGGGAAATGAGACACAAGGGAGGAAGTAGACAGGCGGAGAGACTCAAAGGCGCTCTGCGCAGGGTTTGCGATGAGCGCAGAAGGTGCTCACATTGGTTGGCAGACAGCATTGCCAGGCTTAAAATGTTAGCCCGTCATTTTTGACGGGCAAGTAGCTAGTAATAATAATAATAATAATAAATGTGATTTGGTTATCCACAAACAAAGTAGAAAGCTTGTAGCAAGGATCTGCATTTACCAACTATAGTACTTTGTAAAGATCTGTGAACTGGGTAAGTTTGCTTCATTACTTTTCAGTATAAAGTCACTATAATATTTAACGTTGTTTTATTGCTAATGTTTCTATTTTTATTCTGCAAATGGACTTCCTATATGGTGTCTCTCTGTTGATTTGTTGGATCTTTTGTTCTAAAGCAATAGTTCCTGACCCTCATTCTTAAGGCATGGCAACAGGTCAGTATTTGAGGATATCCTTTTCTGAGAACAGATGGCTCAAACAAAATCACTCAATCACTATTTAACATAGCTACAGTCTAATTAGAAATACACAAATGGTTGTCCATTGTTGTCCAACAGCTTATCCAGTAAATAATGTCACCAGACACTCAAGGTCGGGCAAGACCAATTAAAACGTATCAGATCTAATATGACGGTCAAATAAAATAAGTACAGCCTTTATATTTCTAACAAAAAAATTATATTTCATAAAAAATTGAATTTGGGAGCCATTTTTCATGACAAAATTAGTCACCTTGAATGGACATGGCATGTAGAAATATTCAAAAAACTCAACGAAGAAACAATTATATGTTTAAGCCATAAAGTTACATTTTTCACCATAGCTTGAACAAAAATTGAGTGCCTCCCCAAAAAAATTCGACCACAATGTTGTGGAACTGAACAAAGGATTGAATAGAAGTGCAACTATTGATTCCCCATTCTCCTCAGGCTCCAGGACAACAAACCACCGGACATAAACAGAATCTGCTACAAATAAGATGGATTGATACATTTTCACAAACATGTGAAGTTTTCCCCAAACTAAAATATTATTTATTGTTCATTTATAGACATCCTGAACAATATCAACATGTCGGTTAGACCAGCTCTGCTTCCACCAGAGGAAAAATACCTGATCTAAGACACCAGGGCATCTGCTACTTAATTTGTTTCTAGCTTGTTAAAAAAATATATATTAAAAAGAATATTATACCATTTTATAGTATATATATATATATATATATATATATATATATATATATATGTTGAATTATCCAATATTCAATCATAACATACATTTTAATTAAAGCAACAGTAAAAGATACATGCATTAATGGCACATATAGTAGATAGTTCAGTCTAATTTACAAAAAGACAAAGAATACCTTATTATACCACTACTGCGACGTGTTTCGCAGCTGGAGCTTCTTCAGACAGTAATCTATACCGCAGCTACTTCACGCTATTCAATAAATTCAATAAAGCATCTAAAAAAAATTGTTAAAAAATTACTTTAAGACTTGTCTGTGGTGAATTATTTTTGGGGGGAACATTTCCACATTTCAGGTCACTTATTTTTTATGCCTTTGAATATACATGTTAATGTTGTATTAAAAAAGAAAAAGAAATAAAACACATTTTACTCTTTGTCCTAAATATTACAATTAATTTTTTTACACTGTCAAATTAGTGAAATGATACAATAAATAAATAAATATATATATATAGAATATTTACCAGAATGCTTAGACTGCATATGATGGAAATATCCGCACACACAGAAATAATGTTTTTTTTCCCCCAGAATCTGCAAACAATCATATTAAATAAAATATGTGCAGATAATATCACTCTTATGAATAATACTTTGGGCTGGTTCCAAGATTGGCCTTGAAAGGACTGTTTGGTATTTTATTTGTTTTATATTAAATTTAAACTATGTATATTTTATTAATTTATTTATTAATTAATTTGATCATCCTTAATATGACTTTCACATACAATTTACACTAACTTACTTGTAAGAGACCCTCATAGTAATAGAGTTAGAAGTTACAATCATAATCACTTATAATAACACATTTGTGGTAAAAAAAAAAAAGGGTATTGTATTTGAAGCCTCTAACACACAGCATGTCACTATCTGCTTGCTGTCTGATAGTATGATACTGCTACTGTGAATCCCATCTCTTTTGGGAGTGTCCTTAACTCACAAAGTGCAGTACTGCAGATCACAGGTGTGCATTGTGGCAGCCTACAGGAGATAATACAGGAAGAAAGGGGCAGATTCCAGAAGTTGAGAGGTTGTTACTCTTTGGGTCTCTTACAAGTAACTGAGTTTTACATTTTAAATTGAAATTGCATAATGGAAAGTCAAATTAGTTAAGGGAGTCCAACAGAAACTGCACTTGTTTATCAAGTATGAACCTAACAATATTACATTTTTCCCCCCAGTAAAATCTGATTTTTTAAAGATTCTGTTTATGAGTACAGGAGTCCATTTTGTGTTTGTTACAACACATCCTGGGAGCTGGATGATTGAAGGGTGTGTTTTTAGCTATCAATGGAAGGAGTGGTGAGGCAGTAGGGAACAGGAAAATGTCTAGAGTCTTTGTTAGATAATAGGATACATTGAAAGTGACAGCACGCCCCTTCCCCTTCGCAGGCCCAGAAGCAAAACCCTTGCATCATTCAATGCAACCATTGCTCTACAGAAATGTGAATGACCTTCTCAAACAAACAGTTTCCTCTAGGTATAATAGATTCCTTCAGGGTCCTACAGAGGCATCAATATGATTTTTTCTCATTAAAAACTGTATTATCTGGATTACTTTTTTCCAGCTTAATTATGCTCTTAGGCGCAAAGTTTTCATATATATTTTTTCATTGTACAATGGGCCTTTAAATAAAACCAGTTATGCATTTTATATAAAATGAAATGTTTTTCTTATAGAATCCTTTTGAATATACACAGGTAATATATGACTATTCTTGTTAACCCTTCTTAAGCTTCATATTTAAAAAAAATACAATATGACTAGGTTAGTTGTAATATTTAATTCAGGAAGTGTTAAAAAAGCCATCAATAATGCGTCAGCCCTCAGGTTCCAATCACATATATACTTGTGGAACAAGAACGCTGGTCACGTTTGCGGGTTTGTCACGCTTTGCTGCGAGACTTGCAAAGTGAGGCGAATAGGTCTACTGCGAGCCTTGCAAAGCGAGGCAAACCATTGACGGCGACATACGACTGCGAGGCGAGCAGTTGAAAGACGTGGGACTTAGGTTGCAATGAGTGCCAAAGGCGCTCATTGCAGGGTTCATGTGGGACTTAGCAAGCCCTGGAAAATGAAGGCCTGTACCACTTAGGACCCTAAACACGTACATAAACTGTGGGCCTCGCAAAACGGCTGCATCACGGACATGGAAAAACATAAAAAAAAAAACAAATAATACTGAAATTAAATTACACACTCACACACAGCACAGTTGGAGAGCCAGGGAGCCTGTGAGTGAGGTTGAAAGTTAATTTGAAGTATATTTGGCGTTTTTTCAGGCTCGAAAATCGCCTAAGCGAGAAAAAAATGGCGACTGAAAAAATGCAACAGGATGAAAACGAGGCCAAACAATGTAAAAAAGAGTCCGAAACCCGTAAAACTTAACACAAGACAGTGGCATTTACAGTACACCAAGGCAGTAACACTTCACCCAAGGCAGTAACATTCATGGCGAGGCCCCTAAATTACACGGGGGGAGAGGCTCACAATGAGCGCCAAAGCCGCTCATTGCAAGCCAGGCGATCATCGCAGGGCCTGTCAAGTACATTTGGGGAAAGGCTCACAATGAGCGCCAAAGGCGCTCAGCGCAGGGCTTGCAATGAACGACAAAGGTGCTCAGAGAGGCCTTACATTTGCATTGTGTGGCAAACAGCATGGCCAGGCTTACAATTTTACTCCCGTCATTTTTGACAGGCAATTTCCTAGTATATTAATAATTGACAAGAAGGAAACTGTGCATATACAGTATCTTCAAAAGATCTTCAAGATTTTCTCTAAAAATTTCTTTATGCTCATTGCTTACCCAATATTATTTTTTACATACTTTGCAAAAACATGACGTTTTCCCAAACTACAATGTCTCTTTATTCAACAGGAATCATTAAACGTTGTTACTTTTGTTTCCTTTAGCCTCGTTAGGCTGAGCTCATCTTAATGATCGGAATTTCCACTAATTGCGGAATTTCCAGGTAACTCAATAGCGGAGCAATACATGGTCCGCGCCACCATGGCATCTATTGCCTAAGTTATTTACTGTATGTTTATGGAGAAAAAAAAATTTAATTGCAAAAAACTGCAAATGTTTTTACATTTTTTTGCATATAGGTTGGAGTGAAATAAATATTTACGGTATATATTTATTTTTTCACCTAATTATTTCAGTGTATGTTTTTTTGTACGACACTGGTTAATAATATATATTTTTAGAAGATTTGTAATTTTTTAACTGTTATATTTGATTATTCATTAGTGGCATCCACCTATTTTGCTTCTGTTTATATTTGGGACCAATAAGTCAGAGAAAGATTTAGCTGCTTCAGCTGGCAATCCATAGTGCCAGTGCTTTCACTTGGATGAATGGATCTCAAAGCCTTTAGCTGCTTCAGTTGAAAGGTGGCACTATATAATGCCAGTGCTAGTGCTGTTACTGGGACTAATGGAAATCTAGTCAGTCTACAAGGCCCCTCTCTGTTAGTAGATATTTTTCTTAGCTAATTTTATTTATTTTGCTACTTCTTAATTTACCACTAATAATAATTTTAAACTGTAAAATCACAAAGAGGGCTGTGGTCATATATTTAAAATATACTATTTTATTTACTAGACTTAAAATGAGTAAAATGTTGTTGTTTTTTTAAATATATAATATATAAGATACCAGTTGTTTGCCATCATAAATGGCAGTATAATATTGTCTTAAAAATTGTGTCTTCTGTCTGTTTGTGCGCCCTCTCTCTCTCTGTGTGCCCTCTCTCTCTGTGCCCTCTCTCTCTCTGTGCCCTCTCTCTTTCCTTCTCTCCCTCTCTCCTTCTATCTCTCCCTCCCTTCTTCTCTCTCCTTCACTCCCTCCCTCTCCTTCTCTCTCCCTTCCTCTCTCTCCCTCCCTTCTTTTCTATCTATCTCCCTCGCCCCTCTCTCTCCTTCTCTCTCTCTCCCCCCTCTTCCTTCTCTCTCCTTCCCTCCTTCTCTCTCTCTCTCCCTCTCCTTCTCACTCTCTTTCCCTCACTCTCCTTCTCACTCTCTCCTCCCTCTTCCTTCTCTCTCTTTTCCTCCTTCTATTTCCCTCCATCTCATTCTCTCTCTCTCCCTCTCCTTCTCACTCTCTCTACTTCCATCTCCTTCTCACTCTCTCTTCTTCCCTCTCCCTCTCCTCTCTCCTTATCCTTCTTTCTCCCTCCCTCTTCTTCTCTCTCCCTCTCCTCTCTCACTATCCTTCTTTCTCCCTCCCTCTTCTTCTCTCTCCCTCTTCTTCTCTCTCCCTCTCCTCTCTCCCTATGCTTCTTTCTCCTTCCCTCTCCTTCTCATTCTCTCTCCCTCATCTCCTTCTCACTCTCTCTCCCCCTCCTTCATTCTTTCTCCTTCTCTCGCCTTCTCCCCTTCTTCTCCCCTTCTTCTCCCCGTCTTCTGTCTGTTTGTGCGCCCTCTCTCTCTGTGTGCCCTCTCTCTCTCTCTGTGCCCTCTCTCTTTCCTTCTCTCCCTCTCTCCTTCTATCTCTCCCTCCCTTCTTCTCTCTCCTTCACTCCCTCCCTCTCCTTCTCTCTCCCTTCCTCTCCCTCCCTCCCTTCTTTTCTATCTATCTCCCTCGCCCCTCTCTCTCCTTCTCTCTCTCTCCCCCCTCTTCCTTCTCTCTCCTTCCCTCCTTCTCTCTCTCTCTCCCTCTCCTTCTCACTCTCTTTCCCTCACTCTCCTTCTCACTCTCTCCTCCCTCTTCCTTCTCTCTCTTTTCCTCCTTCTATTTCCCTCCATCTCATTCTCTCTCTCTCCCTCTCCTTCTCACTCTCTCTACTTCCATCTCCTTCTCACTCTCTCTTCTTCCCTCTCCCTCTCCTCTCTCCTTATCCTTCTTTCTCCCTCCCTCTTCTTCTCTCTCCCTCTCCTCTCTCCCGATCCTTATTTCTCCCTCCCTCTTCTTCTCTCTCCCTCTTCTTCTCTCTCCCTCTCCTCTCTCCCTATGCTTCTTTCTCCTTCCCTCTCCTTCTCATTCTCTCTCCCCCCTCTCCTTCTCTCTCCCTTCCTCTCTACCTCCCTCCCTCCTTCTCTATCTCCCTCACCCCTCTCTCTCCTTCTCTCTCCCCCTCTTCCTTCTCTCTCCTTCCCTCCTTCTCTCTCTCTCTCCCTCTCCTTCTCACTCTCTTTCCCTCACTCTCCTTCTCACTCTCTCCTTCCTCTTCCTTCTCTCTCTTTCCCTCCTTCTATTTCCCTCCATCTCATTCTCTCTCTCTCCCTCTCCTTCTCACTCTCTCTCCTTCCATCTCCTTCTCACTCTCTCTCCTTCCCCTTACTTCTTTCTCCTTTTCTCTCCTTCCCTCCTTCTTTCTCCCTCCCTCTTCTTCCCTCTCGCTCTCCTCTCTCCTTATCCATCTTTCTCCCTCCCTCTTCTTCTCTCTCCCTCTTCTTCTCTCTCCCTCTCCTCTCTCCCTATGCTTCTTTCTCCTTCCCTCTCCTTCTCATTCTCTCTCCCTCATCTCCTTCTCACTCTCTCTCCCCCTCCTTCATTCTTTCTCCTTCTCTCGCCTTCTCCCCTTCTTCTCCCCGTCTTCTGTCTGTTTGTGCGCCCTCTCTCTCTGTGTGCCCTCTCTCTGTGTGCCCTCTCTCTCTCTCTGTGCCCTCTCTCTTTCCTTCTCTCCCTCTCTCCTTCTATCTCTCCCTCCCTTCTTCTCTCTCCTTCCCTCCCTCCCTCTCCTTCTCTCTCCCTTCCTCTCTCTCCCTCCCTCCTTTTCTATCTATCTCCCTCGCCCCTCTCTCTCCTTCTCTCTCTCTCTCCCCCCTCTTCCTTCTCTCTCCTTCCCTCCTTCTCTCTCTCTCCCTCTCCTTCTCCCTCTCTTTCCCTCACTCTCCTTCTCACTCTCTCCTCCCTCTTCCTTCTCTCTCTTTTCCTCCTTCTATTTCCCTCCATCTCATTCTCTCTCTCTCCCTCTCCTTCTCACTCTCTCTACTTCCATCTCCTTCTCTCTCTCTCTCTCTCTCCCCCCTCTTCCTTCACTCTCCTTCCCTCCTTCTCTCTCTCTCCCTCTCCTTCTCACTCTCTTTCCCTCACTCTCCTTCTCACTCTCTCTTCCCTCTTCCTTCTCTCTCTTTTCCTCCTTCTATTTCCCTCCATCTCATTCTCTCTCTCTCCCTCTCCTTCTCACTCTCTCTACTTCCATCTCCTTCTCACTCTCTCTTCTTCCCTCTACCTCTCCTCTCTCCTTATCCTTCTTTCTCCCTCCCTCTTCTTCTCTCTCCCTCTCCTCTCTCACTATCCTTCTTTCTCCCTCCCTCTTCTTCTCTCTCCCTCTTCTTCTCTCTCCCTCTCCTCTCTCCCTATGCTTCTTTCTCCTTCCCTCTCCTTCTCATTCTCTCTCCCCCTCTCCTTCTCTCTCCCTTCCTCTCTACCTCCCTCCCTCCTTCTCTATCTATCTCCCTCACCCCTCTCTCTCCTTCTCTCTCCCCCTCTTCCGTCTCTCTCCTTCCCTCCTTCTCTCTCTCTCCCTCTCCTCACTCTCTTTCCCTCACTCTCCTTCTCACTCTCTCCTCCCTCTTGCTTCTCTCTCTCTTCCTCCTTCTATTTCCCTCCATCTCATTCTCTCTCTCTCCCTCTCCTTCTCACTCTCTCTCCTTCCATCTCCTTCTCACTCTCTCTCCTTCCCCTTACTTATTTCTCCTTTTCTCTCCTTCCCTCCTTCTTTCTCCCTCCCTCTTCTTCCCTCTCCCTCTCCTCTCTCCTTATCCTTCTTTCTCCCTCCCTCTTCTTCTCTCTCCCTCTCCTTCTCTCTCCCTCTCCTCTCTCCCTATGCTTCTTTCTCCTTCCCTCTCCTTCTCATTCTCTCTCCCCCCTCTCCTTCTCTCTCCCTTCCTCTCTACCTCCCTCCCTCCTTCTCTATCTCCCTCACCCCTCTCTCTCCTTCTCTCTCCCCCTCTTCCTTCTCTCTCCTTCCCTCCTTCTCTCTCTCTCTCCCTCTCCTTCTCACTCTCTTTCCCTCACTCTCCTTCTCACTCTCTCCTTCCTCTTCCTTCTCTCTCTTTCCCTCCTTCTATTTCCCTCCATCTCATTCTCTCTCTCTCCCTCTCCTTCTCACTCTCTCTCCTTCCATCTCCTTCTCACTCTCTCTCCTTCCCCTTACTTCTTTCTCCTTTTCTCTCCTTCCCTCCTTCTTTCTCCCTCCCTCTTCTTCCCTCTCGCTCTCCTCTCTCCTTATCCATCTTTCTCCCTCCCTCTTCTTCTCTCTCCCTCTTCTTCTCTCTCCCTCTCCTCTCTCCCTATGCTTCTTTCTCCTCCCCTCTCCTTCTCATTCTCTCTCCCTCATCTCCTTCTCACTCTCTCTCCCCCTCCTTCATTCTTTCTCCTTCTCTCGCCTTCTCCCCTTCTTCTCCCCGTCTTCTGTCTGTTTGTGCGCCCTCTCTCTCTGTGTGCCCTCTCTCTGTGTGCCCTCTCTCTCTCTCTGTGCCCTCTCTCTTTCCTTCTCTCCCTCTCTCCTTCTATCTCTCCCTCCCTTCTTCTCTCTCCTTCCCTCCCTCCCTCTCCTTCTCTCTCCCTTCCTCTCTCTCCCTCCCTCCTTTTCTATCTATCTCCCTCGCCCCTCTCTCTCCTTCTCTCTCTCTCTCTCCCCCTCTTCCTTCTCTCTCCTTCCCTCCTTATCTCTCTCTCCCTCTCCTTCTCACTCTCTTTCCCTCACTCTCCTTCTCACTCTCTCCTCCCTCTTCCTTCTCTCTCTTTTCCTCCTTCTATTTCCCTCCATCTCATTCTCTCTCTCTCCCTCTCCTTCTCACTCTCTCTACTTCCATCTCCTTCTCTCTCTCTCTCTCTCCCCCCTCTTCCTTCACTCTCCTTCCCTCCTTCTCTCTCTCTCCCTCTCCTTCTCACTCTCTTTCCCTCACTCTCCTTCTCACTCTCTCCTCCCTCTTCCTTCTCTCTCTTTTCCTCCTTCTATTTCCCTCCATCTCATTCTCTCTCTCTCTCCCTCTCCTTCTCACTCTCTCTACTTCCATCTCCTTCTCACTCTCTCTTCTTCCCTCTCCCTCTCCTCTCTCCTTATCCTTCTTTCTCCCTCCCTCTTCTTCTCTCTCCCTCTCCTCTCTCACTATCCTTCTTTCTCCCTCCCTCTTCTTCTCTCTCCCTCTTCTTCTCTCTCCCTCTCCTCTCTCCCTATGCTTCTTTCTCCTTCCCTCTCCTTCTCATTCTCTCTCCCTCATCTCCTTCTCACTCTCTCTCCCCCTCCTTCATTCTTTCTCCTTCTCTCGCCTTCTCCCCTTCTTCTCCCCGTCTTCTGTCTGTTTGTGCGCCCTCTCTCTCTGTGTGCCCTCTCTCTGTGTGCCCTCTCTCTCTCTCTGTGCCCTCTCTCTTTCCTTCTCTCCCTCTCTCCTTCTATCTCTCCCTCCCTTCTTCTCTCTCCTTCCCTCCCTCCCTCTCCTTCTCTCTCCCTTCCTCTCTCTCCCTCCCTCCTTTTCTATCTATCTCCCTCGCCCCTCTCTCTCCTTCTCTCTCTCTCTCTCCCCCCTCTTCCTTCTCTCTCCTTCCCTCCTTATCTCTCTCTCCCTCTCCTTTTCACTCTCTTTCCCTCACTCTCCTTCTCACTCTCTCCTCCCTCTTCCTTCTCTCTCTTTTCCTCCTTCTATTTCCCTCCATCTCATTCTCTCTCTCTCCCTCTCCTTCTCACTCTCTCTACTTCCATCTCCTTCTCACTCTCTCTTCTTCCCTCTCCCTCTCCTCTCTCCTTATCCTTCTTTCTCCCTCCCTCTTCTTCTCTCTCCCTCTCCTCTCTCACTATCCTTCTTTCTCCCTCCCTCTTCTTCTCTCTCCCTCTTCTTCTCTCTCCCTCTCCTCTCTCCCTATGCTTCTTTCTCCTTCCCTCTCCTTCTCATTCTCTCTCCCCTCTCCTTCTCTCTCCCTTCCTCTCTACCTCCCTCCCTCCTTCTCTATCTATCTCCCTCACCCCTCTCTCTCCTTCTCTCTCCCCCTCTTCCTTCTCTCTCCTTCCCTCCTTCTCTCTCTCTCCCTCTCCTCACTCTCTTTCCCTCACTCTCCTTCTCACTCTCTCCTCCCTCTTCCTTCTCTCTCTCTTCCTCCTTCTATTTCCCTCCATCTCATTCTCTCTCTCTCTCCCTCTCCTTCTCACTCTCTCTCCTTCCATCTCCTTCTCACTCTCTCTCCTTCCCCTTACTTCTTTCTCCTTTTCTCTCCTTCCCTCCTTCTTTCTCCCTACCTCTTCTTCCCTCTCCCTCTCCTCTCTCCTTATCCTTCTTTCTCCCTCTTCTTCTCTCTCCCTCTTCTTCTCTCTCCCTCTCCTCTCTCCCTATCCTTCTTTCTCCCTCCCTCTTCTTCTCTCTCCCTCTTCTTCTCTCTCCCTCTCCTCTCTCCCTATGCTTCTTTCTCCTTCCCTCTCCTTCTCATTCTCTCTCCCTCCATCTTCTTCTCACTCTCTCTCCCCCTCCTTCATTCTTTCTCCTTCTCTCGCCTTCCCTCCTTCTCTCTCCCTCTCCTTCTTTCTCCCTCCCTCATCTTCTCTTTCCCTCCCTCTCCTCTCTCCTTCTCTCCCTCCCTCTCTCTCCCTTTGCTGCGCAATGCAAGGCTCGCCATTTTGCGAGCGTTACACACGACAACTCTTTTAGTGATATTAACACGACCTCTAATATATTACCCTTTATATGCAATTATGCTGCAGTGGAATCTACCATTCTGTTTTTTCATGATAAATTTCCCAATCTGGTAGTAGACTGTACTATCTATACAATAGGACTATGGCACATAAAACTGCCAATGCTTTCAACAAATGGAAATGTAATTTCCGTAAAAGAACACACTTTGTTGAGATAGAAGCTACAAGAAAAGGCTCAGTAAAGAAATTGGAACCTTAAAAAGAATAATTTCATATACAATTTAACAAACATAAATGTTGGGTTTATTATTTTTTTTAGCTTATTTGCCAATTATCAAGTGTAATTATGCAAAAGAAAATTCTGGTTGCAGGGCACCTTTAATAATGTAACATTAAAAACGGTAATAACCCATAATTTATAATAATAACACTAATAATGTAACTTCTTTCATCTACAAAGGCGATTAGCCGCCACGTGTCCCAGACCTGACATTCTTCACGTGACTGTTCCTTTAACACAGCGCAGAGCTCAGGAGCAGATTCAGAGATCACAGGATCAGGTCCATAATCTTATTTACCTGCAATTTGCCCCAAAATGAGGCCAAACTGACACGTACACACGGGTAGGGGGCACAAATACGGGTCATCTGCCCTGGTATGTCACATTTATAGTATGCAGCAGAGATTAGGGATACGATCTCTATTCAGTTATGTTGTTAGACTGCCACTTGGCAGCAGAACTGAAAGGAACAGTAAGCACTAGTAAGATAACCCGCCTCTTAAAGCTACAAACAGGCTTCTTAATGTCCTTTAGTCGTTCAGTCGTGTCCAGCATATCTTGGCAAAGATTCTGGAGTGGGTTGCCAGTTCCTTCTACAGTGGAACGCAATTTGTCTGACCTCTTTGCTTTGATCTGTCCATCTTGGATGACCCTACATGATATAGCTCACAGCTTCAATAAAGTAGACAAGCCCCTTCAGTGATCCAAAGAAGTGTCCATGGCGCAAGCATAGTGAGCTACATTTATGATTATTTTATGCTCATGACTTACATAACCGCTAATGGTCTGCACATGGAAAGATTTTCCTAAACATCAGTGGCCCTTTAAGATAAAGCACATGAATCCATGATGTGTTGGTAACAGGGCTTTAATATGGGCATTACATTGTGCCATCCAGATCCCATAGTAGATAGCAGAGAAAGAGGAGCAAGAACAAGAGGTCATGATTGGAAGATGTAGAGGAAATGTGCAAAAGCACCTCTGTGCAGAAAGAGTAGTGGATATGTAGAACAGCCATCCAGTGGAAGCGGTAGGGACAAACACATGGTTGGAATAAGCATTGTTTTAGGTAGATAGAATGGGTAGACTAAATACGCCCTTTACGTTTTATCTCCTACCAAATGATTCTAAATATTTTTTCATTGAAAATATTGTTATTTATTCACAGAAATACAAATAATAGGAAACGTCTGATGCTGGGCCTAAGACGCCTGCTGTGAGAAAGCACAAATATTCACTGGGACAGGAAAAGAGGATCAGTCTGAGGGTCGGGGGTCGGGGTTATTTTTAGTGTATTCAAGAAGAGGCAGACGGGAATTCCGCTCGGGAATGATGCACATGGGAGGGTCAGGGCTGGATATGAGCCCTCACCAGCCTGTCCTTAAATGACCTCTATATGACGGAGAGAAATCTTAAAAGCGTAATTTGGCCGACAAAATATTATTAAGCTAGTTTTAAATGAGAAAAAGCAACATGTCTCTGCTGGACCCTGGAGGCATCCATGATACTCTGGTGTGAGAGGGGCATTTACATTTCTGCGGGAGCAGGTTTGCCTTTAGAGACACAAGCTGCCTGTTTCTGGGCATGTGTGGGGAAGCAGGTTATTAAACTCCAATGATGTAACAAATCCCCCTCCTCTCCATCCCTCTTTTCCACCACCCACATCTTCATTGATAAATAAGATAAACACACCCACTCAGGCTCCTAGATAGCAGAAAGGCCTCAGGTCACAAGAGATGGAAAACAACATATAAGCAGATTCTAGGGGTACAAGCATGGGGTTCCCTGGTGGTCCAGTGGTTAGGATTTGTTGCTTTCATCAATTCCAGTCAGGGAACCAAGAGGTCACACCATCCTGAAATCATGCAGGGTTGGGCCTGGTCATTACTTGGATGGGAGACAACCTAGGAATACCAGGAGCTCTATACTGTGGCCCACAGAAGAAAGAACTAGCATCCCACCCAAGTATCTCTGCCATAAAAACCAAGTGGATCAGCATGGTGTGTTGCGGTCTATGAGGTCACAGAGAGTTGGACACAACTGAACAACACAAACACACACACAAGCAGAGGTAGGGACCTTCTGCTACTTGGAATAAAAAGAGGTTAATTTATTAGGGTAGGTGGGTATTTGATTATTTTTATTGTTAGCTCCTCCTAGGGTGATCTGGCCCCATATCTATGGACTCCTACCTTGTATGGAGAAGTTGCTGGGGAGGGGGCATAAATAAACGTGCACCAGGACCCTTCATTCGTTGTCAGCAAATGAGATGTATAACTAATGAGATCTAATGAAGATGTCAATTAATGAGAACTAATACACTCAAAGTCTTCAAAAATTAAAGCTTTCTCAAAAAATTGCTTATACTTCAGAAACACGTGAGGTTTTTCCCAAACTACAGTGGTTTTGGTATATGTTTATGATGGTTCTGTCAGCAAAAAAAAAACAACTTGCGGTATTGACCACAGATTAGAATATGCTTAAAAATACTTATTGGGTTCCCTGGTGGTTCAGTGGTTAGGATTCGGTGCTTTCACCGCTGCAACCTGGGTTTAATTCCAATCATGGTTCCAAGAGGTCACACCACCCTGAAGCCAAGCAGGGTTGGGCCTGGTCAGTACTTGGATATGAGACCGCCTAGTAATACCAGGAGCTGTAAACTGTGGCCCACTGGAGAAGGAACTGGCAACCCACTCCAGCATCTCCATGAAAACCAAGTGGATCAGCATTGTGTGTTGCAGTCCATGAGGTCATTGAGAGTTGGACACTACTGTACAACACACACAAAACACTTATTAATGGCCTCAGTGACCAGTTTCTTCAATATTATTTTAAATAAATAAACCTGATAATGGAAAAATGTTTTTAGAAATGAAAAAATAAACCAAATTTACATTTTTTACTTTTCTATCTACTCTTTGCCATATAGTTCTATTTTTTCTAAAATAGTCATTTCTGTTGCTTTCTTAGAAGGGAGAATTATCTTTCTCCTGTTCTAGTAAAAAAAAAGCACTGGCAGTTTTATATACCACATTCCCACGGTACGAATGGAAGCTTCATCTGCAATTCAAGTCACCTAAAAAAAAACGGCAGCTCCCACTGCAGCCTTATTGCTTATAAAGGTAGAATTTGAATTTTTTTCTTTCCAATTTAATAATAGTTTCCTTATTTCAATGGTCTGTTAAACTAAATCTTGCACTATTGTCACTTTATTTATTTACTTGTTTATCTTGTCCCTTTCCAGGGATTTCCCAGCCGTGATGTCACTTAGCAGCTGTCATGTCATTGAGGGGTGTGGGAATTCCCAGTAATAGATCCCATGTCAATAAGAAATCTACAAATAACACCCCAGCGCCATGAGATTTAATCAGGAACTTATTAGATGTCTCAAACCTACCTACAAGGAATATGGAAAGGATTTACTATGTATATAATATACCTATAAATATATTTATTTGTATATACAGTAAAATCCCGGTTATTCGGCACCTAACCAACCGGCACTCTCAAGCAACCGGCACCAATCCCCATTTGAACAAAACTCCCGCTAAACCGGCATATCCGGCACTATCCGGCAGTTCGAGACTGCAAAAAAGAAATACTAACGTTTTTTTCTAATTATTTTTTTCTGGGCTTAAATGGCCCAGTTTAGGTGCTACTGCCTTTTTAAAGGCATTTTGAGTGTTTTTGGGGGCTATTTTTTCAGGGACTCACAAAGGGCTGAGGAGGCCACAGAGGTCTGCAAGAAGCCACAGGGACTGGCAAGGACCGAGGGGGCCACAAGAAGCCAAAGGAGGCCGCAAGGAGCCACAGGAGGCTGCAGGGATACACAGAGGACTGCGGGGGGGGGGGGCAAAAGGATCCCTGAGAGCAACAGGGGGTCTGCAGGCCACAGAGGACCTGCAGGGGGGGGGGGGGCTCTGGAGGGGGCCACATGGCACCGAAGTAGGCCACAGGGAGCTGAAGAAGGCCACAGAGGTCAGTGAGGGGCCACAGGAGGCTGAGGGGGAACACAGGGAGCTGTGGGGTGAGTCTCTGGGTCCTGTGGGGGGCCACAGTGGGCAATAAGGGGCATTGGAGGGCCGCAGGTGCCACAGGGAGCCACGGGGCCAGAAAGGACCTGCAGGGGCCACAGGGGACCCGTGGGGGGTCCGTGGGGGTGCCTCTGCTTCCATTTTAATGATTCAATATTCTAATTTTAATTAGATCTATAGACAATAAAAAGTACTTTATAAATTTAATCTTACATTGAAGATAGCATGTTTTGCTGTCAATTAGCCTTTCTGATCCATCCACTAAGGACTGATTGCTATCTATTGTTAAGAATGGAGAATTGGATGTAATCTTGAGGCTGAACCCATCCAGCAGAAAGTCATCTGATAAAAAAAAAAAGACTGAGCATGCTCAGATCCTGGGAGCAAGTAGGCCGACTAGATCAATTACTCCCTGGGGACTGAGCATGCCCCCAAATCCCAGATCTATTATACTAATATACACCTCCATGTGCTAATTTACAGCTGAGAGTGCTTGATAAATGTGGAAAAGTTGTAACTGCATGATAACACTGGGATATATTGTTTTTTGCAAACAAAAACAAACAAAGCTGAACTAATTATCGGAAATTATTGATGTTAGAAAAAAATGCCCAGTACAATATAAGCTACCTCTGCATGCTTTTTTCAGATTAGTTTAATAAACACCTCCTCATTTAAACACACAAATATGAGTTCCATATACCGTTTAATATGGCTGATATTATGTGTGCATTCAAAAAAATATCCAAATCCTTGTAATATTAAAGAATCTCTGTAGTATTTAAAATATACACTTCACTAGGCAACATATTTTTATAATGTTCAAAAAAAAAATATTGTCTCTAATTATTACCTTTTATATATAATTATACTGCAGTGGAATCCACCATACTGGTTTCTGCTGGGAGGAAACTTCCGTCTGCACAATGGCAGTTCAAATTGCCAGTTGTTTCAGCAGGGCTAATGGAAATCTCATTTATGTTGCTGAGAAAGTATCACATGATTAAGGTTGGCTGATGAGGCAACGTGGTAGCAAAACGGAATATGTTTGCGCGTTACAAATAAAGATAATAATAATAATAATAACGCGTTGTAGAGGATGTCACAGTAGTTATTTGTATGTACATGTACAGTATATATATATACTTATTAGTATATACATTTATACTTATTTATATATATATTTATACATATTTGTGAATAGATTTTTATATATATATATATATATATATATATATATATATACATATATATATATATATATATATATATATATACATATATATACATACATATTTATACTTATTTGAGTATACATTTTGCTTTATGACACAAGTTTTTCTCCTATTTTAGCCTACTAATTATTAATTAGGATATAATAAACATATGATAGATACAAGATGCAATCAATAAAGTGAATATTTATTATGCAAATTGTATTTTTATTGTTAATTCCTCCTTGAGAAAGCTCTAGTTATGTTTTGCTACATCAATTCAAATCAGTGAAAAAAATGCAAAAGAATAATAAATAGAAAAAAAACTTAAAATTTGTGTTAATTTATTAAATTATTTATTAATTACTTTCTAAATAGTTTTTGCCTAGTTATTCAAAAGAGAATAGACAAAACAGAAATGATGGAGTGGCCCTTTAATTGTTGTTGTTTTTTTTTTGCTGGATATTGCTAAAAATGATAAATCACAAAACGCATTTGGTCTTACCATCGAAATAATGTAAATTTACCAGGTACCAGGTGGACACCAACATTTATTGCCCCTCACTGCCCCATTAGAACATGATGACCCACAAGGGAAATCCCGACACATGTGGGATTCCCTGCGTCACTGATCCTAATTACTGGAATCCCAAAAGTTCAGGCTTTTTAGTTCTTTTTGGGTGGGTTGAATAATGAAGGAAAACCCCACCCACTGTAAATAAATAAGAAAGAAAAAACAGACCATATGGGCTCCTAAGATGGGCCGGGGGAGTTGGGAATAGGCATCCACCTGATTATTTGATCATAAATATTTTACCACCCTCCTTTTTTTTTTTATTCTTGTGAAAAAAAAAAAAAAAAAAACGGACAAAATAAAAAAAGCTATATAGTAAATATAGGTATGTAATAAATAATGCACTTAATATATTCTAATATGGTCCTTCAAAGAATATAAACAGAAAATATACAATAAAACGATACAATAATGCAGAAATGTACATTAAAATCATTTAAACATGAGCCCTCCGCTATCAGCGCGTTTCATAAATGAACTTCCTCAGGGTAGAGTGGAATAGAAAAGACCCCACAGAATCATTTACATAATAATATAGAGGAATAATAGAGGATGAGAGAGTGAAGGAGGGAAGGAGAGAGAAGGAAGGAGGGGCTAAGGGAGAGAGAGTGAGAAGGAGAGAGAGGGAGAGAGAGATAAGGAGGGAGAGAGAGATAAGGAGGGAGAGAGGGGAAGAGGGAGGGAGAGGGAGGGAGAGAGAGAGAGAGAGAGAGGGAGAGAGAGAGAGAGAGAGAGAGAGAGAGGGAGAGAGAGATAAGGAGGGAGAGAGGGAGAGAAGGAGAGAGAGAAGGAGAGAGAGGGGGAGAGAGAGAAGGAGAGAGAGAGGAGAGAGGGAGAAGGAGGGAGAGAGAAGAGAGAGAGAGGGAGAAAGAGAGAGAGAAGGAGAGAGAGAGGAGAGAGAAGGTTGAGAGAGAGGGAGAGAGAGAGAGAGAGAAGGAGAGAGAGAAGGAGAGGGAGAGAGAGAAGGAGGGAGAGAGGGAAGGAGGGAGAGAAAGAAGGAGGGAGAGAGAGAAGGAGGGAGAGAGATAGGGAGAGAGAGAAGGAGGGAGCGAGAGAGAGAAGGAGGGAGAGAGAGAGAGAAGGAGAGAGAGGAGAGAAGGAGAGAGAGGGAGAGAGAGAAGGAGAGGGAGAGAGAGAAGGAGAGGGATAGAGAGAGAGAAGGAGGGAGAGGGAGAGAGAGAGAGAGAGAGAGAGAGAGAGAGAGAGACAGACAGAAGGAGAGGGAGAAAGAGAAAGAGAGAGGAGAGAGGGAGAGAAGGAGAGAGAGGGAGAGAGAGAAGGAGAGGGATAGAGAGAGGAAGAGAGAAGGAGGGAGAGAGAGAGAGAGAGAGAGAAAGAGAGAGAGACAGAAGGAGAGGGAGAAAGAGAAAGAGAGAGGAGAGAGGGAGAGAAGGAGAGAGCGAGAGGGAGAGAGAGAAGGAGAGAGAAGGAGAGAGAAGGAGGGAGAGATAGAGAGAAGGAGATGGAGAGAGGAGGGAGAGAGAGAAGGAGAGAGAGAACGAGAGAGGGAGAATGAGAGGGAGAAAGAGAGTAGGAGAGAGAGAGAGAAAGAGACAGAGAGAGGAGACACAGAGAGAGAAGAGAAAGAGACAGAGAAAGAGACAGAGAGAGAGAAGAAGGGGGAGAGAGAGAATGAGAGAGTGAGAATGAGGAGATGGAGGGGAGAGAGAGAGAAGGGAGGGAGGGATAGATAGATAGAAGGAGAGAGTGATCAGAGAGAGGGGGCGCAGAGAGAGACAGGGTACATAGAGAGAGAGAGGGCACACAAACAGAAAGAAGTCACAACTTGTAAGACAATATTATACTGTGATATTTGACGATCTGAGTGACTAGTAATAATCAGCCTAGTTACTCATGTCCAGCCATTTCTACTTTACTTGGCTTACCACTGAAGACAGTAGATTCAGAGCCCTAGGGGTTAATGATCAATTCTTACAAGTGCTTTAACTTTTATATAGATATCTGTATATGTCTCTGTCATATACCGTAAGTTATAGTTAAAGGGACACCGAAAAGCTCCCAGTTACCAAAATTAAATATATTTGCAGTTTACATGGAGGTATCAGAAAAATGAGCTTGAAAGGTAGAGATTTTAAGCATACCTGAATATCTCACACCCAGTTGGATTAATCAACATAATCAAAGAGACTTGTAAGTGTTAAAGTATCTATAATTATTCTTATTTTATACCAACCGGGCGCTCTTTTCCTCATTATCGCCACCGCCTCATATATATAGGTGTATATAGATATGTCACTCCATATGGATTCTCTACGTTGGTTTACCCTATCCCAAATCAATCCTTGTAGATGTATACTTAATACACAAACCCTCTAGGACTCCATGGGAGGCTAGCCTTGTGTATATGAGGCTACAGTGAGTACTCAAAACAGAGTCACAGAATTACAGAGAAGGACATTGATTAAAATATCCTGATGTTTTGCTGCCATCATGTGGACAAATTCAATAACTGCAGCTTTATTATTACAAAGATTTACAAGGTCAATGACTTCTTTGTAATGCATAGAAGGGACAGGATATGATGCTATGGCAATATCAGAGGTTTATCACCTTAGTTCTGAATATGTTGTTAGAATAAAAGGGTTGAGAAATAAATAACATTACATACATATTATGTGTCACGACACTCATTTAATGTTTTCTGAAAGGCAAATATTTTATAAATTACAGTTTTGCATAAAATATTAACATGAAGTCTTTAAAGCTTGTTTTGATCCCTGTGCAAAGGCAGCTATTGAAAACCTTACAAAGTTGACATTGTCATCACCTAAAATGTGGCTTTGTGTCTTACATACAAACAACATTAGCAGCTGTGCAAACCATGAGCATAAAGGCATTTCTAGATAAAATATTGCTTTTTGTCATTTTATATTTGTATCTCGTGTTTTGCTCATTAATTAACTGGTAAATGAGGTAGAGATAATGAGATGTATTTAGAAGTACAGTTTGGTAATATTTGCTCTGGGCATGCTCTACAGAGAACAAGATGGGGCACATAGGAACTGTCTGAGGGGCCACAGAGGAAGTGTCTGAGGGCCACATAGGAAGTGTCTGAGGGCCACATATGAAATGACCGAGGGCCATATAGGAATTGTCTGAGGGGCCGCAGAGGAAGTGTCTGAGGGCCACATAGGAAATGACCGAGGGCCACATAGGAACTGTCTGAGCTCTGAATAGGAAGTGTCTGAGGACTGCATAGGAAGTGTCTGAGGGCCGCATAGGAAGTGTCTGAGGGCCGCATAGGAAGTGTCTGAGGGCCGCATAGGAAGTGTCTGAGGTCTGCATAGGAAGTGTCTGAGTTCTGCATAGGAAGTGTCTGAGGGCCGCATATGAAGTGTCTGAGGGCCGCATAGGAAGTGTCTGAGGTCTGCATAGGAAGTGTCTGAGTTCTGGATAGGAAGTGTCTGAGGGCCGCATAGGAAGTGTCTGAGGTCTGCAGAGGAAGTGTCTGAGGGCCGCATAGGAAGTGTCTGAGTTCTGCATAGGAAGTGTCTGAGGGCCGCATAGGAAGTGTCTGAGGTCCGCATAGGAAGTGTCTGAGGGCCGCATAGGAAGTGTCTGAGTTCTGCATAGGAAGTGTCTGAGGGTCGCAAAGGGAATATCTGAGGGCCGCATAGGAAATTTCGAGAGGCCTCATAGGAAATATCTGAGGGCCACATAGGAAATTTCGAGAGGCCTCATAGGAAATATCTGAGGGCCGCATAGGAAGTGTCTGAGGGTTGAATAGGAAATGTCGAGAGGCCTCATAGGAAATATCTGAGGGCTGCATAGGAAGTGTCTGAGGGCCACATAGGAAATGTTGTGAGGCCTCATAGAAAGTGTCTGAGGGCTGCATAAGAAGTGTCTGAGGGCCGCATAAGAAGTGTCTGAGGGCCGCATAAGAAGTGCCTGAGGGCCGCATAAGAAGTGCATGAGGGCCGCATAAGAAGTGTCAGAGGGCCGCCTTGTAAATATCTGAGGGTCGCATAGGATGTGCCTGAGGGCCGCACATGATGTGTCTGAGGGCCGCATAGGAAATGTGTGAGGGCCGCCTTGTAAATATCTGAGGATGACATAGGATGTGTCTGAGGGCTGCATAGGAAATGTCTGAGGGTTGAATAGGAAATGTTGAGAGGCCTCATAGGAAATATCTGTGGGCTGCATAGGAAGTGTCTGAGGATTGAATAGGAAATGTCGAGAGGCCTCATAGGAAATATCTGTGGGCTGCATAGGAAGTGTCTGAGGGTTGAATAGGAAATGTCGAGAGGCCTCATAGGAAATATCTGTGGGCTGCATAGGAAGTGTCTGAGGGCCACATAGGACATTTCGAGAGGCCTCATAGGAAATATCTGAGGGCCGTATAGGAAGTGTCTGAGGGCTGCATAGGAAATGTCTGAGGGCCACATAGGAAATGTTGTGAGGCCTCATAAAAAAGTGTCTGAGGGCTGCATAAAGAGTGTCTGAGGGCCGCATAAGAAGTGCCTGAGGGCCGCATAAGAAGTGTCTGAGGGCCGCATAAGAAGTGTCTGAGGGCTGCATAAGAAGTGTCTGAGGGCCGCATAAGAAGTGTCTGAGAGCCGCATAAGAAGTGTCTGAGGGCCACATGGGAAATGACGAGGGCCACATAGGAACTGTCTGAGCTCTGAATAGGAAGTGTCTGAGGACTGCATAGGAAGTGTCTGAGGGCCGCATAGGAAGTGTCTGAGGTCTGCATAGAAAGTGTCTGAGGTCTGCATAGGAAGTGTCTGAGTTCTGCATAGGAAGTGTCTGAGGGCCGCATAGGAAGTGTCTGAGGGCCGCATAGGAAGTGTCTGAGGTCTGCATAGGAAGTGTCTGAGTTCTGGATAGGAAGTGTCTGAGGGCCGCATAGGAAGTGTCTGAGGTCTGCAGAGGAAGTGTCTGAGGGCCGCATAGGAAGTGTCTGAGGATTGAATAGGAAATGTCGAGAGGCCTCATAGGAAATATCTGTGGGCTGCATAGGAAGTGTCTGAGGGTTGAATAGGAAATGTCGAGAGGCCTCATAGGAAATATCTGTGGGCTGCATAGGAAGTGTCTGAGGGTCACATAGGAAATTTCGAGAGGCCTCATAGGAAATATCTGAGGGCCGCATAGGAAGTGTCTGAGGGCTGCATAGGAAATGTCTGAGGGCCACATAGGAAATGTTGTGAGGCCTCATAAAAAAGTGTCTGAGGGCTGCATAAAGAGTGTCTGAGGGCTGCATAAGAAGTGCCTGAGGGCCGCATAAGAAGTGTCTGAGGGCCGCATAAGAAGTGACTGAGGGCTGCATAAGAAGTGTCTGAGGGCCGCATAAGAAGTGTCTGAGAGCCGCATAAGAAGTGTCTGAGGGCCACATAGGAAATGACCGAGGGCCACATAGGAACTGTCTGAGCTCTGAATAGGAAGTGTCTGAGGACTGCATAGGAAGTGTCTGAGGGCCGCATAGGAAGTGTCTGAGGGCCGCATAGGAAGTGTCTGAGGTCTGCATAGAAAGTGTCTGAGGTCTGCATAGGAAGTGTCTGAGGGCCGCATAGGAAGTGTCTGAGGGCCGCATAGGAAGTGTCTGAGGGCCGCATAGGAAGTGTCTGAGGTCTGCATAGGAAGTGTCTGAGTTCTGGATAGGAAGTGTCTGAGGGCCGCATAGGAAGTGTCTGAGGTCTGCAGAGGAAGTGTCTGAGGGCCGCATAGGAAGTGTCTGAGTTCTGCATAGGAAGTGTCTGAGGGCCGCATAGGAAGTGTCTGAGGTCTGCAGAGGAAGTGTCTGAGGGCCGCATAGGAAGTGTCTGAGTTCTGCATAGGAAGTGTCTGAGGGTCGCAAAGGGAATATCTGAGGGCCGCATAGGAAATTTCGAGAGGCCTCATAGGAAATATCTGAGGGCCACATAGGAAATTTCGAGAGGCCTCATAGGAAATATCTGAGGGCCGCATAGGAAGTGTCTGAGGGTTGAATAGGAAATGTCGAGAGGCCTCATAGGAAATATCTGAGGGCTGCATAGGAAGTGTCTGAGGGCCACATAGGAAATGTTGTGAGGCCTCATAGAAAGTGTCTGAGGGCTGCATAAGAAGTGTCTGAGGGCCGCATAAGAAGTGTCTGAGGGCCGCATAAGAAGTGCCTGAGGGCCGCATAAGAAGTGCATGAGGGCCGCATAAGAAGTGTCAGAGGGCCGCCTTGTAAATATCTGAGGGTCACATAGGATGTGCCTGAGGGCCGCACATGATGTGTCTGAGGGCCGCATAGGAAATGTGTGAGGGCCGCCTTGTAAATATCTGAGGATGACATAGGATGTGTCTGAGGGCTGCATAGGAAATGTCTGAGGGTTGAATAGGAAATGTCGAGAGGCCTCATAGGAAATATCTGTGGGCTGCATAGGAAGTGTCTGAGGATTGAATAGGAAATGTCGAGAGGCCTCATAGGAAATATCTGTGGGCTGCATAGGAAGTGTCTGAGGGTTGAATAGGAAATGTCGAGAGGCCTCATAGGAAATATCTGTGGGCTGCATAGGAAGTGTCTGAGGGTTGAATAGGAAATGTCGAGAGGCCTCATAGGAAATATCTGTGGGCTGCATAGGAAGTGTCTGAGGGCCACATAGGAAATTTCGAGAGGCCTCATAGGAAATATCTGAGGGCCGCATAGGAAGTGTCTGAGGGCTGCATAGGAAATGTCTGAGGGCCACATAGGAAATGTTGTGAGGCCTCATAAAAAAGTGTCTGAGGGCTGCATAAAGAGTGTCTGAGGGCCGCATAAGAAGTGCCTGAGGGCCGCATAAGAAGTGTCTGAGGGCCGCATAAGAAGTGTCTGAGGGCTGCATAAGAAGTGTCTGAGGGCCGCATAAGAAGTGCCTGAGGGCCGCATAAGAAGTGCCTGAGGGCCGCATAAGAAGTGTCTGAGGGCCGCATAAGAAGTGTCTGAGGGCTGCATAAGAAGTGTCTGAGGGCCGCATAAGAAGTGTCTGAGAGCCGCATAAGAAGTGTCTGAGAGCCGCATAAGAAGTGCCTGAGGGCCGCATAAGAAGTGTCTGAGGGCCGCCTTGTAAATATCTGAGGGTCGCATAGGATGTGCCTGAGGGCTGCATAGGAAATGTCTGAGGGCCATATAGGAAGTGCCTGAGGGCCGCATGTAGACCCCAGCCTGCCTGTTGCCACCATTATACCAGAGACTACTAAATGAACATATTCTCTAAAAATGCTTTTGTGTTTTTTGGTCTGTTACAAGCTGCACACATGTGAAGTTTTTCCTAATCCTCAGTGGCCATTTAAGCCTAATAAGGTACAAGAAGCCTTTAAAACAAAGTGTTTACTTGTTACCATTTCCCGTGACAGACCCCAACAACCCTCCGTCAGAGGGGGGTCTGTATAACGCCCATGTCTGTGACCCCCCCTGATCTGGATTACAGACAATCAGAGACACTGAATAATGAATGTGGTCTGGAAACAGGAGCCACCATCAGAGTCCGATGTCACAGAGCTCAGGTGCTCACCTGACAGACTGGAGGGTCCCAGCGCCGCCGGTGATGTCACAGCCCCCAGAAGAGCAGAGCAGTCACGCCAAGAACATGTAAGACCCCCAAACACGTGTGTTCTACTTTACAGCAACTGAGACAGCTTAACCCTATCCCTCCCAGAGTAGCCTATGATGCTTTGTGCAGTATTATGATATAGGCCACAACTCAGCCATTGCACTCTAGTCCAGCTCTTATGAAGAACTACACTTCACAACAAGCAAATGTCCTTTAGAAACCTGTTATGCCGTTATGTCATGTTTTTGTTTATCTGTTTCTTTAAATGTGAGGGGACCTTGGATATAGAGAAATATTCAGCTACTTATGTTGAAATTCACAGTGCTTTCAGTGACGGAGCTACTGCTGGTGCTGCAGGTGCAAAGCTCCAGAGCCCACAATATGGTAGGGGCCTTTACTACAGGAAGCGGCCTTGAATATAGGGATACATTTACTTTATTAAAGTGAGGGGCAGATAATGTTATATACAGTTAGTCTAATCTAACTAGGGTGATCTGAGCACCTACATATTTTTGTACTTTTTCTTGACCTACGTTATACAGAGTACTTGCAATTGGGCCCCCCAATCGTTTTACATGGGGCCCTACATGCACTAGCTCTGTCCCTGATACTTTTAATATAACTAATGAAAATTACTTGAGACCCATTGCTACTGAGAAAGCAGCTACACAAGAAATGCAATCACTGCCGCATCATAGAATAATTGCATATAATAGTTGATAAATGATGGGCTGAATTCTTTTTTTTTTTTTTTACATTTTTATATCATTTTAAAATGGCTCCCGGTCCTTTCCCTCTTCACCATCGCAAAATCTGACAGCTGCAGTTCCGCCTCCGTCCGACAGATGGTGCTGTCGATTTTTTGCATATAAGGCGCGCCGACAGAAGAGGCCTTGAGCTATGAGATGCGCGCCCAAGGCCCTGGGGGCCGAGTGCCCGTGCCGAACATAGCGTTTCAGCGCCGTCAAGTTGCGCCACGTCGGAGGGGAGAATAGTTCTTTGCCTTCCCTAGAACTTGATGGTGCCTGAAAACTCACAGCGCCCTCTGGCGGATGGCACCTGTAACTGCAGCGGTCAGTGCTGCAGAAGAAATGCGCAGGCAAAGAGGGATAGATCCTGGCTCCTTTATAGCATATCCCTGCAGTTAAAAAACACAGGATAAAGGGGCCATGTTAACATTACTATTGGATTAAAGAGTATAGCATGTTGAAAGATCATTTGCAGCTGTGTAAAACATTTTTAGAAAAAATTATCTTTTAAAGAATCTATTTATAAATGGAGGAAACCATTTTGTCTTTGTTACACCACTTCCTGAGAGCTAGATCAAGAGCGGTGTGTTTTATTTATCTATCAGTTGAGGGAGGAGAAAGCACAGAGATGTGAGAAGGATTTGTTAGAGAACTGAATTTAAATTGAAATTGTATCTGATTGAAATTGACACCACACCCTTTCCCCATCACAGGCCAGGAATCAGGCAGCTTGAATCAAATAAACCTAAGCCCTGCTTTCTCACACACAGACAGCTTCTACCAAAGTATCATGGATATTAGAAAATAACTTTAGTTTCTCAAAATTCTGAGCCGGAAATATGTTTTTTTTAACTTCTTTTAGACATTTAAATGTGAACACAAATGTAGTATTTATTTACTATATATATATATATATATATATATATATATATATTTATATATATATATATATATATATATATATATATATATATATATATATATCATTGTACAGTGGGAGAGGTTATTTTTTGGAGCTTTTTTATGATTATTTATTAACACAGCTTGTAGAATAATGTGAAAATAAGTTTTATTAACCCTTCAGTAACAGCTGTTAACCCATTCCTGAATGACCTGGGATACTTGGCACTGGCGTTAGGATTTCCCGCACTCTTCTCTCGCACCCCTGGATTTTGCTGGCTTGGGGGCTCATATCTATCCTATGTGACCCCTTATATGGGTGTGTGACTCCCCTATATAAGGGACCCATCTGTTTGCAGATTACTGCACAGATCTCGTGTATCAGTTTGGGACGGGGCTCCATTACCCTTCCCATGATTGGAATGATCTCTCTGAGCTGTTTATAATATATAGAAGAGCCATGAAACCAGAGATTGGAGTCCGTAGGTCTGTAATTAAACATCATTAAGGGTATATTGGACACAGATTAGCAGCTGAAGGGTCCTTATAGGGTGTGACGTCCTGGGATACACCACAGGACCTGACCTTATCACTGATAGAGGGGCCTGAAATGCATTGGATTAAAGCGCCACTGTAATGACTTAACATGGGGAGACAGTTATTTTAATTAGACTGAACGGTGCTTTAGAATAGGCTCTATTTATACTAGGTTTTAAGCTCAAAGTCAGGGCCCTCCGTTCTTTACAAATAAAGCTAAGAATTATTTACTGATCATTAAAATGTATTTTTATTGATTAAAAATAGCAAAATTCAATAATAAATCCCCTTTAAAAGAGAGCCTGAAGTCCCTAATAAGGCCATTAAAGAAGAACAGGCGCATCTATCCCTCTTCACCTTCGCATGTCTTCGGCAGCACTGACAGATGCAGTTACAGGAGCCATCCGGCAGAGGGCGCTGTCAATTTTCAGACACCGTCATGTTTGATGTAACTATTCTCCCCTCCGATGTGGCGCAACTCGACGGTGCTGAGTCGACAGCAAGGCCATTGTTATGTTCAGCGCGGGCACTCAGCCCCCCAGGGCCACCCAAGCCTCTTTTGACAGCGTGCCTTATATGAAATTCGGCAGCGCCATCTGTCGGATGGCGGCTGGATTGCAGCCATCAGATTTTGCGAAGGTGAAGAGGGAAAGGACTGAACAGTCTTTGACTGAGAGGTCTTAAGGGTTTTAAGCATAAAAACATTAGATTAGAACAATGGTGGGCTTCTCCCTAGACCCACAAGGGCTAGGGCAGCAAATATTCATGGGGCATTAGGTCGCCTGCATATATATATACTGTATAGATATACTAGGGGTTTGCCTGTCAAAAATTACGGAAATAAAATTTAAAGGCTGGCAATGCTGTTTGCCACACAATGCAAGGCTCCCCCTCTAACTTGCGGGCCTCGTGATGAGCGCCTGGCCTCTCCCACGTCTACTTTACGGGCCCTGCAATGAGCGCTCATTGCAGACGTCATCCAACCAGCCACTTTCATGCCTCGCAATGAGCTTGTTCCCAATAGAAACCACTTTAACACAGCAAGTCTCCAAACAATGGAAATTTTTGTCTTGATATAACGTTTTGATTGAAATTCTTAACACGGCCTGCTGGTCATTGTCACTTCCCCCATTGACCAGACAGGGGGTGGATACCAGCAGCACCTGATGAAAGTAAGTTTAATATTGAGTATCACTTTTCTAAATAATTGAATATTAATTGTTTTAATGATCAGTATCTAATTAAACATATTGCTCGTTCTATGACATTACAGTGGTCATTTAATCTTTTATCAGTCACTTGCAAATTGGGATTATTGTATGGGATGTTTTTAACCCTTCCCTCTTCATTTTATATCTCCTGTACAGTGACCGGCAGTGGAGAATGAGACCACCCATCCCACCACAGTGCAGGTAGGATACAGACCCCTTGTGCTGCCCTAGGCCTGGGCCTTGTATCCCTGGGCAGAAACACACTAGAAACACTAAGGGATTATAGATTATCCACTTCTCCTATTCAGTGATATGTGCACTTAATTTATAATTTAAATTATAATATATATTTTTTTACATTATACCAACCTCACACTGATGAGAGGCATCAACCTTGAAACAGTTCTGTCTGTAAGTGGGTTTCTGGTTTATGCATAATCCAATCCTAAATTTTGCTTAAAGCTGCGTGATACAGCAAGCATATGCTTCAAAGGAACCATGTGTAAAATGGTAATTTGGATTCAAAGGGTAAGGCACAATGCATCTCATTTACATGTCCCCGCCCAGTCCCACCAGAATGCAATTCAATGGTTGTATTTCCGGGACACCTGAGAAGGAATACGTTTTTAACTAATTTTTAGACTTTCAAATGTACTATTTAATTTATATATATATATATATATATATATATATATATATATATATATATATATATATATATATATATATATATATACTGTATATAGTCAAGTTTAACATTTGTAATACTGGTAACTGTATCTAATTGCATGGCAACATTGGCGATCACTGCAGAGACAGACAATCAGACTGTAATTTTAATTAATTAATTATTATTCAGTAACTTCTAATGCAGCATCAACAATATGGTATTTCTCAGGAATTATTCACTTTTGAACAAAAAATGGATAAACCAACATAAAGCCAGTTTTTTATGCTCTTTAAGAAAAGCCTAAAAAAATAACTTGATTTGGGGGAGAAAAGGTCCTTTTAGCAATTATATACAACTATAAGCAGCCCAGGAAAGTTCCACTAAGACCGCCTCTATCTTTTAACTGGAAAAGCATCTGCTCCCTCTCCTGGCAGAACACAATGACAGATAAATTACATTAAAGATTTTTTTGAAATTAAATAAAAAAACTATAAGAAAAACACAGATATTCTGCTTTACATGTATAGCATATTCTCAAATGATTATAGTATACAATTAGCAAATCGGTAAATAACATGCAATTGATTTTAGGAAGGTTGCAACAGCAGTTTGCACGCTGAATACAATAAACAATTTTTAACCCTGCAAAGGGGAATGTTCATGCAAATATGTTTATAATGTTTAATTCCTACATTTAAAATAGCAAATATATAACTTACATCATTTAAAAATGTCTATTACTTTTTGTTTTTCAACTTTTTTTTTTTTTTTAGAGTTTTACCCCATAAAAGACAGATGCAGAAAACAAAAACCATAATGGAGTATAAGAAAGTGTGACAAATAAGTCAGTTAATGTATTATATTACGCTTTTGAGTCTATTTTTCAAACTGATTTGATAAATGTTTTTCATAGAATACAATAGCAAGTGGGCTTAATAAAGGAGCACTGTAATTAACAAAGGGAGCTAGGTTTTTTAATTAGGGATTGATCTTTAATAAAATTCCTATTCGCTGACTTAAGAAAGCAATAATCATTATTAGACTAACTTTCAGACTTCAAGTTGAGCTGTTTGCCTCCACCCCTTATGAGGTCATCAAGGAGAGTGAGCAAGCCTGAATTAATAGTCAGACACAAGCTTATGTCCTTGCCAAAGTAAACTAATGTAATGCCCCAGTCAATGATGAGCATTTGCTCTTGTTGTGAAGATCTGAAGTAATTCTTGCAAGCCACAAAATATTTATCCTCCATGTTTAGTTAACAGCCACCTAAGCTATCCTAAAATACTGCAATCACCTGTTGCGCTTTTCCTGAAAGGGGAATTAAAAATATGGATTTGTCCCTAACGCCAACCCACGGTGGTCAGATTATCACAAAGGACTTAAGTGGCAAGCCTACTGGAGACCCATTCCCCTTTTCCCCCTTTGATCTACTTTCTACTATGTGTATAATGTGCTTGGTATGGAGTGTATTTGATACATAGGCAACATAATAAAAATGTAGGAATAGTATCACTTTAAGATGGGCCAGTAGCCATTTCCAGTAGTCAACTGTGATACCCAGTTTACTCCCAATACAGAAATCTGGCCAGGTCTTTGAGTCGGGGAGAACTCGTGGAAGCACCGTTTGGGCTCCATAGACTGCAATAGGGCTGGCTGTGGAGACATTAAGCATTGTTAACTAGTTTGTCAGGCAACAATTGTTTTAATTTTGTTTTAATAGACAAAGGTCAAGAGATGTCGAGCACTTTGTAAGTGATATCCCATTGATCCATTATCTTGCAGTTAACCACCACCTTGTATATGCTTAAACCTGTCAATCAGCTCCAAGCCACCCATATACTCTATGGGAAGCCAACTTGGTAGAGAATTGCATGGAACCTCTAGCCAGCTAAAAGTGTAACCTACCCCTCGGGCCCAAGTTTCTCACCCTAGACGATCTCCCTCTGGCTCAATAAAGCCCTGCTAGCCCAGGGGAGATCGGTTTAAGGGTGGCTCATTTCCCACCATCAGAAGCCCCATCCAGCAGGGACACACAAAGTACACTAACCCCATCTAGGGTGCTCTAAGGGTTAGCTAACCCCTGTATCATCATCCCCACCATACTCGACTACAGCCAAGGACATAGGACTAACATCACCTGCTATAATCAGCCGGCTTAGATGGTCCTAGTATCGTCTACCCCCTCCCCACCAATCCCTGTTCTCCCCTCCCTTCAGACCCCCCTGAAGAGGCAGTCATGATAATGGAGGTCACATCATTTGGTCAGTAGATAAGACAGCACCTGGATGGGGAAGCAGACACCCTGGCTCCCGACCCATTTCTGGAAACCCCATTGCCCCTTACCCCCTCCTATACTTGGAATTCCCACCAATCAGTGCTTCCCAGGCCACCTACTGATTGGTGCAGGGCTGGCCAAACCAACCAATCCTGTCAGGAGGTTATTTGGAAAGCCTAAAAGATGCCCATGTTATTTTTGCCTATGTAAAAGTATCTTTGTTTCACTGTGTAAGGAAGATGTATAAAAAGTTATTCTCGAAAATAAATATTATGCACTTTCTGGGACACATAGAAATGGTATGTCTCATTTAGAGGGAAGGCTTTTGTTATTTTTATCAACTGGAAATTCTACAACTTGTCCTGAGAGAAGGGAATCAGAAGAGCTGTGTTGATCTGCTGGTAGGATTGGGTATTGCTGGCCCTTTTCAAACCCACTGAAGAAATAGATCTTGACATTGAGCCCTTAATTCAATTTAGGGCTTGCATATCGATCACAGACAGCCGAATGTCTGCGAATGAGTTGCGGGCTACCGTTCGTCTCTGATTGCGATGCTATTCAATTGACCGGGACCAGAAGTTAGAGGACAATAGCGGAATACGGAAAACCATGCTGTCAACCATAGCATTTCCGGGCTTGAACATGTTACGGGAGCAAGCCCGTAACTCCCGATGCAGAAACAGCGAATGGAAATAGAGATCGTCCTCATGACTATGAAATCCAACCTTCAAGCCCGTAACTTGTAATTGAAGCCTGTAGGACTTTCAAAAATGGAGGAGGAATTTCAAAGTCCTACCGGCTTCAATTAAAAATTACGGGCTTGGAGGTAAATGAAGCCTGTAGGAGTTTGAAATCCAACCTCCAAGCCCGTAGGACTTTGGACAGAAATTAAACATGTTATTCATTGTGTTCCCCATCATTTTTATTTGATTTTAAAGTGCTCCGTACATGTCATTAAGCCCTTTGCAAATTCTTCTTGGTACCCTTAACTTGTGTTTTGATTTTGGCCATTTGCGGGCTTGATGGAGTGGTTAGCGAGGGGGAATTAGAGGAATTGAATAGCGATTTGCGATTTTAGCCTTGCAAAAGTGAAAGATCAAAGGCTTGGAGGGCATTCACTTGCGATTTTAAAATAGCAAATGAAGTTAAGGGCTCCATTTCCGAGCCCCGGATCTCCCTAAAGCCTCAAATGAATGAGGCTCATTGTGTCTGCCCATTTAGGACTCCCAGTCAGAGTTTATCACACCCCTTGATAAGCTCATAAATGGTTTGAGACAAGAAGCTCAACTGGAGTTTTTGAAGTTAGTGTTTAAAAGTAAGTTTAATATTAAATATTATTTTTTGTAATTATTCATTAAATTTGAAATTAATTAAAAATCAAACTAAAACATCTAGGTAAACTGGAATTGTTTAGTAAATTTTGCCCCATTATTCCCATTTGGATGGAACAACCTTAGTATAATGAGTGTTCATCTTACCCTCTCTTTGCCAGGATATCACAGGAGCTGTGGGTGTGGGCAAAGAGTCAGGTCCTCTCCTCCCTGCGACTACCCTTTGGTATTGGAGCCATGTTGCCAACATTAAAAAAAGGTGACGTGGGAAAATGTGTTACTGAGATGATTCTTGCTGTTACATTTCAAGGAGGGTGTTTCTTGTAAACTAATGAGCTTTTCATTAATGCTGTAGTATTTGAGCAAACATTTAACAAAATATAAGTGACTATATAATAAGTACAGCAAATTATGTATTTAGGCTCTGTTGTAACCCTTTAGTTGCTAGAATGTCTGCTGTTTATTTCAGCTTTTCAATATTCGAGTGTTGAAACTACTGGGATATTTACATTAGTAAAGATGGCGATAGTGGTAATCAGTAAGTAGCTTACTAGGGCTTGTCTGAGGACTCTCCATCACAAACACGTAGCTGCCCAGGCTTGAACATATGGAGGTTTATAGAGGAGAAAAACAGGAAGATGACATTGGAGAATAATGTTTGTGGGCTGCCTCCTGATGTCCTGCCATACTTAGGCACTGGCCTTGATGCCAGGTGCAAACAAATTTAGGAATAGAATAGTATTAATTGGAGAATATTTTTTTTAATTTTGCTGATCTATTAACCTCTTCTGTCACAGCCTCATCATCAGGGAAGGACGGGTCATGTAATTTGGTCCCTGGTTCCTCTCTACCCAAAGTAATGCCCCAAGACAACCCCATGAAGTCCTCACGAACACATCAGGAACTGCACCGAGAGCTACTGCTCACATACAGGAAGTAATCAGACCAGCAAGTGGACTACCTAACTGACTGATAAGAGGCACACAGGCACCAACATATGGACTATCTCACTGACTGATAAGAGGCACACAGACATTAGCACATGGACCACCACACTGATTATAGAGATATTAGCATTTTGACCAAAAGTAAGAAGATAAACAAGATGGGCTATGGTCTGCACAGCATGGCTGGTGCAGACAATCCTTCCTCAGGTGGCCCACCTATTAAACAATGTAATATTGGAGTACAGATCGAAGCTCCCATAGACCATGCCAAAGTCCTCCCAGGTTGCTCACCGTTGCCTTGGTATAAAGCCGGGAAAGGGAATCCTCACCTGGACCTTTGGATCAAGTCGGGGAAGGGGTTTCTGAGTGGGTGGAAGAGCAGATGCAGATGAACTTTCTAGGTAAGGAATGATAACTGCAGCATGTCAGAGATCATCCGACAGGATCATCTCCTCCATCCTTGCCCCTGTGGGGATCAGATGGAAGGTTCTCCCTTGTGGTGCAGGGCTGTTGGGGTCCAATGGTTTCTGATCTCCACAGAGGACAACATCTCCTTGTATCAGTCTGCAAGCTGTCCTGCCAAGTCTACACTGGTGGGTCGCTGGTCCAAAATCCACTTCTTCATTGCTGTGGAGAACAGGGAGTAAAACTGCTCCAATTAGATTACCTACTTGGCCTCCTCCACTGTGCAGCTGCCTTGACCCTTTTATCAGCCTTCACAGGCATGTCATAATCTCCAGACCAGCTCCACATAGGTGTCATCAAGGATCTTAGACAGAGTCCTGAACTGCCAGCTGTATATTTCGGCAGTGATGGCATACCAATCAACCTGTTTCATCTCCCAGTAATCCTCAGCCAGATCCTGGGGAATGGCCCGGTAGGCAGTGCTGGCTCGACCACTAAGCCTGCTGACCAGAATTTTCATACATTCGGAGAGGTCAATGAGGTGAAGCTAGCACTTGCTAGTCTTGCAAAAAGCCAACAATATCCTTTGTGGCATCGTTAAACTTCTTGTAGCAGTTTTAGACCAGTTTCAGCTGCTCTGAGGTGCCGACATTACCCAACTCCTCCTGTAACTCCTGGTTGATGCAATCCATTAGCCCCACTGCTTGGTCAGTGGTCAGCATGGTTGAGCGACCACCCTGGTCCGATATTGCCTAATCAGTTCATCCTCCGTCTGATGGTTACCTCGTTCTCTAGCTGTAGTGCCACCTCCTAATGATAGGGGTACTCCCTCTGACCGGCCCAGTTGCTGGCCTACCTTGCCCACCAAGCATAATTCATAAATAATGGCTCCTCTGGTCTTGGAACCTGACATCTCAATTCTCTGAACCTTGATTTGTTTCCACAGCTCATCAGTGGACAATTCTTTATAGTTAGCCATCTCGTATTGTGTTAAAGGTACAGTATATGCAAGTGAGCTGGATTATGAAGGCATCTGATAGAGGAGAATTAGTAGTGTATAAAAAAAAAATCATGAAAAAATACCCCGGCCCCAAAAATGTAAACAGTTACCATAAAGTTTGCTGTTTTCTATCAATGTTGACAGCCCCTGAAAATCCCAGCTGAAATTAGCATAACTAATACATTGTATCTTTTTGGTCTGTGAATTGAGCTGCAGAGGTCTGTGTCCCTTCATTCACTGATTGTTTAATCTACATCCCAGGTGAAACTTCCCCCAGCCCCAGTGATTTGCCCCAGTAACCCCCCCCCCCCAGTGATTTACTCCATCACCTCCCCCAGTGAATTGCGCCTGAGATCTCTCCCAGTCCCAGTGAATTGCCCCTGTGATCTCTCCCAGCCCCAGTGAATTGCCCCTGAGATCTCCACTAGCCGCAGTGAATTGCCCCTGAGATCTCTCCCAGCCCCAGTGAATTACATGCACTCACTCACACAGAGACACATGCACTCACACAGTGACACATGAACAGAAACATTGCAGTTCATTGCAGGACAATAAATCAAGCATAAATGCTCATTTGCCAAAAAGACAAATTAGAATAGGACGAAGAAGCTGAAATGTTTGGTTTGAGTACAATTATAATTTGTCAGAATTTATCAAGGAGAGGATGTATGTCTAAAGAACAACTGTGTAACCACTCAAGCATTTTTACTTGAATGACAATTTATTCTATTAATTTTCCTTTAAGGACCCAGTGTAGAAGCCACAACTAGCTGGCTGCATACAGCATTGCTGATTGGCTACAAAAGCTGGGCATGCTCACATGGACAGGGTAATTTGTTTACAAAAATGAACCCTCTCAGGAGCCTAGCTCAATCCTGGGGTTGTATAAATCACCTGCAACAGTTTTTTTATTGCAAAGCTAAAACAACATAGTGCATGCAAATAAATGTAATCATACACTACTAATTCCCCTCTATCAGATGCAGTCATAACCCGTCTCTCTTGCATATACCTTTAAGGAGATCCCACGGCTTTTTTGAGGGTGTATTCCTACTTTTTCTCCATTGTTGCAAGTCACATTTCTATTGGTTCATCCTCTTCCATTTGGTCCTAATGTGCTCTCTCTCCTCCCAGTGTTTGTGTGTTTATTCTGGCGCACACACAGACATGTTATACATTGGTGGTTAACTCTAGCACAAAGACTGTTTAGTTGAGTGACTGTCTGACTTTCGAGACATACATACTGACATATAGACCGATTTCTGGCTGCAATATCTGTGTTGAGTATTTACTCTAACCCCATTAAGTCATATTGTGTCTCATTATAGAGGGCTGGTCTTACACAGTAAACCTGAGTTATTACAAGTTCTGGAGAAGAGGAGGAACCAGGAAAGAGAGAGCCAGGAACCGGAGCCTGTCAGTACACCCCTCCAGAAGGAGCTGCAGAAATGGCAGCAGAGGAGGGAGGAGGTATGGGGGAGTGTTGGGGTGAGCAATTAGGGGTAAAGGTACAAGAATTGTAGTTTCTTGGAATTCTACAACTTTTGGACCCTGGTTGCATCCATGACATTTTAATGAAGGTTGTCTGTTTGAGCAGGGTGTTTACATTTCTGTCAGAGCATCCTTGCATTTACAGTGGAGAGCTGTCTGTTTCTGGGTATGTGCACCTGAAGTGATAGGTGTCAAATTCAAAAAGATCCAATAATTAACAAATCCCATTATCCTCACCATCCCCCCAGTAATAGAAAACATGTACGCACCAAGTAAAGTTTAAGTAAAAAAAGATGGAAACTTTTAATTTGCAAACAGAATTCACAAATTCTATTGGCTTAGACAGCTGCATATTTTTTTCCTAACAGGGGTCCTTTAAGAAGGCCTACTAAGGAAGTACCCTATATTGACCCTCTTGTCTTTGCAGAGGGAGCAAGAATCAGCCAGGTCCGACGTGTCTGCAGTGCACGAGTTCCTGAGAGTGAGAGAGAACCTCCGAAAATTATCAACAAAGGACCTAGACAGCCCCCCACCCCCTGTCAGCTGAACCCCCCAGACACAGAGGGTCTGTCTACCTGTAATGTGAACCTGTGCTATGTCCCAAGGTGTATGTGTGACTGAAACTGGATCAAAGCTCTGCAGAACATCTCATGTATCATTAGTATCTGAGTGCTGCAGAGCATCTCATCCGTCATCAGTACCTAAGCCCTACAGAACATTTAATTCATCATCAGTAACTGAGCCCTGCAGAACATCTCATCCATTCATTTGTTCTTGCTCCCTGCAAAATATATTATCCGCTATCAGTGCCTGGGCCCTGCAGAACATCTCATCTATCATCAGGGTCTGAGCCCTGCAGAACATCTCACCCGTCATCAGTGCCTGAGCCATGCAGAACATTGCATATATCACAGGGCCTGGGCCATGCAGAACATCTAATCCGTACCGAGTCCTGCATAGCATATTATCCTTTGTCTGTACCAGAGCCATGCAGAACATTTCATCCATCATAATTACCTGAAGTATACAGAACATATAATCCATCATCAGTATCAAAGCCCTGCAGAACATTTCAACTATTATTAGTACCTGAGCCATTAAAAAATCTGCCCTATCATTAGTATCTGAGATCTGCAGAACATCTCAAACATTATTAAGACCGTAGTCCTACAGAGCATCTCCTCCATCAATATCTGTACCCTGCAGAACATCTAATTTATCATCAATATCTGAAACCTGCAGAACATCTCATCCATCATTCGTATGAGTCCGACAGAGCATCTCATCCACTATCATGATCCGAGTCCTGCAGAACATCTCATCCATCACCAGTATCTAAACACCCCAGAACATCTCACCCATCATCAGAACATCTCATTCACAAACAATAGCTGAACTGTGTAGAACATGCCATTCATCATCAGTATGAGCCCGGCAGAACATCTCATCTTTAACTAGTACCTGACTTCTGAAGAACATTTCATTCATTCTCAGGACCTCTACCTTGAAGAACATTTAATCCGTCATCAGTATTTTAGACCTGCAGAACACCTGATCATTGATTAGGGTCTAAGATCTGCAGAGTATCTCATCTACTATCAGAACCTGAGTCCTGAATATCTTATTGCCTGAGTCTTTCCTTCTGTAGATTGCAAGCTCTTGTGAACAGGTCCCTCAAATCTTTTATTTCATGTATAAATATATATGATCTACACCTATTCATTGTTCTCATCTTGGGTCTTTATAAATAATAAAGGCTAATATCAGTCCATTGTTACGATCAGGAACCTGCAGAGCATCTCTTGCATTTTCAGTAATCTTCCTTGCAGAGCATCACGTACAAGAGCCAATCAGAGCATTTCATACAAGTCTTAGGAGGTTTATCTTGAAAACCAAAATATTAAATTTTCATTGAACCGTCTGTCACGTGTTCTTGTCCTCATGGGGCGAGATCCGGGCCATATTGTCAGGATATCTTACGAGTACTGGAGGTCTCAATCATGTTCATTTATTTACCTTCACAAGGAAATCCTGAAAACATGGTCTGGATCTGGCCCTGTGGCAGTTTTTCCTCATCCACCCAATACATCCACCAAATATCTATTGCTAAAGGCATATCATTGACAATAATTGCTGATTACCTTCTGGGGCTCTGAATCTGTAAGTCGTGCAAAAAGTAAAAACCTTCAGAGCCCTAGGAGGTAGCTAAACTGATTATATAAATTGCTGTATGAGGTGCGTGCCCAGCCTTTTGATTTTTGCCCATAGCTTATGTTGAAGACAGTGTATACAGAGCCCCAGGGGGTAATAGCAAATTTGGATGCAATATTACACTGTCCTTAGTGGGTGGAAGAAAAAAAGCTGTGATCTATCCTGTTATGGTGTCGGGACAGGTCTGCCGCTGCAGTGCGGCCGCCAACCGCTAGATGGAGCTGCTGTTATTTTGCAGCGCTGCTGATATGTGAGAGAAGTTCTAAGTTTATAATGTTAGCCTAACCCTAACCTTCACCCTAGCCCTAACAGTTTACCTAACCCTTGACTCTATGATATGGCACCGGAATATTGGCAGCGCCATATAGTGGTCGCTCACCACCACTGCTGATGCCTTGTGCTGCGCAACCATAAGAGGATAGGACCAAAAGCGGATTGACAGATACAAACTGTAAATTTCAATGTAAGTTTACTTTAGGAAAATATTTTTTAATAACCTTAAATTGATTAAATATGTGTTGTTACCTCGGGATTAGCCAATATATTAATTCATATATTTAGAATCTCTACTGTGTCACTAAACAGTCCAAAGTGCTCCAGGATAAAATCTAATTTTCTGGTTATTTTGTTACATTTTAAACTGAGAGAATTTTAGTTAATACATTTCAGGGTCTCTCCCCCACCCTGGGGCAACCTGAAATCTCTCACTGAGAAATATAATGGGGAAGTGTCACATGATGCTCAGTCAGCTGACTGCTGAAATACTATTACAGAGAAGAGAGAGACAGCAGAGGGAAAACAGTACAAGAAGAGTGCAGGGGAGAGACACACACATACACAGAGACAGCAGAGGAGAGAGAGACATACACAGAGACAGCAGAGGGAAAACAGTACAAGTATAGTGCAGGGCAGAGACACACACATACACAGAGACAGCAGAGGAGAGAGAGAGAGAGACAGCAGAGGGGAGGGAGAGACATACACACAGGGAAACAGACATACACAGAGACAGCAGAGGAGAGAGAGAGAGAGAGACAGCAGAGGAGAGAGAGAGACAGCAGAGGGAAAACAGTACAAGAAGAGTGCAGGGCAGAGACACACACATACACAGAGACAGCAGAGGAGAGAGAGAGAGAGACAGCAGAGGGGAGGGAGAGACATACACACAGGGAAACAGACATACACAGAGACAGCAGAGGAGAGAGAGAGAGAGAGACAGCAGAGGAGAGAGAGAGACAGCAGAGGGAAAACAGTACAAGAAGAGTGCAGGGCAGAGACACACACATACACAGAGACAGCAGAGGAGAGAGAGAGAGAGAGACAGCAGAGGGAAAACAGTACAAGAAGAGTGCAGGGCAGAGACACACACATACACAGAGACAGCAGAGGAGAGAGAGAGAGAGAGACAGCAGAGGAGAGAGAGAGACAGCAGAGGGAAAACAGTACAAGAAGAGTGCAGGGCAGAGACACACACATACACAGAGACAGCAGAGGAGAGAGAGAGAGAGAGACAGCAGAGGGAAAACAGTACAAGAAGAGTGCAGGGCAGAGACACACACATACACAGAGACAGCAGAGGAGAGAGAGACATACACAGAGACAGCAGAGGAGAGAGAGAGAGACATACACAGAGACAGCAGAGGAGAGAGAGAGAGAGAGAGACAGCAGAGGGAAAACAGTACAAGAAGAGTGCAGGGCAGAGACACACACACAGGGAAACAGACATACACAGAGACAGCAGAGGAGAGAGAGACATACACAGAGACAGCAGAGGGAAAACAGTACAAGTATAGTGCAGGGCAGAGACACACACATACACAGAGACAGCAGAGGAGAGAGAGAGAGAGAGACAGCAGAGGGAAAACAGTACAAGAAGAGTGCAGGGCAGAGACACACACACACAGGGAAACAGACATACACAGAGACAGCAGAGGAGAGAGAGAGACAGCAGAGGAGAGAGAGAGACATACATAGAGACAGCAGAGGAGAGAGACAGACATACATAGAGACAGCAGAGGAGAGAGACAGACATACACAGAGACAGCAGAGGAGAGAGAGAGACAGCAGAGGAGAGAGAGAGACATACATAGAGACAGCAGATGAGAGAGACAGACATACATAGAGACAGCAGAGGAGAGAGACAGACATACATAGAGACAGCAGAGGAGAGAGACAGAAATACATAGAGACAGCAGAGGAGAGAGACAGACATACATAGAGACAGCAGAGGAGAGAGACAGACATACATAGAGACAGCAGAGGAGATAGACATACACAGAGACAGCAGAGGAGAGAGACATACACAGAGACAGCAGAGGAGAGAAACATACACAGAGACAGCAGAGGAGAGAGACATACACAGAGACAGCAGAGGAGAGAGACATACACAGAGACAGCAGAGGAGAGAGAGAGACATACACAGAGACAGCAGAGGAGAGAGACAGACATACACAGAGAGAGCAGAGGAAAGACACGCCACAGGGAATGTGAGATATACATACAGAGACAACAACAACAATAGCAGCAGGAGGAGGAAGAGAGACAGTCCAGATATTTTGTGAGAGTTTGGATTATAGAGCTGCAGGATGAGTGAGCGCCTAGAGCTGTGGAGAGACCGCATGGGCCATGAGCTGGACAAGGTGATGGATTTCTGGACACAGCATTCCTTGGACCAGGAATATGGGTAATGGCCGCAGGAGACTACTGTGTAGGAATAGACTGGGGTGTAGGCCTCCATTTTATTAGATAGGTATTAGTAAGTATGGGAGTTTCTCATGGAGCATTTTCTCTTCCTAGAGGTTTCTTCACATGTCTCGGCCAGGATGGAGCAGTTTATGATGATCTGAAGTACATCTGGCTGCAGGGGAGGCAGGTAACGTGCCACACGTCAGAGCCCTGCAGATCATCACTCTGTAACAGTTTACTTGACAAAGCCCTGCAGAGCATTGCTGAGTAGCCCCTTCCCTAACATAGCATAAATATGTAACCCCTTACCTGCCAGAGTCCCGTAAAGCATTACTGTGTAACCACTTACCTACCAGAGTCTTTCAAATGATCACTGTGTAACCCCTTACTTGCCAGATTGAGCAGGCAGTGTCTGTGTTTCTCTCCGGTGTACCAGTCTTCTCTTGTTGATCCAGGTTTGGATGTATTGCCGTCTCTATAGGAAGGTGCCCAGGTTTCATAAGCAGGAGATACTCAGCGCTGCTATAGCAGGTGAGTCTGGGACACGTATAGATCTCTCCACTGTTATCTCAGATGCATCCTTCACAGAAGAGCATGTCCTTCATTTATAGCATCTGAACCTATATCAAAAAAAACCTAACCCCCTACACCAGTGACCGGCCCTCACCCTAACCCCGTACACCCCTTAACCCTAACCCTCTAACCCGAAAAACCCTAATCACTTACCGGGCATTTACAGACGTCCACGGAGGGCTTCCCAGCGCCGAAGCAAGCGTGCACATAACAGGATAGGTCCATTTCCCCATCCCATATCGGCATGTCCCTGCCCATTGACTACTTATAAACGTATTTTCCAAAGAACACATTATAGACCCCCTTTCTCTGATTGGCTGCACTTTGCAGATAATTTGTACATGGGTGTATTGCAAAGTTGCATTATGTGGTCATCTGTAAGTGTTGTGCCTTAGGCAACTGCTAAATAAAAAATAAAAAAAATAAATCAATCGAGGGTGCCAGTTTATGTGTCTACTCTTTTAATATATTCTCCAAGATTTCACAGCTTCTGTCTATTTCCTCTGTACAGGGGGTGAGTTCCTCCTGGCTCATGCCCGTCCCTCTACTGACTCCCTGAAATGTGCATTTGTGGTGACCCGTGATGGGCGAGCTGTGAAAGTCCAGCGCACTATCTTCAGTGAGTGTTTTTATGTCATGGCTATGGATGAGCTGTGGAGAGTTACTGGAGAGGAACGATACAAGGTGAGTAAAATGCAGTAAATGAGTGACTTTGTAGGTAAGAATCCGATAACACATTAACATAAATATGGGAGCTTATCATTCCACCCCTCAATGCAAATATTTTTTTGGGAGTGGAAAAATATTTGACAGGAGGCATTTTCATGTGGCCATTATATTAGTTGAGAAACATAGACTGAATTTTTAAATATTCCCTGTCACTTTATTACTTAAATGTCAGAATTTGTGGAGGAGAAAACCATTCGTTCAGAGGTCACTTTAAAGTGAATTCTTGCACAGTTGAAAAAGAGCCCATAAATAAATATAATTGGTTGCAATTAAAACAAAATTGAGTATAGTAAAGTTCCAGGCCCAGTTGGATTTTCCTCTGGATACTATAAAACATTTAAAGCCAATCTCACCCCATTCCTTAAAGACCTTTATATTCACATCACAAAGGTAATTTGATGCCTTCAGAAATTACAGATGCAGATATTATTGAAATCCCAAAACCTATGAGAGACCCCGTCACTTGTAAAAATGATAGACCCATTTCACTGATAAATGTAGACATAAAGCTTCTTACTAACATTATGGCCAACCTTGTAAATTCATTTCTTCCCAATATCATCAGTACAGACCAAGTTGGTTTTCTTCTACAAAGGCAGGCTGCTGATAACTTAAGAGGAATTTAAAACCTTATTCATTACTCCAAGTCCCATTAACTTCTATTGGACATAATAAAAACCTTTGATACAGTTAATTGGCAATACTTGGCTCAACCATGTTGGTTCTTTTATAATGTTAATCCATACTTTATATGCTTATCCAAGAACAAATGTAAAATTACCAGGGGTCTTGGATGATATTATTTTGTTTCAAAAAGGTACTAGACAGGGATGTCCATTATCCCCGGTTCTTTTAGACTTGAACCATACCAAATCTGTGAGTATTATGAAGCTGCTCAACTAGCATTAGTATTTTGTGGCATGCCAAGGAAAATATACATTGGAAAAGCAGTGATAGAACCGGAAATCCTAATGTGGCAGAAACTTACAATAAATTTACCCTTCGCAAAATTATATTATTGTACACTTTGAAAAATTTTGGAAAAAGCTTGGATATTAATATAATCCATTAACCTAAAGTAACAAGGAAATGGACAAATGACTTAGATCATCCACTTCCTGATATCACATTCTAATATGAATTACGCAGTAGTGAAAACTAATATTAATATACTCCATAGAACACACATGGTACCCCAAAAATGAATACATTAATCCTCTCTAACTTCCGAAACTGTTGTTTGACAAGGACCTTTATTCATGTATGATGGGAATGTCCCAAAGTAGCAAAGGTTTTGGTATTTCACATGTCCTCTCTGATATTATGGGTAAATGTAAAACGGCTATACTAGGTGTACCTATTAAATATATGCTGCCTAAAGCTACACAATTACTTAAAGGGATCTAGAAGGCTTCTGGATTTTATTAGGTATTTGAATATAACCGTTTACTGTTATGGGCCTGCCCACTGCAGTGTATGCAGACACAGACTCTGCAGGACTAGATGTGCAGTGTAGTGTCCTAGCCTATCAGGGATCACATCTCAGCAACATGTTGCAGAATGTTGCCGAGAGATGTTTACTGATTGGTTAGTATGAGACATTGCACATCAAGCCCTACAGAGTCTGTATCTGCATGGACTGCATTTGGCAGACCCATACAGGGACTATTTGTGTCATTTTAGGCAGTACATACAGAGTTTATAAACACTTCTTAATAAAATAATTAGATACACAGGTATATCATTTACCTAGTAAAATCCAGGAACCTAGCATATCCCTTTAACCACATGAGATAAAGTCAAGAAGAGAGAGGAGGATGTTTTTGTGCTATTTTATGCAAAAATAAAATGCAAAAAATGTCCAAATATCAAGCTTATTGAACACTTTAATTATACATGTTCTTCTCATTCCGGCAATATCTGGGCTGTGTAACTGTAAAGTATACATTTCTAAAATATAAAATCACTTAGTTATGATTGATATATGCTCTTTTGAACGCATGATAGAAAATTGTGACTACCGCAGGCCTATAGAGAAATGGGGTATCTGACTGATTTATAATATGTTTATGCTCCACAGAGAGAGGCGCGCGCCATGATGGACCAGATCGTGCACTGGGTGCGAGTAGACCCTGCAGGTTTGGGGAGGCCAGAGATGCCCGGTGCTGTTCCGGTGAACAATATGGCCGTGCCAATGATGCTCCTCAATCTGGTGGATCAACTAAGCGAGGACGACGAGGAAGCTGCTAAGAAATATGAGGAACTGGGAGCCTGGAGTGTGAAGAGGATCCTGCAACATGTACAGGTGTGAGAGGAAGCCAAATATAGGACTTCCAGACAACACTTAACTTTAATGTAATACTTTTTTTATGTTTAAAATCATTTTAATTGATTTAATGTGTCTGTGAATTAAAGAAAAGTTTAAAATCATTTAGATAACCGTGATAAACGACATGTAGAAGCTGTTCCTAATTGCACACAGCTTATTTGTACGTATACACGCGCCAAGCAAAATCTTTTTGCCACAGCTCTGACTTGCAGCTCTGTGCAAAGCAAAACATATTAGCCAAAGATTAAGGGGCTTGGAAGGGTTATGAATGTCATTAGGAATATACATATACATTGATTTTACTTTTACGTACTTTTATTATCATTTTTTTTTTTTTTTCAGACTAAAATCATACAAAAAGTATCTGCTTGGATGTGCCCTCTGGCGCTCATGAAGATACAGACTCTGAAGTGCAGTGTTTTTGAAATTAGCCAATCAGTGACCATGTCTCAGCAGTATGTTGCAGAAATTGGTAAGAGATTGTCTCTGATTGGCTATTATGAGACACTGCACATCGTACTGTGTCTTCATGGGCTACAGAGGGCAGACCAAAGGAAAAAAAATGAATTTTTGGTTATTACAGCAAAAAGTCCTATTTATAGGGTTATGATGATAGCCATGAAGTGTTGTGTTGTGATGTTGCTTGTTGCCATGGCAACAGTGACAGTTGATTTCTGCTTATGATAAAGTACTGTTTGGCTCATGAGCTCAGAGAATGGGGGCAGAACATTTATCCCAACCTTATTGCTACCTAATACTTCTTTTCTACTTATTGCTGTGTGCTTGAGACGTAGTGAAGGAAACAAGATGCATTAAAACCATTTCCTATTCAGGGTTTGGGACAGAGTCATTTAGTAACTGCCATCTTCCCAGATCCTAGCGCCAATACAAATAAACCTGTATATGAAAGACCTAACTGGTGATCCATTCGTTGGCTGGTTAAGCTGGTTCCTCCTTATGACATGGATGCTTGTGATTTTCAGCCCTTTCATAACCGGCAGAGTGAATACATTTCCAGGGAGCGGGAAGAGTAACTTAAACAAATATGCATCAATTTAAACAATTAATTTCCCCCACTTAATTATCAGTGAGCACCCTTTATTAATTCCATGTCCACAGAAATAGGCTCAATTAGTATGAATAATCCCTTTTCATTTAAAGACTCTCCCTTACGCTGCTTCTCTCTCTTTCTCCAGAGAAATGGTAACGCCATTCTAGAGAATGTATCGGAAGATGGGCAGGAGCTCCCAGGGTGTTCAGGGAGGCACCAGAACCCAGGTACACGTCTTACTTTCCATCGCTCTCTAACCCTCCGCCTCATTGCTCTCTCTCCTCCTATATTTTGCTTCTCTTTGACCAGGTCATGCCATTGAGGCCGGCTGGTTCCTCCTACGTCACGCCATTGCGCACAATAATACCGCCTTGCGTCAAACTGCTGTGGAAAAATTCATGCTTCTCCCGTTCACCTCAGGGTGGGATCAAGAATACGGCGGACTCTTCTCCTTCCAGGACGTGGATGGACATTGCCCCACCCAGGTGCTTCATTTTGTCCATTTGTTTTTATCTACGTACAGATCTCGTTTTCTTTATCTCTCTATTTTTCTTTCCTCTGTTCTCCTTCTACCTTCTTCTAGCTTCTTTATCTCTCTTTTTTTCTTCTCCATTAGTTTGTTTATGTTTCTCTTCTCTATTTTATTTTATTTTCTATTTCCCTCTGCCCTTCTCTCTCTCTCTCTCCCATTTTTCTCTCTTTTACTATTCTTTTCCATTTGTTTGTCTTTTTCTTACTCTCTTCTCTCCATTGATTCTATTTCTTCTTTCTCTGTTCTCATGATCTAACGCTTTATTTGTTTTCTCTCATTTATTTGTTTCTTATTCTCACCATTATTCTGTCTTTCTACCTCCTTTTCTATTTCTTATTTTGGTCTCATCTCTCTTCACTCGTGTTCTCTCACCTACCTTCTCTTTAATATTCTATACTGCTTTCTCTTTTTTTCTCTGTTTTTCATTCTTTCTTTTCCCTTTGAGCCCTGCCTTTTCTTTTATCTGCACTTTTTCATTCACTTTTTTTTCCTTTTCTCTTTCCACACTTTCTCTTTTACTTCTCCTTGCTGTCTCTCTATTTCTCTCTCCTCTTGTCTGTGTGTCTCCATTTCTCTTGTTTTGTCTCTTTCTCTGTCCCCACTCTTCTTTACTGTGTCTTTCTCTTCTCTCTGTCTCTATATATTTTTCCTCTCATTTGTATGTCCCTTTCTCTCGATCTTCTGTTTTCTTTTCTGTCCTTTTCTTCTCTCTCCTCTGCCTGCCTCTCTTCTCTCTCTCATCTCATGTGTTTCCCTTTCTCCTCTTCTTTTTATCCCTCTTTTCTCTCTATTTTGTTTTGCCTTTATCTTCTCTCCCTATTTATATATATTTCTCTCACTCCTTTGCCTCTTTTGCTCCTTTCATGTGTCTCATTTTCCTTGTCTATCTTCTGTCTTCTCTCTATTTTCTTTCTCTTCTCTCCCTCAATTAAATCTCTTTTCATATGTGTCTCATGTTTTCCTCGTGTCTCTCTCCCTCCTGTCTTCTTTTGTTTCTTTTCTGCCTTTTCTTCTTTTTATATATTTCTCATTGGTGTCTCCCTTTATATTTTTTTCTCTCTCTCTCCTCTTCCTGATGCTCGCTCTCTCTCTCCTCTTCCTGACGCGCTCTCTCTCTCTCTCCTCTTCCTGACGCACTCTCTCTCTCTCCCCTCTTCCTGACGCGCTCTCTCTCTCCCCTCTTCCTGACGCGCTCTCTCTCTCTCCTCTTCCTGACGCGCGCTCTCTCTCTCCTCTTCCTGACGCGAGCTCTCTCTCTCTCCTCTTCCTGACGCGAGCTCTCTCTCTCTCCTCTTCCTGACGCGCGCTCTCTCTCTCTCCTCTTCCTGACGCGCGCTCTCTCTCTCTCTCTCCTCTTCCTGACGCGCTCTCTCTCTCTCTCCTCTTCCTGACGCGCGCTCTCTCTCTCCTCTTCCTGACGCGCGCTCTCTCTCTCCTCTTCCTGACGCGCGCTCTCTCTCTCCTCTTCCTGACGCGCGCTCTCTCTCTCCTCTTCCTGACGCGCGCTCTCTCTCTCCTCTTCCTGACGCGCGCTCTCTCTCTCCTCTTCCTGACGCGCGCTCTCTCTCTCCTCTTCCTGACGCGCGCTCTCTCTCTCCTCTTCCTGACGCGCGCTCTCTCTCTCCTCTTCCTGACGCGCGCTCTCTCTCTCCTCTTCCTGACGCGCGCTCTCTCTCTCCTCTTCCTGACGCGCGCTCTCTCTCTCCTCTTCCTGACGCGCGCTCTCTCTCTCCTCTTCCTGACGCGCGCTCTCTCTCTCCTCTTCCTGACGCGCGCTCTCTCTCTCCTCTTCCTGACGCGCGCTCTCTCTCTCCTCTTCCTGACGCGCGCTCTCTCTCTCCTCTTCCTGACGCGCGCTCTCTCTCTCCTCTTCCTGACGCGCGCTCTCTCTCTCCTCTTCCTGACGCGCGCTCTCTCTCTCCTCTTCCTGACGCGCGCTCTCTCTCCTCTTCCTGACGCGCGCTCTCTCTCTCCTCTTCCTGACGCGCGCTCTCTCTCTCCTCTTCCTGACGCGCGCTCTCTTTCTCTCTCTCTCCTCTTCCTGACGCGCGCTCTCTTTCTCTCTCTCTCCTCTTCCTGACGCGCGCTCTCTTTCTCTCTCTCTCCTCTTCCTGACGCACTCTCTCCTCTTCTTTCTGCCCCTCTCTACTTTTTATATATTTCTCTCTCTCTCTCTCTCCTCTTCCTGACGCTCTCTCTCTCCTCTTCCTGACGCTCTCCCTTCATGGCTCCCTTTTCCTCTTCTTTCTGCCCCTCTCTACTTTTTATATATTTCTCTCTCTCTCCTCTTCCTGACGCACTCTCTCCTCTTCTTTCTGCCCCTCTCTACTTTTTATATATTTCTCTCTCTCTCTCTCTCCTCTTCCTGACGCTCTCTCTCTCCTCTTCCTGACGCTCTCCCTTCATGGCTCCCTTTTCCTCTTCTTTCTGCCCCTCTCTACTTTTTATATATTTCTCTCTCTCTCTCTCTCCTCTTCCTGACGCTCTCTCTCTCCTCTTCCTGACGCTCTCTCTCTCCTCTTTCTGACGCTCTCTCTCTCTCTCTCCTCTTCCTGACGCTTTCTCTCTCTCTCTCCTCTTCCTGACGCTTTCTCTCTCTCTCTCTCCTCTTCCTGACGCTTTCTCTCTCTCTCTCTCCTCTTCCTGACGCTTTCTCTCTCTCTCTCTCTCCTCTTCCTGACGCTTTCTCTCTCTCTCTCTCCTCTTCCTGACGCTTTCTCTCTCTCTCTCTCTCTCTCTCTCCTCTTCCTGACGCTTTCTCTCTCTCTCTCTCTCCTCTTCCTGACGCTTTCTCTCTCTCTCTCTCTCCTCTTCCTGACGCTTTCTCTCTCTCTCTCTCTCCTCTTCCTGACGCTTTCTCTCTCTCTCTCCTCTTTTTGACGCTTTCTCTCTCTCTCTCTCCTCTTCCTGACGCTTTCTCTCTCTCTCCTCTTCCTGACGCTTTCTCTCTCTCTCTCTCTCTCCTCTTTTTGACGCTTTCTCTCTCTCTCTCTCCTCTTCCTGACGCTCTCCCTTCATGGCTCCCTTTTCCTCTTCTTTCTGCCCCTCTCTACTTTGTATATATTTCTGTCTCATCACTCCTCTTTCATCCACCCTTTCCATCTCTCTCCTGTCTGACAGCTGGAGTGGAGTATGAAGCTATGGTGGCCCCATTCCGAGACCCTCATCGCCTTTCTCTTGGGGTACAAGGAAACCCAGGACCCCCGGCTGCTGGAGCACTTCCAGAAAGTGTATGACTACGTGTTCAGCCGGGTGTGTGAATACAAACTATTTTGGGGCGAGCCCTCTCTGTGTACTCCTGTGAATCACACTGGAAATGTGTATATTTGAATCATTTTATCTGCTCTGACAATAGATAACTGACTGATTCCCTCATCTAATGCACCACAATGTAAATTATATGCTTATTTACAGTAAATAACCTGTTTACCTTGAGGTCAGACTCGGCTGTTTTAAAAAAATAGTCTCTGCTGTCACCTAGGCTCAATTTCAAGTTTGTAATTTTTAACTGTCAATGAGTCTTTCTTAACCACCCACCAAGCAGTGGATGTTAACACTCTATTACTACCAGTAATTGCTGGTCATCTCCTGGGGTCTGGCTGTATTGTCTTCAGTGTAAAGCCACATTTAATTGACAAGACTGACCATGTGCAGACACAGGGAGTAATTAATCAAATCAGCTTCTCCATGGGTATAGCCCACACTCAGTATTTTAAATTTCATATGGCTTTAAAACAATATATTGCCCAGGAGGTTGTCGTAATTGCAAGTCTGTGTGTAACGTTCGCAAGTTATGGGCTTGTTCATGCTCGGAGCGCATGCCGCTCTCATCGCAAAGTCCGGAAGGCAGAGGGGGAGAGGCTTGCAATGAGCGCCAAAGGCGCTCATCGCAAGGCCTGCAAGTTGTGGGTTTGCGCAAGGCCTGCAATCAGTGGCAAAGCGAGGTCTGCAATATAGAGTGGGGAGAGACTCGCAATGAGTGCCGAAGATGCTCATTGCGAGGCACGTACTAGGCCCAGGGGGCAGGCAAGGGCCGCAATGGGAGAGGCAGGGAGCCCAAAAGTGAGGTTGAAAGCTAATTTGTTATTCAATTGGCGTCTTTTTGCGGCTTCTGAACGGCTTTCGAGTTACGGGTTGAAAAAAAATAGCGACTATTAAACCTCGAGTTACAGGCTTGAAAAACAAATGACGGCGGTTAAACAGTCGCCATTTTTTTTTCAAGCACGTAACTCAGAAGCTATTCGGATGCTGCAAAAAGACGCCAATTTAATAGCAAATTTAGGGGAGGGAGCGGAGGGGGAGAAACTGGAAAGGGATTGGGGGGGAAAAGAGACGTGGGGGGGAAAGAGACATGAGGGGAGTGGGGGGGAAAGACACGGGGGAGTGGGGGGGAAAGAGACACAGGGGAGGCTAGTGGGGGGAAAGAGACACAGGGGAGGCTAGTGGGGGGGGAGAGACACAGGGGAGGCTAGTGGGGGGAAAGAGAAACACAGGTGAGGCTAGTGGGGGGAAAGAGAGACATGGGGAGGTGGGGGGGGGGGGAGAGACACCGGGGAGGGAGTGGGGGGGGAGATACACAAGGGAGTGGGGGAAAAAAGACACAGGGAGGGAGAGTGGGGTAAAAGGGCACAAGGGAGGGGGCGGGAAGAGACACAGGGAGGGCGTGGCGGAAGAGACCTGGGGCGTGGGGGGAATGAAATATTGTCCCTTCATTGGTGATGGGAGGCCCGCAAAGGGTGCTCACTACGAGGCCTGCAATGGGTGATGAAGGCGCTCATTACAAGGCTTGCAGAGAGAAGGAGAGAACACAGAACAAGAGAAGTAGAGAGAGCGAAGTCGCGCATAGCAAGGCTCGCATTGTGTGGCAAGTCATTTTTTTTTTTTACTCTCTCTCTCTCTCTCTCTCTCTCTCTCTCTCTCTCTCTCTCTCTCTCTCTCTCTCTCTCTCTCTCTCTCTCTCTCTATATATATATATATATATATATATATATATATATATATATATATATATATATATATATATATATATATATATAGAGAGAGAGAGAGTAAAAAAAAAAAAAAATATATATATATATATATATATATATATATATATATATATATATATATATATATAGAGAGAGAGAGAGAGAGAGAGAGAGAGAGAGAGAGAGAGAGAGAGAGAGAGAGAGTCAAAAAAAAATGACTGAATGAAAGTAAAATAGTACAGTATATATTTACTGTGAAAATGCATATTTTTAAATACTATTTTAACTGGGAACATATTTGCTATTTTATTGTATTTTTATTAAAGCTATATATAATTTTCCTGGGTTTTTAAATGTTTCGTAAGAAACAGGCAGTGATTATCAGAAAAATATGTGTTATTTAGATAGGTTTAGTGTACTTACAAATGTATATGCAGTAAAGTAAAATCCAGCTTTGCACACCCACAAGAAGCTTACATAACCAAGTACACAGATGAGAGGCAGCAAGATACTGTGTTTGACCTTTCTGGTAAAAACCACAAGGAGTAACTGTTGCAGGATGGAATCACATGGTTGGGTGGGGTCTGAGCTCACAGCTGAATCTGAGCATAAGGATAGAGAGAGACTACATATCCCAGGCTGCTTTGCAACAGAGGAACCCCAGAGTTTGATTCAAATGTTTCAGCTAACCTCTGCTTTCTCCTGATTGGCCAAAACGAATTAAGAATTTTATGCTAATCTAAGCAGGGATTTCCAGGGGTGTCAACTAACAAAAGTTGCTGCTTGCAAACGGAAAAGATTTAGCAAACATCAGCGTGAGTTTATAAATGTTTGTTTATTTTGGTATTTTTTCATGCAACTGATTCTCCTCTGATGCATTCATAATCCACAACACTTAGATATGCCCTGTAATTTTAACAAGAGGGGAAGACGGAGAATGGCCCATAAGATGGCCACAAGTGATTTAATGTATTTAAATATACAAGCAGTGCATCTAAAAAATATATTTTTATTGTTTGTTTAAAATACTTATCTAATAAGCGCTCTGTACTCTCAGTATAGTAAATGTGTAAGCTTTCTGCTTACTGTCTGTATTTTAGTTTTCAGACCCAGAACATGGGGAGTGGTTTGGCTACCTGAGTCGGGAAGGGAGCATTGCACTTAGCATCAAAGGTGGTCCGTTTAAAGGTGAGAAGTCATTACTACACAAGACTAGGAAGAAATATGTTGTGAATTATTAATCTTATTTAAGTTAAAACCACTGTATGAATAAAAAAAGTTTAAATGCATATTGTCCATGTTGATTATATTGTTAAGAAATATAAATTTAAAATGCTTTATTTTTATTTCATTTTAATCTATTTGCAGCTCTGATCAAGCACTGCATGTCCTCCTTTGCTGCTGAGTCCCTCTAGGAGGATTCTAGGTAAATTATGGGGGTGTTAGTGCTCACTGTTCCTCCAGCTCTGTGAGTGAGTACAAAAATTGCTCTGTGCACAGCCATGCACTCTGCCATAATTTACATATCAGACTCCTAGAGAGACTCAGCAGCAAGTGAGGACATTACTGCTTGATCAGAGCTACATCTGGAGTCACATAGAACAAAAATAAAAATTAAGAAAACCTTAAACTTATTTTTTTTTTTATATGCTAAATTCTTATTCTTTGCCATACTGACAGGATAGACATAATGCCTTTTTAAAAGAACAAAATACACAGTGGCCTTTTAACAAACAAAAAGACTGTTTCGGTATTAAAATATAGCACTCAGTTTGGTGTCTCGTGCACATACATATAGGCGTCTCTCTCTCTTTTGCAGGGTGCTTCCATGTTCCCCGTTGTCTGTACATGTGCGAGGAAATCTTATCCAGCCTTCTGCAGCAGAACAAGACCTAGATCTGTCATATTCTGGGCATGTGCAGGCACGGCCTAGTAAGACTAAAAAGGGGAAAAATTGCTTTTGTGACAGTTTCAGCACGTATTAATGTGTTACTTAATCAAATCTACATTTGACAAATCTGATTTATACTGTGAAATGTCTATATATTCATGTATAGAAGGATCTCACTATTCAATACATATAACATTGCTACTGGTGTTCCTACAAATCTAATATACAATGCATAAAATACTAATAGACCTTATATATAACCTTGCAAATGTGCCTTAGTAATTCTCCTTTTTTTAATTAAAATATGTAATTACTAGAATGTTTCAATTTTTATTTTATTATTATGTGCTATATGACATTCTGTGGCGTCAAAGAGGTACATAGTGAATATTTATAAGAATTTAGTCCATAAATGATGAGGTTGTGACTGTTGCATGTAGGAAAGTGTGAAATATTGTGAAATTATATAGTATGTGTGTGTGTGTGTGTGAAGAATACGGAACTGGACAGGGTCACTCTTAGATCCAGGGAAAATCTCTATATAATTTTGTTTATACTCTTTCACCCACTCCACATGCCCCCCCCCCCCCTCCCTCCCCCCCCCCCCAACTATTTTAAGGGACATTTTATTTTTTAACTGTCTTATTTGTGTATAGAATTATTTTTATCTTGCACATGCAGAGAGCTTGGAGCATGAGGGGGTGTATTTATATAGCAGTGCAGAGAGAGTTGTGGAGGAATGAAGAAGGGAATTTGTTATATAATTTGAAATTTAAGGATTTCACACCAACCACCTCAGTTGCAAGAATAACTACAAGCCCTGCTCCTGCAGAAATGTAACCTCCCCTCACACACACACACCTTTCACTAAAGTGTCATGGATGCTTCAAAGGACAGCAGATGCATCATTTTTATTTATTTTTTATTATGGGTCTTATTACCTTTTCTCTGCCTGATTATGCTCTTTCTCAGACTCCGTTCATTAAAACATCATTTATTTTTCATCTTACAATGATCCTTTAATATTACGACCAGGGAAGGTTTGATCATGTGGCTGAAACTCAAATATTTTGGACATATATCATGAGAACCCCCTTCTAGATCGCTGCCTTGTTGTGGTGAAGGGGCTTGGGTACCTCAATGAAGCTGTGAGCTATACCATGAAAGGCATCTTGGAGAGTGAAGTGAGATGGGCCCTAGGATGCCTTTCTAATAACAAGGCTGCAGGAGTTGGTGGAATCCCAATCTAACTATTCAAAATTCTACAGGATGATGCTGTGAAAGTGCTACTTGCCTTATGCCAACAAATTTGGAAAACTCAACAGTGGCCAATAGACTGGGAAGTTCAGTCCACATCCCAATCCCAAAAAAGGTGGTGCCAAAGAGTGCTCCAATTATCGAACAATTGCACTAATTTCACATGCCAGAAAGGTAATGCTTCAGATTCCACAAGCTCAGCACCAGCAATATATAGGCCGGGAACTACCAGATGTGCAAGTCGGGTTCCTCAGAGGAAGAGGCACAAGAGATCAAATTGCCAATGTCCGCTGGATAATAGAGAAAGCAAGAAAGTTCCAGAAAAACATTTACTTTTGCTTTATAGACTATTCTAAAGCCTTTGACTGTGTGGATCGCAACAAAATGTGGCAAGTTCTTACAGTGATGGGAGTACCAGATAATGTCATCCTCCTCCTAAAGTATTTGTATATTGACCAAGAAGCCACGGTCAGAACCGAACATGGGACAACAGAATGGTTCAAGATAGGAAAAGGAGTGCAAGGAGTGTATATTCAACTTATACACAGAGTACATCATGCATAATGCCCAAACTAGATGAATCCAAAGCTGGAATCAATATTGCTGGAAGGAATATCAACAACCTCAGATATGCTGAGGATACTACTCTAATGGCTGAAAGTGAGGAGGAACTCAAGGACCCATTGCTGAGGGTAAAAGAAGACAGTACAAAAGTTGGGCTGCTCCTCAACGTTAAAAAGATGAAGATCATGGCAAACGGCAATCTCACTTCCTGGCAAATAGATGGGGAAGATGATGTTTTTCTAGGATCCGAGATCTCTTCAGATGGTGCCATGAAATTAAAAGGCGTTTGCTTTTGGGGAGAAAAGCTATGGCAAGTCTGAGCAAGCTAGTAAATTGTAAAGACATTACACTATAAACAAAGGTCTGCATGGTTAAAACTATGGTATTGCCAGTAGTAACATGTGTATGTGAGAGCTGGAGCATAAAGAAGGCTGAGCACTGTAGAATTGATGTCTTTAAATTGTGGTGTTGGAGAATACTGCTTAGAGTCCCTTGAACTGCGAGAAGATCCAATAAATCAGTACTTCAGGAAATAAAGAAACTGTTCACTGCAAGCTATGATCATAAGGCTAAAGCTCAAATATTTTGGCCATATCATGAGAAGACAGGATTCCATAGAAAAGACTCTAATCCCGGGAAAGATTGAAGGCACAAGAAGAACGGGACAACAGAGGCGGAGATGGATAGATGAGATCATTGAAACAATGAACATGAACTTAATCAAGCTCGGAGAGGCGGTGACTGACAGATGTACCTGGTGAGCTGCGGTCCATAGGGTCATGGAGAATCAGACGTGACTGAACGACTAAACAACCACAATCATTAGAACACAGGATTCTGTAGAGAAAACTCTGATAGTGGGAAAGATTGAAGGCACTCTAAGAAGGGGTTGGCAGAGATCAATAGATAAGGTCATTGAAACAATGACCAAGAGATGTAGGGAGCTAAAAGGGGCAGTGGCTGGCAGATGTTCCTGGCATGCTGTGGTCCAATGGGTCACAGTGTTGGACACCACTGAACACCAAGATAAATATTTTTACTAATTACATTAGAGACAGGAGTCCCATCCACTTAGTACTTACTGCCTGTGGTTTTAAAATGTATGTATGGATGGAGGGCTGGATAGTAGAAAAGGCTTAAATTATTTCATAAATGGAAATTTACACAACCATGACACTCAAGTTGTTGGTCAATGTTGCAGTGGCAGAATCCATATCATGTTAACAAGGGGTTAGCGAACAGAGAAATGCTCCCTCGGTCACAGCATGCCTAGTCTTTTTTTTTGCAGGTTATTGGCACTTAAGACAATGGACCCAGTGTCTTTGAGAATGATCTCTTATAAAATCAGCCTTTCTGATCCACACACAAAACATGATTGTTATTTTTGTTAATGTGAGACTTTTGGCATTCATTTCTTATATGCCTGAGGCACTGTTTGTAGTTGCTGGCACTTTAAGCATGCCTAATCCATATCTCTGCACAGTTGAGACAAACACCCCAGGGCCTTATCAGTAATAAATGTCTCCATATCTATCCACATGTCTGTCTCCATGCCAATGTATGTATTTATCTATATGTCTGTCTCCATATCTATCCACATGTCTGTCTCCATGCCTATGTATGTATTTATCTATGTATCTATATGTCTGTCTGTCTTCATATCTATCCATATGTCTGTTTGCATATCGATCTATATGTCTGTCTCTATATCTATATATCACACTACAAGATGCTACCAACTAGAAACCCTCCTTTATTTTGCACTATTACCGATCCGAACGTTTTGTTTGTTTTCCATTCAGAATACGAAACGGAGAAACAAATATGCACATCCTTAAAAGTCGCACACGCTTCCGCCAAGCCTTGCCCAAACAGGAACTGGCTTCACACGCTGTCAAACGCCGGATATGCCGTCCTTTCAAAATGAGATTAGTTCCAGCTCTTGTCATTTTGTCACATTGTAGATGTTGATTGGTCAATTACAAGTAAAGGCGTTCTCCGTTATACTGGTTTCCTATTGGCGCTGGGGGTTTGCATGCTGCCTCTAATTGGCTACCTCGGTCTCGCTTTGCCGGTTTGGTGGTCGGAGTGCGGCTGCGCGGAACTGAACGTGTGTGAGACAATCGGCGCCATGAATATCCGGAATGCACGGGTAACCAGACCTAGAACCGGAGTTTATTGGACAGGGATTGGTTTGGGACGGTGTTGCTGAAGTAATACTGTAACATGCTGGTGTTTTAGAGGGGAGTCACAGGGTTGTCATGTCCATAATGCACTGTGGGACACGGGAGCAAGGCAAACCTTCCCATAATGCACTGGGTGATAAAGAAGCAGCCTAAAAGTATGTAATGGCATTATGGGCACCCACGTTGACAGGCTATCTATCTATACACATAATCACAGCATACAGTATAGTGGTACTTTTTTATTGGACATATATATATATATATATATATTATTACACTATTAGAGCATGCTGTGCTCTGTTCTCATGATATTTGGGTTTAGTACTTGAAGACACAGATATAATCAATTTCTTTTTTATCTGATATTTCTTTATTGCAGAGTATTACAAATCCCTCCTAGACATGTAAATGTTTCACATGTATATGGCTTGCGTGTTTCCACAATGACAAATGCAGTTTAATTACTAAAATCATAGACCTCACCCCCTAATTACTGAGATGAGGGGATATTATTATACAGTTTGGTTGCTGCTAGTATCACAGGCTGCGCCCGACCCACCATCGGCTCCTGATCTGTGAGCTTTTGATACATAGACCATACTTCAGAGCAATGGTGCCCGACCATGTCATTTGGGTCTGTCAACAGGCCAGAAATGATTCTGAGTTATTGGCTTGTGGCATCGTAGGTCAGGTTTGGGAACAGTGGCGTAAAAGGATGTACAGGAGTAAGGGATGTATGTATAGGATTTAATTAGTGATTAGCACAATTTGTGATTAGCTGTTGGAAAATCTCAATAAACCCATATATATATATATATATATATATATATATATATATATATATATATATATATATATATATATATATATATATATATATATATTTCTACACCTCACAACCTGAAACAGACAGCAGATTGTTGGTAGCCTTTTATCGGATCAAACAGATAGTGGATAGCACCGCAATCCAGAAAAAGAACATTGTTCTACAACCTGTGTATTCCACAAACATCTTTGTTGAACAGGGCACAGCATATTTATAGGGAAAATCAATAGTTACTTTAGACATTAACACAAAGTAATTAACAGTGGTGCCGTTAAATACTTTTACTTGGCAATATAATTAGGATCAGAAGACCCAGTGTAGCTAATTACTCGGATCTGTTGCAAAATATGTGACTGGTTAGTAGCTGGTTGTTTGCATCTCTCCACTGGAGGTTTTCATGGATAAACTGTCCCATCTGAAGCCCTGTGTCCATTCCACAAATGTTCTCTTAAATCTGGCTTGGTTTATGGAGGTGTAATCAAATTATCATTTACAAAGTCACACAATGTACTGTGAATTGCCACAAAACCACATATATAATTACATACAGATATTATGTTAGCTACTTGCGGATGGTTGGTCCCAGTGGGTATAGTAAGTGCTAAAGAATGGCCTGATGAGTACTGGCTCACTTGAAGGTTCTCAACTCTTGCAAGAATTGTTCTATTAATTGTTAAAATGTGTGTTAGGGCAGGGGCTGTGCTGCTTCCTCAATTAACACAGCGTTCACATAGGTGTCTAGAATATGTATAAAAACAAGAGGGAAGGGAGAGAGAGGGCGCACAAACTCCTAGTGCAGATCAATAGAAAAACTGCTGTGGTTTTTACTTTCAACTGTTTGTGATTCTCACCTGGAGAGACCTCAAATGTAACTCCACTCGAGGCTTAATATGGTCAAAAATGTTTTGTAAAAACAAAGGATACATTTAAATAATACAATGATGATATAAAAAAGGTTGTCTGTAGGACTAAAACAGCAGGTGATGACATAGATAATAAACTGAGCAGTCATTTGAGCAACTGAAGAAAATTTCTAACTGAAGAAGCTGCATCGGGATCAGCGAAACGCGTTTTAGTACATACATTTATCCTTTTTATATCATCATTGTATTATTTATATTTATCCTTTGTTTTACAGATATCATTATTAATTGATATCCCTACATAATAAATTATTTCCCAACAAAATGTTTTTGACCATGTTAAGCCTCGAGTGGAGTTACTGTGTAATACACAATATACACAGCACTGACATTGTCAGATCCTCTAGGCTATATTCATCGTACCCATCCCATTAATAATTTTTAGATATACTATACCACATTACTTTATACTCCATTTTTTATGTATAGTGCATACACTATAATTGATGTACACTAGCAATAAGGAGGCAGGGATCTATTTCCCATAGGTGAAGAAGATTGACATTTCACGTGGAGATTATATTGAATGTGATCTCTATACCTCATAACATTTGAGGTCTCTCTAGATGAGTCACAAACAGTTGAAAGTAAAAACCACAGCAGTTTTTCTATTGATCTGCACATACCGATATTAGACATGATTAATATCTATTTATTGTTACCCACAAATATAATGCACCCAGTATTACAATACAGTGAATTAAATTATCAAAAGCTGCTTTGGTATATACATAAAAATACATTAAGAACAGTTGTGTCTGTCTTATAATATTATTTTGTTTCACAGATTTAGTAAGATATTAGTTGTAAGATTTCAACATAAAATGTAGATTCTGACATTTGATCTGATCTTCTCTCTTCAGCCCGAGGACCTTATGAACATGCAGCACTGCAACCTTCTGTGTCTGCCCGAGAACTACCAGATGAAGTATTACTTTTACCATGGACTGTCCTGGCCACAGGTGTGTGTCAGCTTAGAAAAGATAATTGCACTTGACCATGTTGTCATATATGATGGTTTAGGGGGGGAATCGCATGTTTGCGAAGTACATATCTAGACTGAAAGTGGAGAGTATTGTATTTTTTTCGAAAGGTTTTGGTACATTGTTGTATATTAATTCTAGATAACTATTATATTGTTTTGCACATACATTATTTTTGTGAGATCTAGATTTAGACATTACAGAAAAATATTATATATATATATATATATATATATATATATATATATATATATATATATATATATATATATATATATATTATATTTCTCTGCAGCTACTGTATTTTTTTTTCTTTAGATTTGTAAATTTACATCTGAAGCAGTGCAAGGGCTAATGTTTGATTCACAGACAGATAAATGTCATAATGTTACTGGTATATTCTGAAAACTCTAAATTCAATAACTTGACATTTTTTCCCCTCACAGCTTTCTTACATTGCAGAAGATGAAAATGGCAAAATAGTTGGTTACGTTTTAGCAAAGATGTAAGTTAACAAGTTTGCATTTACAATATGTTTCTCGGTTCTGGGCTTAAAATTAATCTTTAAAAGGCTGATGCCGTGTTCATATAATATAGGGATTAATTTGCTTATTTTGGTTCTGATTTTGAGCTAAAATAAGTTTTTGAAGAAAAAATCCCCCACAGTATTTAAAACATGCATTTGAACTGTAGTGTTTCAGATATTAGTACAGCAGCTTCTCTTCACTTCGTATGAAGTGACCAAGAGGTGGTTGAGTATCTGCTAAGGACGCTGTATTTTATTTTTTGGACAGTCTCGGGTTTACATGCCGTTATCCCTGTAAGGAAGGAGTTGGCTAATGATTCCTATCAGGACAGTCTCATGGGCAGATCCTCTCCCATTCTCTGATAGAGGCTGCAGAGGAACAGACTATTTGTATTCTTTACACATTCTATCCCTAGACACTCCTCCTAGCCTGAATACTTGAACTGTGACAGTTGTTCATAGAGAGGGCCACAATATGGGGTTGATCAGAATTAATGTATTGTTGTGTGAATTTATTGATGTAACGGTGGCAACCAGTCATTTTTTGGTATTGAAATGCTAGATTTTTCCCTAGGAGTAAAAAAAAAAAAAAAAAGCATATTACCCCTTTCCCTGCGGCAGAGGGGTCACCAGATACAAGTTGCTTGGTTTTAGGGGATCCAGTATAGTGGGAGAAGAGCTGGCCTCTCCAGGGGAAAGCAAACACTTAGGTGTGAATGCAGAAGCAAGCTGGGGCAAATGGGGAGGGTCAAGTACATCAGCAGCCAGAGTGTCTCCACTCCTGATCGTCTCGAAAGTCAGGATCAGAGAGCCAATTGGCTTGGGTAAGTTAGGCTGCATGACAAAGTGGGGTGATTGGGTGGTGAAAATGCTTGTAATTTTACATGTCCTTTCTGACTTCAGGGAGGAAGACCCAGATGACGTCCCACACGGGCATATCACCTCCTTGGTAAGAAAATACTTAAAGTGCCGGTGTAAGAATTTAATGTTTTTAGTTCACCATTAAAAGCACATGAGCAAACTGCAGCAAAGCATTAGCCAGAAAATATTATTTAAAAATACAGTTTAACTCCATAATGGCTACTGCTTTACTCTACTCCACTTTGCTTATTGTTTGCTTTTCTTTTTAGCTAGGTGTAGGACATTTCAATTGGGATAACAATTGGGCAGGGTGGGTAAACATTTCTGGCTGAAGTTTTGCTACTGTTTGTACAAATATTGTTAAGGATAGGAATGAAACAAAGATTACACTATTTACATGTGCTATTAACACACATGCTGACAGCTGCAAATCAAACATCTCATTAGCCCAGTGTAAATCTAAGTGGTGTAAGCTTGAAAAAATACATATTTATTTGGCACTGGGACACTTTTCTGTTTTCAAAAAGTGTAGTATTTTTAACTATTTTACTTTACTAAAAGTGCTATCCATAATCATTGAAGAATGAATTATATGGACAAGTTGATATTTAATAATTACATGCATTAAGGTTCCTGTTGCATCATCATTGTTTGTTTTTAATTGCAATTTTAAATTTACGATTATTAGGTAAAAGCTGTCCTGTAATGTTGAATACAACCTGCTCTTTTTCCCGCTCACACAGGCTGTGAAACGCTCTCATCGGCGCCTGGGGCTCGCGCAGAAACTGATGGACCAAGCTTCTCGAGCCATGATTGAGAACTTTAATGCTAAATATGTCTCCTTACATGTGCGCAAGAGGTGTGTACTTGTTAGATTAATACAACAAGATTGTTTCTCACACTTTGTGACATCTCATGTGCATTTTTCTCAATGTAAATAACTGTACTACTGCCACATGTTTAAACCTTTCTTCCTATAACTGCAAAGCTATGGCTTTGTGACTTCTTTATAACATCTGTTTTGTAGATCAATACAATGTTAATGTTTAATTTGAATGTATCTGTTTCTTTTATTCCAGTAACCGAGCTGCCTTGCATCTATATTCGAACACTTTGAACTTCCAGTGAGTACAGACCCTACTGCCGCTTTTTTTGTTTTTGCTAAGCCATATTTTCAGTTATATTGCATGTTGCGGATATAAAGAATTCAGCAGTTCATTGGTTTAAGACGTATTTGTTATCTCATGTCCTTGATCCACTTGACCTTATCTAGAGTCTCTTCACTATTATGCATGTTGGAGAGCCACTTCAGGCATGGGGGGGGAGCTTGCAAATGTTTGTGTTTTTTTTTTTGTTTCCCCAATCTCCCCATAAAAAACAATAGAACAATCAAAGGAGCATGAAACATTTTTTTTTTCTCTTACTTAGTGTAAATAAGAACCCACAGAGGCCCTGATAACTAGGTGTTCTTATCTGATTTACATTAAAAGTAATGAAAAAAAGCACAATTTGTTGAAGGTCATCCATACAAGCTCATTGCCACTCTTTACAGTAATGTATTAAGACAAGGGGGAGAAAACAATTGGCTACTGGCTATATTTAATGTGATGTTTTCTACACTAGAGATCACTTATTTCTTCAAAAAACTTGGATATTTTAAAGAAATGTTTGGACTCCAGTGGCCTTTACGTGAGCAGTTGTTGCTGGACCAAGCTAAGCTGCATGTTTTATTTTCCTTCTCCATAGGATCAGCGAGGTAGAGCCCAAATACTACGCTGATGGTGAAGACGCATACGCCATGAAACGGGACCTCACACAAATGGCCGATGAGGTTTGTGCTGTCTTGTACTTATAGAGAGAGAACTTTATGAAACTAAAGATTTAAGGACCCCTTTACCCTTATTTAACATGCACTCTATTGGACATGATAATGGGCAAACTGTTTTTAAGTCAAAAAATAAAATATAGTGTTTAGTATACTACTTGTTATATGCAATTATACTGAAGTGGAATCTACCATTTTTATTCCTGATAATCTACATGCTCAGAGGGATCTCCTACCTGCACAACAGCATTAATGACCTGCCCTCCTGAGACATCAGAAGAAAGAAGCATCCTGACGGAAATGGAACCTCAAAGTAAAGAATAAATAAATATAAAAATATAAAAATGAAACATTTAAATGTTGTCTTTATTTTATTTGGTTTACTTTCAAAAACATTTTGCTCATTATCTACTATAGTAATTCAAAAGGACACATGTCCTTTTAAGGGCTTCCCATCTCTGCCTAAAATACATTTTAATTTAAAGACAGTTTGGTGTCTTTTTATATGAAAAAGCAAACGTAAAAAATATAGGAAGTCCCCATGTTACAGACAGCTAGACATACAGACAACCTGTACTTAAGAACAGGCTCCCAAGGCTTTTTGTAGGAGTGTTTTTATGTCTGTTTTCTTTGAATTAAGAGAGACCACTATAGTTTCTGTAACTTACTACAGTATAGGGGTGTTATAGTATTACACTGTATTTATTACCAAATGAGACATACTTGTTGAATTTACAGTGTATCAGCGGAGGCACAAACTACTCCAGCATTTCTTTAGGGCCTAGAAAAACACACAAAATATATTTGCCTCTAACTTATTAGAACTTTTTTTTCTTTATGGTTAAAGCAGGCCTTGGCAAATGCTGGTTGCCATGAGGATTAAAAAAGCCCAGACTGCAGTGCTATGTGTATCTGGCTTCCTGGACTCCGAAATAGGTCTGCATGAGGTTGTGAAACGGATCGGGTGGGCTAATATATTGTTCTGTGCTTCCTCAGCGGAGTGGAGGAAAGGGGCAGGGAGTAAAGAGGCGCCAGGGGGAGGAAGTGAAGGGGCTGAAGTCAATAGAATCTGCTATGGTGAAAGCCCTGCCTGTCAGTGCTGAGCGATGCTAAAGATTAATAGGCAATATATGCTATGGGGATTGGAGGCTCTAGACAGGAAGCAGCACGGACTATTGGATATTCTATCGATGCTGCACTGCAGAACCCACTCATACAGTTCTCAATATAGTATCCCAAGTCCTGCTTATCTTGCAAAGTGAGTAAATCTAATCTCAAAGACACTTAAGAATATTTTTATTTCAATTCTTATATTTGAAAAATATGGCACAAAATGTAATATTTTATGTATTACCATGTGTATTTTTCCAATTTACTGGTTTGATTTTGTGTGTGCATTTATATAATTTACAGAAACACACAATCCCTAATAGTAAATGTCGAGTCTGGCTCCTAGATTGTGATCAAAGTGTTAAGCTCTGGGTTAAAGGGACAAGTGTGAATTTAAAGGAGCAGGTTTTAAACTTTACAAAAGTTTTGTTTGCATGAAAAATTGGCAAATCTCCTTACAAAGTGGCTTTGGGGACAAATCAGGACTTCCTTCTGTCTAAGTTTGGGTGTGTCTTAGCACGGCACCACTTGAGTCATGAAAAAAACTAGCCTACTAGACACTTCCTCTAGTGCATTTGTGAGCAACAGGTGGTCTGGGGGCCATATGTGGCCCTCCAGGGACTTTCTTTACACCTTCCAACATGTTCTCTTCAATGCCGTCATTGATCTAGTGTCTGAAAGTTAGAGCTAAAAAAAAAAGGAGGGGGGGGGGGTCTCCTGACTTTTTTTTTTCTTTTTTCTAAAAGCATTTTTTTACAGAGATTGAAAGTACATATTTTTACACGTAAACACAAGCTTCTGTGATATTTAAACCTGCTGTCTTAAATTAATGATGGCATATTTGTGTCCCTTTAACTGCTTTTCAAGATTTTCCTTTTTGAAGACCTAGACATGATTGTCTTAAGACAAGTGCATTTAGTTTTGAGCCCACTCACATTTAGCTTTCTTCTCTATCCCCCCCCACCCACCCCCTTGCAGCAGCTCAGAAAACATATGGAAGCAAAGGATAAAGGTCGCCCTCACCCCTTGAATTCAATAGAGAATAAATCAGATCACCGATCTGGACATGTAGGAGAGTGCTGCCGAGACGAGAAATGCGCCGGCAATGCCACAAAACGCGACGCCACAGAGGACAGCGGGGATAGCAAAGACGTCAGTGAGGTCAGCGAGGCCACCGAAAGCACAGACGTGAAGGACAGCTCTGAGGCATCCGATTCTGCCTCATAAAAGGACTCCCAAGATCCAGGACACCCACATTAAAGAGATATGGAAGTTTTCTGGATTTTACTAGGTGTATAATATACCTATGTATCTATTTACTGTTTGTTTTATTTTAATAAGATCCTTTTTAAGCTCTGTTTCAGGGACCACGTCTTGGCATCATGTTACTGAAAGGTGGTCACTGGTTAGTATGAGACACTGTACAGCAGAGTGTGTGTCTTCATGTGCTGCAGAAGGCAGACCCAAGAAGGTAAAACAGAGGTTATAATTATTAATAAAATAAACTACATAAATAGATACACTGGGATACTATATACCTATTAAAATCCAGAAATCTTCCATATCCCCTTTGAAAGGATCTCTGTGGTCTTTGTTTTCTATATCGTCTTCTAGATAACTAAACTTGATAATAAGCAAAATGTATTTATAAAGTAAAAAAAGCACAGCCTTTACATTTTTCACTTTTATATGCAATTATTATTTACTGCAGGCTTCCATTTTGTGGTGTTGTCCACTACTATCTTGTTTTCTTGGAATGATGTGTCCTTGTAAACTTATTGGCTTCTCTTTAGTCCTGCAACAGCACTAATACTTGTAGCTGCCACATTCCCACTGTGCAAACAGAAACTTTCTTTGCACTCCGTACCTCCTATTTCAAGGAGTTAATCTGCCGCAACCAAAATGATAGATCCCAAAGCCGCATAATTGCCTATAAAAGGTAATAAATTAGAGGCTGTGTTATTTTTTACACGGTTATAACGTGTTGTCTGTTTTCAAGTGTAGTTTTTCAAAATTGTAAATTTTAAAAATGTGACCCCCGTGATACCTTCACATCTGCACTGATTTATAAAGCAACATTCACACCTGTTAATATTTGTAAAATTCTCTGTTAGTGACTGTGATGTGACGAATAAAACATATCGTAGCCGCTACGCTGGTGAAATGTGTTGCTGTATCTTGCATAGTAATGGGACACAATTTCTAAATTAATTGAAAGTACAAATTTGAATTAGTTAAAGGGACACTGACACATTAACAAGTTGGTTTCAACTTAAAGGAACTGTCACCCCAACTGGGGAGTTGACTTTTAATTTATTAACAACTGGCTATACATTGTACTAGTGGTTTTTCACTACAGTAAATCATTTCTGAAATATTTAGAATTGATCTTGCAGCTCCTGTATGCTATTGTACGGGTCTAACTGCCAAATAACATTAGGAGTCTCTATTTTGGTAACTACATAGACAGACAAGCAGGTCCTAATGCTAATTAGCACATTAAAGTAGCAAATTAATATGCATGAGCTGTTCATTTGCATATAATTGCTGCAACAACATGGAATTTCCCAGGACCTACAAAAACAACTTAATTTTTGGGGTGACTTGTCCCTTTTAAAGAGAATTAAAAACGGTCTCTACAGTGGATATAAAAAGTCTACACACCCCTATTAAAATGTCAGGTTTCTGTGCTGCGAAAAAATGAGACAAAGATAAATCATTTCAGAACTTTTTCCACCTTTTAATGTGACCTATAAACTCTACAACTCAATTGAAAAACAAACTGAAATATTTTAGGTAGAGGGAAGAAAAAATATAAAAATAAAATAATATGGTTGCATAAGTATGCACACCCTTAAACTAATACTTTGTTGAAGCACCTTTTGATTTTATTACAGCACTCAGTCTTTTGGGGTATGAGTCTATCAGCATGGCACATTTTGACTTGGCAAGATTTACCCACTCTTCTTTGCTAAAACACTCCAAATCTGTCAGATTGCGAGGGCATCTCCTGTGCACAGCCCTCTTCAGATCACCCCACAGATTTTCAATCAGATTCAGGTCTGGGCTCTGGCTAGGCCATTCCAAAACATTAATATTCTCCTGGTGAAGCCATTCCTTTGTTGATTTGGATGTATGCTTTGGGTCGTTGTCATGCTGAAAGATGAAGTTCCTCTTCATGTTCAGCTTTCTAGCAGAAGCCTGAAGGTTTTGTGCCAATATTGACTGGTATTTGGAACTGTTCATAATTCCCTCTATCTTAACTAAGGCCCCAGTTCCAGCTGAAGAAAAACAGTCCCAAAGCATGATGCTGCCATCACCATGCTTCACTGTGGGTATGGTGTTCTTTTGGTGATGTGCAGTGTTGTTTTTGCGCCAAACGTATCTTTTGGAATTATGGCCAAAAAGTTCAACCTTGGTTTCATCAGACCTTAACACCTTTTCCCACATGCTTTTGGGAGACTTCAGATGTGTTCTTGCAAAATGTAGCCTGGCTTGGATGTTTTTCTTCGTAAGAAAAGGCTTTCGTCTTGCCACTATACCCCATAGCCCAGACATATGAAGAATACGGGAGATTGTTGTCACATGTACCACACAGCCAGTACTTGCCAGATATTCCTGCAGCTCCTTTAATGTTGCTGTAGGCCTCTTGGTAGCCTCCCAGACCAGTTTTCTTCTCGTCTTTACATCAATTTTGGAGGGAGCTCCAGTTCTTGGTAATGTCACTGTTGTGCCATATTTTTTCCACTTGATGATGACGACTGTCTTCACTGTGTTCCATGGTATATCTAATGCCTTGGAAATTCATTTGTACACTTCTGAGTGATACCTTTTAACAATGAGATCCCTCTGATGCTTTGGAAGCTCTCTGTGGACCATGACTTTTGCTGTGGGATGCGACTAAGACAATTTCAGGAAAGACCAACTAGAGCAGCTGAACTTTATTTGGGTTTAATCAGGGGCACTTTAAATGATGGCAGGTGTATGCTGACTCCTATTTAACATGATTTGGAATGTGATTGCTTAATTCTGAACACAGCTACATCCCCAGTTATAAGAGGGTGTGCAGACTTAGGCAACCACATTATTTTTCTTTTTTTTTTCCCTCCACCTAAAAGATTTCTGTTTGTTTTTCAATTGAGTTGTACAGTTTATAGGTCACATTAAAGGTGGAAAAAGTTCTGAAATGATTTCTTTGTCTAATTTTTTTTACAGCACAGAAACCTGACATTTTAACAGGGGTGTGTAGACTTTCTATATCCACTCTAAATTGTACTAACCGCATTTCTCTGTAAATCATTCCTGATATATTCATTGATTATGCAGCTCGTCCTTTATGCTAATATGGTGCTTGCAATGCTTGATGAGGATGGTGGCATGATAACCTTAGGGGGTATTGTTTTTGGAACCCAAATTAGCACGTTGCTTATCAGCATTGTTTCAGCTGTGTTCTTAGGCAAATGAGCAATTACCAAATTATTTTTTTTGTTTGTTTTCTTTCTGGAATGATTAATTTTAAAGGGCTAGTACAAAATATAGTCAGTTTTGCTGCTTTGTAAGAATACGTTTAAAAAAATTATCCTTTAAAATGTTTTTTTTTTCTTTTGTATGGACGTGGCTGACAGAATAAAAAAAAAAAATACTTTTCAGCTTTAAAATAAAAATATCTTATTGCTCAAAGTATCCAAAAAATTAAAAGCACCCAGTGCTCTCCATGGTTATTGTGCAGAACATTTAGAACCAATCAAATCGAATTGTTGACCGCTATTTTGCAGTTGTATGACATTAAAAGTATATAGAAGTTGCCTGGCTTATGAATGCATCTCATAGAGGAGGATTAGTAGTGCATGCAAAAATTATATTGCATGAAAGAAAATCACCCCAAAAAACTATCCAACCTAAACTAGCAGAAAAAAAGTTTTGGCCAATCAGAGGCAACTACAACTTTGTTGCAATGTCTGAAGATCAGTCCCTGCAGCAAAGCATCATGAGATGTGTAGCCTCTTCTTCCTCCACAAAGAAGGCTTCTTTCTATCCTCTGATCCCCTGGTGTATGAATCTCCACATTGCATATTTTCATGACCATAGCATAGCCAGTGAATTACTATTACTTCAAGTGGTCATGTGATACTGGCTCCTGCGCCAGAAGTTGTGCAACATGGCTGTGTGGAATAACTAAGCAATGCAATTATATTTACCTCTGTATGGAGCAACAACAAAACAAATCACTATATTACTAAATGTAGAATGAAAATAGCTATGTGGCTGTAGTATATGAAATAATATTAATATATAAACCTCATTATCACATTTCAAGTGCAATGAAACAGAGATATATTCTGTAAATCACACTTTATATATACCAGGAATCGTGGACATGTCTCATTAAACTACCTGGAGTAGCTGGAGATCTTCTCCAAGACCGCCACATATTGTATGTAAATGTGAGCGAGTGGGATAGACCAGTGTAAAAGCAAAGTTACCAAAGATTATTTGTATATTTTAAATTATAAAGCACACTAGAATATGTTTTATTACACCTACTGGACCTTCAATATTCAACATAGCTGACAGAATAAAAAAAAATCTGAACTTGACGCTTGCTCGGTACTTGTGTCCACACCATCCCACATCCTCTCACCCGGAAGTAAAGAAAGTACTGTGGGGCAGTGTAGTGTACCTACAAGAGAAGCCTGTGCCTATAAGAATCAAAGTGCATCCTGTGCCTATAAGAACCAAAGTGCAGTCTGTGCTTATAAGAATCAAAGCATAGCTTGTGTTTCAATAACTCTGCCTTAACACAGGTGGTTCATTAACTTGAGTGAGGAGGCAAACTCAATACACAAGAAGAAAGATCCAGAAACCTGTTGGAGGCCCTCGAAAAAAACAAGTCGCCCAACACTGCTCTAGCAATTTGTGGTTGTGTAATTACTGGTGCCAGGGACAGTCTGGTGAAGGATATTTTGTGTCATGATACAGTCATGATACATACATAGATACAGATGGATAGATACATGCAGACATACATAGATACAGATGAATAGATACATACATACATAGATACAGGTGGATATATACATACATAGATACATATGGATAGATACATGCAGACATACATAGATACAGGTGGATAGATAGATACATCCAGACATACATAGATACAGATGGCTAGATACATGCAGACATACATAGATACAGGTGGCTAGATACATGCAGACATACATAGATACAGGTGGATAGATACATGCAGACATATATAGATACAGGTGGATAGATACATGCAGACATACATAGATACTGGTGGGTAGATACATGCAGACATACATAGATACAGGTGGATAGATACATACAGACATACATAGATACAGGTGGATAGATACATACAGACATACATAGATACAGGTGGATATATATATATACATACATACATACATAGATACAGATGGATAGATACATGCAGACATACATAGATACAGGTGGATAGATAGATACATCCAGACATACATAGATACAGATGGCTAGATACATGCAGACATATATAGATACAGGTGGATAGATACATGCAGACATACATAGATACATGCAGACATACATAGATACAGGTGGATAGATACATGCAGACATATATAGATACAGGTGGATAGATACATGCAGACATACATAGATACATGCAGACATATATAGATACAGGTGGATATATACATACATAGATACAGATGGATAGATACATGCAGACATACATAGATACAGATGAATAGATACATACATACATAGATACAGGTGGATATATACATACATAGATACAGATGGATAGATACATGCAGACATGCATAGATACTGGTGGATAGATACATGCAGACATACATAGATATAGATGGATAGATACATGCAGACATACATAGATACTGGTGGATAGATACATGCAGACATACATAGATACAGATGATAGATACATGCAGACATACATAGATACAGATGATAGATACATGCAGACATACATAGATACTGGTGGGTAGATACATGCAGACATACATAGATACAGGTGGATAGATACATACAGACATACATAGATACAGGTGGATAGATACATACAGACATACATGGATACAGATGAATAGATACATACAGACATACATAGATACAGATGGCTAGATACATGCAGACATACATAGATATAGATGGATGGATACATACATACATAGATACAGATGATAGATACATGCAGACATACATAGATACAGATGGATAGATACATGCATACATACATAGATACACATGGGTAGATACATGCAGACATACATAGATACAGATGGATAGATACATGCAGACATACATAGATACTGGTGGATAGATACATGCAGACATACATAGATATAGATGGATGGATACATACATACATAGATACAGATGGATATATACATGCAGACATACATAGATACAGATGGATAGATACATGCAGACATACATAGATACAGATGATAGATACATGCAGACATACATAGATACAGATGGATAGATACATGCAGACATACATAGATACAGATGGATAGATACATGCAGACATACATAGATACAGATGATAGATACATGCAGACATACATAGATACAGATGATAGATACATGCAGACATACATTGATACAGATGGATACATACTGTACATGCAGACATACATAGATAAAGATGGATAGATACATACATAGATACAGGTGGATAGATACATGCAGACATACAGATGGATAGATACATACATAGATACAGATTGATAGATAGAGACAGATGGATAGATACATACATACATAGATATATACAGATGGATAGATATAGTTAGATATATACATATATACAGATATACATATATACATAGATACAGCTGGATAGATATATACAGATGGGTAGATACATGCATACATAGATATAGATGGATAGATAGATACAGATGGTTAGTCAGATAGATACATACATAGATACAGATGTATAGATAGATACAGATGGATAGATAGATAGACATAGAAAAAGAGATAGATATGGACAAATAGATAGATAGAGTTATAAGATAGATACAAATCTATATATTGATTTAATAAACGCTACTAGAAAAGGTAGTAGATACATTTATATTTTTGGTGCTAGAAAACACAAACAATATAAAAAAAACACATTCCTGGGATAAGCATAAGGACATCCCGAGGATTAAAGCAAAGCTTTTTAGGTAGATAAAATGGACAGACTAGATAGGCATTTTGGTTTCTTGCCCTTAGCCCCTGAGTTCTAACGGTTCAGCTCCTGAAGAAAAAAAATAAAATTCAGTTTGAAATGAACCTAATTATGTAACGTAAGTCAAAGGTATATAATAGCCCTGTGTTTCTATTTATCAGTCAAGACACAGGCCACAATTTCAGGATATCCATGTGTTATGGTTTAATAAACCACTGATTAACCTGTACTCAAAGAAGATATCAAGAAAATCTGGTTGAAGACAAATCCTCAAGCTCTGCAGACATACAATCCTGGGATCTATCCTGTTATAGTTACGGCACAGGTCTGCCACTGCAGTGTGGCGACCAACCGCTAGATGGCGCTTCCGATATTTGCAGCGCTGCCAGTATGTTAGACAAGTTCTACGCTTAGAATGGTAGCCTAACCCTTAAACTATCCCTAACCTTAACCCTCACCCTAACAGTTTATCTAAGCCTTGACTCTATGATATGGCACTGGAAATGATATGTGACAATGCAGTTACCTGAGTGACCACTACACTAACTGTGCTAATTCAGAATAGCTCAACACCGTCTGTCCCGATTACCTGACCCACACACTATAACTTGAAATGTAGATATATTTTCAATTTATGGACATAAATATGGAGGAAGTAAAAAAAATGCTGAAAATACTGTATGTAATTATGTATCTATCCATCTGTATCTATGTATGTATCTATCCATCTGTATGTATGTATCTATCCATCTATATCTATGTATCTATCTATCCATCTGTATCTATGTATGTATCTATCCATCTGTATCTATGTATGTATCTATCCATCTGTATCTATGTATGTATCTATCCATCTATATCTATGTATGTATGTATCTATCCATCTATATCTATGTATGTATCTATCCATCTATATCTATGTATCTATCTATCCATCTGTATCTATGTATGTATCTATCCATCTATATCTATGTATGTATCTATCCATCTATATCTATGTATCTATCCATCTGTATCTATGTATGTATCTATCCATCTGTATGTATGTATGTATCTATCCATCTGTATCTATGTATGTATCTATCCATCTGTATGTATGTATCTATCCATCTATATCTATGTATGTATCTATCCATCTATATCTATGTATGTATCTATCCATCTATATCTATGTATGTATGTATCTATCCATCTATATCTATGTATGTATCTATCCATCTATATCTATGTATCTATCTATCCATCTGTATGTATGTATGTATGTATCTATCCATCTGTATCTATGTATGTATCTATCCATCTATATCTATGTATCTATCTATCCATCTGTATCTATGTATGTATCTATCTATCTATATCTATGTATGTATGTATCTATCCATCTATATCTATGTATCTATCTATCCATCTGTATCTATGTATGTATCTATCCATCTGTATGTATGTATGTATCTATCCATCTGTATCTATGTATGTATGTATCTATCCATCCGTATCTATGTATGTATCTATCCATCTATATCTATGTATGTATCTATCTATCCATCTGTATCTATGTATGTATGTATCTATCCATCTATATCTATGTATCTATCTATCCATCTGTATCTATGTATCTATCTATCCATCTGTATCTATGTATGTATGTATCTATCCATCTGTATCTATGTATGTATCTATCCATCTATATCTATGTATCTATCTATCCATCTGTATCTATGTATGTATGTATCTATCCATCTGTATCTATGTATGTATCTATCCATCTATATCTATGTATCTATCTATCCATCTGTATCTATGTATGTATGTATCTATCCATCTGTATCTATGTATGTATCTATCTATCCATCTATATCTATGTATGTATCTATCCATCTGTATGTATGTATCTATCCATCTATATCTATGTATGTATGTATCCATCTGTATGTATGTATCTATCCATCTGTATCTATGTATGTATCTATCCATCTATATCTATGTATGTATCTATCCATCTATATCTATGTATGTATGTATCTATCCATCTGTATCTATGTATCTATCTATCCATCTGTATCTATGTATGTATGTATCTATCCATCTTTATCTATGTATCTATCTATCCATCTGTATCTATGTATGTATGTATCTATCCATCTGTATGTACGTATCTATCCATCTATATCTATGTATGTATCTATCCATCTTTATCTATGTATCTATCTATCCATCTGTATCTATGTATGTATGTATCTATCCATCTGTATCTATGTATGTATGTATCTATCCATCTGTATCTATGTATGTATCTATCCATCTGTATGTATGTATCTATCAATCTGTATCTATGTATGTATGTATCTATCCATCTATATCTATGTATGTATGTATCCATCTGTATGTATGTATCTATCCATCTGTATCTATGTATGTATGTATCTATCCATCTGTATCTATGTATGTATCTATCCATCTGTATGTATGTATCTATCCAACTATATCTATGTATGTATGTATCCATCTGTATGTATGTATGTATGTATCTATCCATATATATCTATGTATGTATGTATCCATCTGTATGTATGTATGTATGTATCTATCCATCTGTATCTATGTATGTATGTATCTATCCATCTGTATCTATGTATGTATGTAGCTATCCATCTGTATCTATGTATGTATCTATCCATCTATATCTATGTATCTATCTATCCATCTGTATCTATGTATAAATCTATCCATCTGTATGTATGTATGTATCTATCCATCTATATCTATGTATCTATCTATCCATCTGTATCTATGTATGTATGTATCTATCCATCTGTATCTATGTATGTATCTATCCATCTGTATGTATGTATGTATCTATCCATCTATATCTATGTATCTATCTATCCATCTGTATCTATGTATGTATGTATCTATCCATCTATATCTATGTATGTATCTATCCATCTGTATCTATGTATGTATGTATCTATCCATCTATATCTATGTATGTATCTATCCATCTATATCTATGTATCTATCTATCCATCTGTATCTATGTATGTATGTATCTATCCATCTGTATCTATGTATGTATCTATCCATCTATATCTATGTATCTATCTATCCATCTGTATCTATGTATGTATGTATCTATCCATCTGTATCTATGTATCTATCTATCCATCTGTATGTATCTATCCATCTATATCTATGTATGTATGTATCCATCTGTATGTATGTATCTATCCATCTGTATCTATGTATGTATCTATCCATCTATATCTATGTATGTATCTATCCATCTATATCTATGTATGTATGTATCTATCCATCTATATCTATGTATGTAGCTATCCATTTTTATCTATGTATCTATCTATCCATCTGTATCTATGTATGTATGTATCTATCCATCTGTATGTATGTATCTATCCATCTATATCTATGTATGTATCTATCCATCTTTATCTATGTATCTATCTATCCATCTGTATCTATGTATGTATGTATCTATCCATCTGTATCTATGTATGTATGTATCTATCCATCTGTATCTATGTATGTATGTATCTATCCATCTGTATCTATGTATGTATCTATCCATCTGTATGTATGTATCTATCCATCTATATCTATGTATGTATCTATCCATCTATATCTATGTATGTATCTATCCATCTGTATCTATGTATGTATGTATCTATCCATCTGTATGTACGTATCTATCCATCTGTATCTATGTATCTATCTATCCATCTGTATCTATGTATGTATGTATCTATCCATCTGTATCTATGTATGTTTGTATCTATCCATCTGTATCTATGTATGTATCTATCCATCTGTATGTATGTATCTATCAATCTGTATCTATGTATGTATGTATCTATCCATCTATATCTATGTATGTATGTATCCATCTGTATGTATGTATCTATCCATCTGTATCTATGTATGTATGTATCTATCCATCTGTATCTATGTATGTATCTATCCATCTGTATGTATGTATCTATCCATCTATATCTATGTATGTATGTATCCATCTGTATGTATGTATGTATGTATCTATCCATCTATATCTATGTATGTATGTATCCATCTGTATGTATGTATCTATCCATCTGTATCTATGTATGTATGTAGCTATCCATCTGTATCTATGTATGTATCTATCCATCTATATCTATGTATCTATCTATCCATCTGTATCTATGTATGTATGTATCTATCCATCTGTATCTATGTATGTATCTATCCATCTATATCTATGTATCTATCTATCCATCTGTATCTATGTATGTATGTATCTATCCATCTGTATCTATGTATGTATCTATCCATCTGTATGTATGTATCTATCCATCTATATCTATGTATGTATGTATCCATCTGTATGTATGTATCTATCCATCTGTATCTATGTATGTATCTATCCATCTATATCTATGTATGTATCTATCCATCTATATCTATGTATGTATGTATCTATCCATCTATATCTATGTATGTATGTATCTATCCATCTATATCTATGTATGTAGCTATCCATTTTTATCTATGTATCTATCTATCCATCTGTATCTATGTATGTATGTATCTATCCATCTGTATGTATGTATCTATCCATCTATATCTATGTATGTATCTATCCATCTTTATCTATGTATGTATCTATCCATCTGTATCTATGTATGTATGTATCTATCCATCTGTATCTATGTATGTATGTATCTATCCATCTGTATCTATGTATGTATGTATCTATCCATCTGTATCTATGTATGTATCTATCCATCTGTATGTATGTATCTATCCATCTATATCTATGTATGTATGTATCCATCTGTATGTATGTATGTATCTATCCATCTGTATGTATGTATCTATCCATCTATATCTATGTATGTATCTATCCATCTATATCTATGTATGTATCTATCCATCTATATCTATGTATCTATCTATCCATCTGTATCTATGTATGTATGTATCTATCCATCTATATCTATGTATCTATCTATCCATCTGTATGTATGTATGTATCTATCCATTTTTATCTATGTATCTATCTATCCATCTGTATCTATGTATGTATGTATCTATCCATCTGTATCTATGTATGTATGTATCTATCCATCTGTATCTATGTATGTATGTATCTATCCATCTATATCTATGTATGTATCTATCCATCTGTATGTATGTATCTATCCATCTGTATCTATGTATGTATGTATCTATCCATCTGTATGTATGTATCTATCCATCTGTATGTATGTATCTATCCATCTGTATGTATGTATGTATCTATCCATCTGTATGTATGTATCTATCCATCTATATCTATGTATGTATCTATCCATCTATATCTATGTATGTATCTATCCATCTATATCTATGTATCTATCTATCCATCTGTATCTATGTATGTATGTATCTATCCATCTGTATCTATGTATGTATGTATCTATCCATCTGTATCTATCTATGTATGTATCTATCCATCTGTATCTATGTATGTATCTATCCATCTGTATGTATGTATCTATCTATCCATCTATATCTATGTATGTATCTATCCATCTATATCTATGTATGTATCTATCCATCTATATCTATGTATCTATCTATCCATCTGTATCTATGTATGTATGTATCTATCCATCTGTATCTATGTATGTATGTATCTATCCATCTGTATCTATGTATGTATCTATCCATCTGTATCTATGTATGTATCTATCCATCTGTATGTATGTATCTATCTATCCATCTATATCTATGTATGTATCTATCCATCTATATCTATGTATGTATGTATCCATCTGTATGTATGTATCTATCCATCTATATCTATGTATGTATGTATCCATCTGTATGTATCTATCTATCCATCTGTATGTATGTATGTATCTATCCATCTGTATCTATGTATGTATCTATCCATCTGTATGTATGTATCTATCCATCTATATCTATGTATGTATGTATCCATCTGTATGTATGTATGTATGTATCTATCCATCTATATCTATGTATGTATGTATCCATCTGTATGTATCTATCTATCCATCTGTATGTATGTATGTATCTATCCATCTGTATCTATGTATGTATCTATCCATCTAAATCTATGTATCTATCTATCCATCTGTATCTATGTATAAATCTATCCATCTGTATGTATGTATGTATCTATCCATCTATATCTATGTATCTATCTATCCATCTGTATCTATGTATGTATGTATCTATCCATCTGTATCTATGTATGTATCTATCCATCTGTATGTATGTATGTATCTATCCATCTATATCTATGTATCTATCTATCCATCTGTATCTATGTATGTATGTATCTATCCATCTATATCTATGTATGTATCTATCCATCTGTATCTATGTATGTATGTATCTATCCATCTATATCTATGTATGTATCTATCCATCTGTATCTATGTATCTATCTATCCATCTGTATCTATGTATGTATGTATCTATCCATCTATATCTATGTATCTATCTATCCATCTGTATCTATGTATGTATGTATCTATCCATCTGTATCTATGTATGTATCTATCCATCTATATCTATGTATCTATCTATCCATCTGTATCTATGTATGTATGTATCTATCCATCTGTATCTATGTATGTATCTATCCATCTATATCTATGTATCTATCTATCCATCTGTATCTATGTATGTATGTATCTATCCATCTGTATCTATGTATGTATCTATCCATCTGTATGTATGTATCTATCCATCTATATCTATGTATGTATGTATCCATCTGTATGTATGTATCTATCCATCTGTATCTATGTATGTATCTATCCATCTATATCTATGTATGTATCTATCCATCTATATCTATGTATGTATGTATCTATCCATCTATATCTATGTATGTAGCTATCCATTTTTATCTATGTATCTATCTATCCATCTGTATCTATGTATGTATGTATCTATCCATCTGTATGTATGTATCTATCCATCTATATCTATGTATGTATCTATCCATCTTTATCTATGTATCTATCTATCCATCTGTATCTATGTATGTATGTATCTATCCATCTGTATCTATGTATGTATGTATCTATCCATCTATATCTATGTATGTATGTATCCATCTGTATGTATGTATCTATCCATCTGTATCTATGTATGTATGTATCTATCCATCTGTATCTATGTATGTATCTATCCATCTGTATGTATGTATCTATCCATCTATATCTATGTATGTATGTATCCATCTGTATGTATGTATGTATCTATCCATCTGTATCTATGTATGTATGTATCTATCCATCTATATCTATGTATGTATGTATCCATCTGTATGTATGTATCTATCCATCTGTATCTATGTATGTATGTATCTATCCATCTATATCTATGTATGTATCTATCCATCTATATCTATGTATGTATCTATCCATCTATATCTATGTATCTATCTATCAATCTGTATCTATGTATGTATGTATCTATCCATCTGTATCTATGTATGTATGTATCTATCCATCTGTATCTATCTATGTATGTATCTATCCATCTGTATCTATGTATATATCTATCCATCTGTATGTATGTATCTATCTATCCATCTATATCTATGTATGTATCTATCCATCTATATCTATGTATCTATCTATCCATCTGTATCTATGTATGTATGTATCTATCCATCTGTATCTATGTATGTATGTATCTATCCATCTGTATCTATGTATGTATCTATCCATCTGTATCTATGTATGTATCTATCCATCTGTATGTATGTATCTATCTATCCATCTATATCTATGTATGTATCTATCCATCTATATCTATGTATGTATCTATCCATCTATATCTATGTATCTATCTATCCATCTGTATCTATGTATGTATGTATCTATCCATCTGTATCTATGTATGTATATATCTATCCATCTGTATCTATGTATGTATGTATCTATCCATCTATATCTATGTATCTATCTATCCATCTGTATCTATCTATGTATGTATCTATCCATCTGTATCTATGTATATATCTATCCATCTGTATGTATGTATCTATCTATCCATCTATATCTATGTATGTATCTATCCATCTATATCTATGTATCTATCTATCCATCTGTATCTATGTATGTATGTATCTATCCATCTGTATCTATGTATGTATCTATCCATCTGTATCTATGTATGTATCTATCCATCTGTATGTATGTATCTATCTATCCATCTATATCTATGTATGTATCTATCCATCTATATCTATGGATGTATCTATCCATCTATATCTATGTATCTATCTATCCATCTGTATCTATGTATGTATGTATCTATCCATCTGTATCTATGTATGTATATATCTATCCATCTGTATCTATGTATGTATGTATCTATCCATCTATATCTATGTATGTATCTATCCATCTATATCTATGTATGTATGTATCTATCCATCTATATCTATGTATGTATCTATCCATCTGTATCTATGTATGTATGTATCTATCCATCTATATCTATGTATCTATCTATCCATCTGTATCTATGTATGTATGTATCTATCCATCTGTATCTATGTATCTATCTATCCATCTGTATCTATGTATGTATGTATCTATCCATCTGTATCTATGTATGTATCTATCTATCCATCTATATCTATGTATGTATCTATCCATCTGTATCTATGTATGTATCTATCCATCTGTATCTATGTATGTATGTATCTATCCATCTGTATCTATGTATGTATCTATCCATCTATATCTATGTATCTATCTATCCATCTATATCTATGTATCTATCTATCCATCTGTATCTATGTATGTATGTATCTATCCATCTGTATCTATGTATGTATCTATCTAACCATCTATATCTATGTATGTATCTATCCATCTGTATCTATGTATGTATGTATCTATCCATCTATATCTATGTATGTATCTATCCATCTTTATCTATGTATGTATCTATCCATCTATATCTATGTATGTATCTATCCATCTTTATCTATGTATCTATCTATCCATCTATATCTATGTATCTATCTATCCATCTGTATCTATGTATGTATGTATCTATCCATCTATATCTATGTATGTATCTATCCATCTTTATCTATGTATGTATCTATCCATCTATATCTATGTATCTATCTATCCATCTATATCTATGTATCTATCTATCCATCTGTATCTATGTATGTATCTATCCATCTATATCTATGTATGTATCTATCCATCTTTATCTATGTATGTATCTATCCATCTATATCTATGTATCTATCTATCCATCTATATCTATGTATCTATCTATCCATCTGTATCTATGTATGTATGTATCTATCCATCTATATCTATGTATGTATGTATCTATCCATCTATATCTATGTATGTATCTATCCATCTTTATCTATGTATGTATCTATCCATCTATATCTATGTATCTATCTATCTATCTCATAGTCAGTCAGTATCGATACATTATATAAACTGGCCAGTACAGATTGTATATACCCATTCATTTATACCCATTCAAACTATATTCATCCCGGATCAAACTTCCCATTGGCAGGCGCCTGTGCGTCACAAGACAAATCTCACTACTCCTATTGTCTGTAAATTGTGTGTTTCAGGCCTCGCTTTAGATCCTGTCTTCTGATTGGCTGAACGCTTCCACGTGATCCATGTTCGCGGAAGTCAATTTACAGTTGGAGCTGTGAGATGGCACAAGCTCGGCAACAGAGCCAAAAGCATGAGCAGCTGGAGCAGCAGCCACCGCGGCCTCGGAACGTCTCCCGGGAGGAATCGCTGCAGTTGCAGGGCTACAAACACGCGTGTCATGTGCTGCTGTACGCACCCACCCCGGCCAAGCTGTTCGGGAGAGTCCCCATCCGATACGTGCTGCTGGTGAGTGGTGCCTGGGGTGGAGCAAGTACTACTGAGCGAGTACTAATGGGCATGGGATGGACTGAGTACTACTGAGCGAGTACTAATGGGCATGGGGTGGACAGAGTACTACTGAGCAAGTACTAATGGGCATGGGATGGACTGAGTACTAATGATCAAGCACTACTGGGCATGGGGTGGGCAGAGTACTACTGAGCGAGTACTAATGGGCATGGGGTGGACAGAGTACTACTGAGCAAGTACTAATGGGCATGGGATGGACCGAGTACTACTGAGCAAGTACTAATGGGCATGGGATGGACCGAGTACTACTGAGCAAGTACTAATGGGCATGGGATGGACCGAGTACTACTGAGCGAGTGCTAATAAGCATGGGATGGACCGAGCGCTAATGGGCATGGGATGGACCGAGCACTACTGAGCGAGCACTAATGGGCATGGGATGGACCGAGCACTACTGAGCGAGCGCTAATGGGCATGGGCTGAGTACTACTGAGCGAGCGCTAATGGGCATGGGTGGGGCCGAGCACTACTGAGCGAGCGCTAATGGGCATGGGATGGGCCGAGCACTACTGAGCGAGCGCTAATGGGCATGGGATGGACAGAGTACTACTGAGCAAGTACTAATGGGCATGGGATGGACTGAGTACTAATGATCAAGCACTACTGGGCATGGGGTGGACAGAGTACTACTGAGCGAGTACTAATGGGCATGGGGTGGACAGAGTACTACTGAGCAAGTACTAATGGGCATGGGATGGACCGAGTACTACTGAGCAAGTACTAATGGGCATGGGATGGACCGAGTACTACTGAGCGAGTGCTAATAAGCATGGGATGGACCGAGCGCTAATGGGCATGGGATGGACCGAGCACTACTGAGCGAGCACTAATGGGCATGGGATGGACCGAGCACTACTGAGCGAGCGCTAATGGGCATGGGCTGAGTACTACTGAGCGAGCGCTAATGGGCATGGGTGGGGCCGAGCACTACTGAGCGAGCGCTAATGGGCATGGGTGGGGCCGAGCACTACTGAGCGAGCGCTAATGGGCATGGGATGGGCCGAGCACTACTGAGCGAGCGCTAATGGGCATGGGATGGGCCGAGCACTACTGAGCGAGCGCTAATGGGCATGGGATGGGCCGAGCACTACTGAGCGAGCGCTAATGGGCATGGGCTGGGCCGAGCACTACTGAGCAAGCGCTAATGGGCATGGGTGGGGCCGAGCACTACTGAGCGAGCGCTAATGGGCATGGGATGGGCCGAGCACTACTGAGCGAGCGCTAATGGGCATGGGATGGGCCGAGCACTACTGAGCGAGCGCTAATGGGCATGGGATGGGCCGAGCACTACTGAGCGAGCGCTAATGGGCATGGGATGGACCGAGCACTACTGAGCGAGCGCTAATGGGCATGGGATGGGCCGAGCACTACTGAGCGAGCGCTAAAGGGCATGGGATGGGCCGAGCACTACTGAGCGAGCGCTAATGGGCATGGGATGGGCCGAGCACTACTGAGCGAGCGCTAATGGGCATGGGCTGGGCCGAGCACTACTGAGCGAGCGCTAATGGGCATGGGATGGGCCGAGTACTACTGAGCGAGCGCTAATGGGCATGGGCTGGGCCGAGTACTAATTATATACAGTTACCTCATTTTGACATAACTCAGCATCAGTTTTAAAAAGAAAACACTTTTTCCACATGTTTTGTTACAGAGCATTTATGATTAATTTTACAGTCCTTTTAATTGGCACTGCTGGACTAACTAACACTGCTGAACCAGTAATACTGGGCATGGATAGACTGCTGGACCAAAACTACTGATTACTGAACTAGCTAAGCTGGAAATCATTCAGTTATCTATGAAAGTGGTCCCATAATTTGCACTTTGATATGTAAATCTTTAAAGCAACATAAGGGAACTAACCGTTCCAAAGAGGCCGATTAGTTGGTACACTGGCCACTGAACCTACACAATTATTTTAATGTATCAATGGAAAAGGTCTTGTTATGAATGACCAACTCTCAAAAATAGGGAACAGTGGTTGCAAGTCAAAACTTATTGCCCGGGATAGACACACGTGACCAGATAGTTGTTAAATGTCACAAAAAACCCAGGCTTGAAAAACGACCAAAAAAAACTGTTTATCCTGAGCTTTAGAAAGTTGGAATTTATGTCAACAGTGCCATTAGGAAAACACTTGTACCCAAGGCCAGCTCATAAATGGTCTTATTTTGGTGTAAGGACTCCAAACTTGGACCACCTAGCAATGGGGAAAATGGTCCGAGGAGCTATTTTTCACCCCTTTCCCTACATACAGATGGATTTATATTTGTAGGTTGAAGGCTTTCTTTCTTTTCCAATTTCTGTATCGCCATCCGTTAAACATAGTAGAGGATCTGCAATGTTATGGGAAGCGATTCCTTCGGAGTCATTTGGTTGGGTGCTTCCTCTGCATGTTTGTATATTACCCAAGGAATATGTTGCCATTTTACAGGGTCATGTGCACCCCAAGCTGCAAACACAAGAAGTTCCCACATTTCAGCATAATAATGCCCCCATACTCTTTGCTAAACACATTTTTAAGAGGTTTTATAAGCACCAGGATGATGCCAAACACCTTCAATGACCTTCCCAACCACCAGATCTAAACCTCAATGAACCATTATGGGAAGTTCGGGACCACCAAGTGCAAAGTACATCTCCACCTCTCATGACTCGTAGAACTGTATGTTTTCATCTTGAAGAATGGTGGAATATCCCACTTCACACAGTTGAGAATTTGTATGACGGCCTCCCAAGCATGATTGGATCTATTCTGTGTCCCAACTCGTTGTTGTGGCTGCCTCTCGGTGGCCATCTAGAACATGCCAAGCACATCTGTCAGCCACTGCCCCTCTAAACTCCATCAAGCTCAAGTTCGCCTATCCATCTCCTTGTGTGCCTTCAATCTTTCCCAGTATCAAAGTATTCTTTAGGGAATCCTGTCTTCTATGATATGGTGAAAATATTTGATCTGTAGCCTTCTAGTGAACAGTTTGGCTTGATTACCTTTAGTATTGATTGATTGAACCTTCTTGCAGTCCAAGGAACTCTAAGCAGTTTTCTCCAACACTACAATTAAAAGGTGCCAATTCTATGTTCAGCTTTATGGTCCAGCTCTCAGATCCATATGTTGTTACTGGGAATACCATAGTTCTAACTATGTTGACTTTTGTTGATAGTGTGATATCTTTAATTTTTAATACTTTGTCAGACTTGCTATAGCTTTCCTCTCCAGAAGCAATCTCCTTATTCGGTCCTTCATATTAATATAATTCGGTGGTACTGTTTTATTTTGTCCGCTCACCTTCCTTTTTCTTTATCTTGTAATTTTTTATATTTTTCTCTTATCATATACAGATGATGATGCGTTTTGATGGCCGGTTGGGCTTTCCTGGAGGATTTGTGGACCCAAAAGATGATTCACTGGAGGCTGGTCTGAACCGGGAACTGGAAGAGGAGCTGGGCCCGGCATTCTCCACACTGAAGGTGACTGAGGAGGATTACAGGAGTGCTCAGGCCCGAGAGTACCCACAGAAGAATGTGACACACTTCTACACCAAACAGCTGAGTCTGGAGGACATTGAGATGGTCGAGGCAGAGGCTAGTCATGCAAAGGACCATGGACTGGAGGTATGTGTCTATAAACACTGCTGCCATGATGCTCTGAGCTTTGCAAAACACAGAGGGCCACTGAAGCGTCATATTTTATAAGATCTTGACTTTATAATGTGCAGCCTTTAAGTTTTAACTGTTTATTCGATTTTGCTTTAATAGTAGAAGACATATTGACTTTGTTCTTAACCAGATTAGAAACATGGGAGGCACCTTGGATTCAGATAACATTTGTCTTTAGTTCTGTTGAGTGATTACCACATCAGTCACCTGACAATAGATCTCCGTAAGAGTAATCTCCAATAATCTTGTTTCATTTCACAAGTTTCCTTTGTCTGTTTTGAAAGTCACCAAAAAAGGTTAAAGGGGCAATGTATATATTCATGAACTTTCATAATAAATCTTGTTGCAGCAGAATCTACATTTTTTTTTTTTTTTTTTTACATTCAAATTTCTGACACTTGCATGAAGTGAAGGCTTTGTTTATTTTTTGCTTTCTTGACCTCATGGATCTTTTTAGAAAGACAGTTCTTTACTCCACTTATTATGGATATTTCTGTTCTAGGTGATGGGTCTTGTTCGTGTCCCCCTCTTCACTCTGCGTGATGGCGCTGGGGGTCTTCCAGCCTTTTTGTCCAACAACTTTATCGGCAACTCCAAAAGCCAACTGCTCTACGCCTTGCGAACTCTGCACCTACTGCGGGAGGATCAGATCCGGGATGCCATGTGGGCCAGCCAGAACCTATAGAGCAAATTCTGCGTCCGTAAATTATGAATTGGTGTGAATGGGAGTCCGATTGAGATTAGGCCTAAACACAGTAATTTTTTATTTATATTATCCACTCGCTAAGGACAGGCTGATAGCTCTTACTAAAGTGAATAGTGTTGGCAGACTCTAATTTATCTAAGACCCTAGATACTCTCTGGGGTCTGAACATGCCCAGTCTTTCCTTTTTTCATATGGCTTTACTCTAAAGACCATTAAATTACCGCCCTAGGATAATTAACACTTATTTGCAATGATCTACCATTACCAATGGCAATTGCACCCCTTGATGTTAATTTACTGTAGGGAAGTCAAATTTTTTTTTTTTTTTCAATTGATAAATTGTTACCTATAATTTTTAAATTTTATATCCTATTTGGAACCTCACCTGTATTCAGTAATGGTTATCTCCAATTATTGGTCCTTTTTTGGGGCTTTTCCAAGGAAATCACTAACTCCCTTAATTTACACGGCCATTTGCAGAGCATCAATATGGTGGTTTGGAAATTGTGAGATTTCAATAATTTGTAATCTCTATAATGAAACTGTATTTGTATATAAAAAAACATTTGCCTTTTTTTTTTTTTTTCTTGACATTTATAGAGACAAAAGCGAGAAGTTGTAATCTGATGCAGACTTTCTAAGCTGATTTTTTTTTTTTCTTCAATGAAAAGCACTTATGGTCTAAAAGCATTGTGAGTAGATGCCGTGATCAGTATATGTCTGTGGCCTATGACATTTGTAAATATTCAACTTTTGATGTTGAGGCAGGAATAAAATATGTGCATGCCTCTTTAATGCTGTGGTTATTTCATACAAACAGAAAAAGATAATTTCTCAAACTTTGTTATTCATGGTAGTTGAAGTTTTGAAGTTATATAGAATTTTATATTATCCAAAAATCCCCTACTCAAGCTAAGTAACTGGCCCCATGCTAATGAGAGTCAGTAACCTTGAAACATCTGTACGTGGGTGGGATTCCTGTCTTGTGTATAATCCAACTTGAGCTTTGCTCAAAGTTGTGTGATACTGCATGCATATGCTTAAAGGAAGCCATATTTGAAAGGGTTATGGATTGCAAGAGCAAAGTATTTGTGGACAAATTTGCATGTCCCTGCCATGGTTCCCAGAATGCAGTGTAATAACTGTATTTCTCTGAATTCTGGGCGTGAAACCAGTTTTATTTATCTTGTTTTAGACATTAAAATTTGAACACAAATGTACTATTCATTTACTGTACGGTGGATGCTTCTGTCACTCTTTTGCCCACCATAAATTTAATGATTATAGATAGATATACAATCTAAGTATTGCAGAATATAGTAATATATATTTTTTTATTTTTCATAATGATTTTAATGAGTGTTTGAAAGCAACCTCTCTTTGTCAAGTCAAAGCAGTACTAATTTTAGATTCCCATTGGGGGGGGGGGGGGGGGGAGGCTTCTTAAACAATGTTCTATTCAGTCAACTGTGCACAAGACTGCATAAGTGGAGAACACAGTAAATAAATGAGGTTGTAAACTTTGTCACATCTTTAGTAGAGGGACCACAATAAAACTGTAAGGAAAACAGTTAAAGAAAAAAGCACTCCAATATCTGCCAAACTGCTCGCATGTATCTTGATCCATAACTACATGATGCCACCATAATATGCCAATCCTATTTATGGCCAATGGTTGGGAAAAAAACACTCACAAACCAATTTTTACTCTGAAACCCAGTCATGATACCCAAAATACAGTGGCCTCTTTGTTGCCCTTTTGTTTGGTTTATTTGGAAAAAATGAATTGGCAACAGAAGACCAGTTACAATTGTCTCCTGCTACTGGCTCACTGGACCGCTAGCCACAAATATCAACAAACGCAGCTTTTATAATGTTTACATAAAGACAATGGAATAATACACTCTCACCCATCTAGGGAAATGAGACATTTCCACCAACAGCCAATGAATGGTTATTTACATTATTATATCCAATTAAAAGGAATAACATGTGATCAGCACTTATCAAGCATGTCTTGGTACGTCACACTAAATGCGCAAAGAACACTTTATTTCTTATCGTCTGCACATATGGTAGGAGTTTGCCTTGTATATGACTGAAATATATATTTTGTTTATGCTAAAAAGTTGTTTACTGTCTGTAGAATCATTTTTTATTATGAGAAGGGACTTGTTTACACTTATAAAATAAAAACAATGATTTTTTTTTAAGAGTACATAATTAACTGTTTCCTACCTTCTGGTCTTCAATGGAAAAAATACTGGTTCACAGTTTACAGCTTAGCCAATTCTCACACTTGCTAAAAAAAGTGATACATGAGATTATATTTATATTTATATATATATATATATATATATATATATATATATATATATATATATATATATATATATTAGTAAAAACAATTCTGAATACTTATATATTACCACAACACCACCCCCCCTAAGGAAACACACAAATATGATAAGGTGCAATTTTACTATACATTTTAGAGATATAGCTAAACAACATAAAAAATAAACTTAGTAGGAAGTAGCGTTAAGATATTCAGACTGGCATTTACAGAGACTCGATGTCCCTAAAAAAATTCAGTCAAATGAGTTTCCTACAACATGGAGATATTAGATATTTATCTCACCTTTATACCTTAATACCTTCCTTACAAGAACATTGCAAAAGAAAACATAATTATACATAGAAACAATAAAATACATAAGAAAAAACACAATTTTAATAATCTGATATGATCCGTGGACTAATATAAAAAGTCTTTCAAAAAATGGAATCCATAGCACAAAGTTCACAGTCCAGATATTAAAATCTGTTGAATGAAAGCTTTACAATTAGTGATGAGATGAGCACTGTAGGCGCTCATCCCTACAACCACGGGACTACAGAACAACAGAAAGCTCAAATACACAATTCACAGTGCAAAACTTTTAGCACTTTGAAAAAAATCGACAAAAAGAATTACGTCCGACGAGCAGGACTACAGAACAGAAAACTCAAATACAAAATTCATAGTGCAAGACCTGTAGCGCTTTGAAAAAATTATGGCCCGTAACCCTTTGAAAAGGAAACCACCACTTAGAGAAAATAGAATACGATCCACAAAAAATACGAACTTAACGGCTGAACCACGCACATCCAAAAACACAACAAATACAAAAAAAATAACAAAAACACAGCACAGGGACAGCCAGGACGTCTGGAAGTGAGGTTGCACGTGAATTTATTTAAGTCGAATTTGCAGAGTTTCACCATTGGAAAATTGCAGAAGCAAGAAAAAAAATGGGTGCCGAAAAGAACGAAAACGAGGCTACACGAACCCTAAACATGCAAAACACCTCCAGGCACATACGAGGTACAAAATACACGATTAGGAAGAGCGCAAAATGCTCGAGACCCACGTAACACATACACACTCCGCCATTTTACAACACTAACTTGAAACTAATAACATTACCAATCTAAAATACCACATTACACAACTAAACAAACAGTTTACCCTCGCGCATGCAGCCTATTTATACTGCACACTTGCCACATTGCTGACACTTTCTCCTCAGGTCACCAACAGTCCAAAAGTACATTGTATGCTGCAGGAAAACAACAGCGATTGTTAGCTCTTCAGCATATTGATTCCTGGATATAATCATTACAAATAGGTAAAGTATATTAATCTCTTATTTAATTATTATAAAAAAATATATTTATATAAAAAAAACAGAGAAGAGGAGAGACTCGTTTTGCTAAAGGCACTCAGATTGGAGCTCACAATGAACGCCCAAGGTGCTCAGAGGACTAAAAGTCTTACATTGTGTGGCAAACAGTATTACCTGCCTTACAATTTTATTGCTGTCATTTTTTGACGGGCAAGTTGCTAGTTCCATATAACAAGGAAAGGGTCCAATGGGGTGGATAAAAACATCCACACAAGCTCTTATATGTTACCAAAAGATAGTCCAGATTGCGGTGCTATAGATATAAAAGTCCAGATATGTAAAATAAAATACAATGGTTAATGCAGATAAAATGGCCTTTCTTAATTCTTCAACCAATTACCACTAACTAGGCCATAGAACCAATTTCCATTTTTACTTATTGTCTTATGAGGCATTTAGATGATAGATGTAATTTAATAACCAATAAAGTTTTCACTAATAACCCAGAGTGTATGCATGATAACGTCTTCTTTCTCTGATTACTCTCACTTATCAGATGTTAGTACGTACTAGATCCTAGCAAGTTGATAGAACAATGTGCAGAAATGTTAGAAGCCAAAGAACAGTAAAAAGGAAGACCAGTATAGGAAAAAGGAAAAATGACAAAACAATGAAAACATAGGCTCAGGCAAACTTCATACAGGCCTAGTCCTACATATCACACTTAGGTAGGCCCCTCTTTGCCCATATGATAAACAGGTGGATCACTTGCTTCTGGATGATGAGATCCTCTGGTCAAAGCATTTAGGCCATCGTGCGCAGATCTTCAGGCAGAAGACAAGGAGTATGGGGCTTTCTCACAGATATGTACATCTTTTCTTTTTGGCAGCAGATACATGCATTAGCGTATGGTCATGTCAGTGAGCACGAGTTTGACCTTTTTTCATTTTTCTTGGGTGCAGACAAGTTTTCTCTCTTGGCTTTGTCTTTAGTAAGCAAGCTCTGTATCTGTTTCTTCATCTGGTATTATTTGTTGTCATCAGGATAAGTACTCGGTAGAGACTTTCGCTCATCATATATCAGGGCACGCTCGTCTTTTATTTGTTGTTACAATTCTGGGGTAGCCAAGTGTGAATCCAAACGTACAAGATCTATCATACAAGAAACTTCCATAGATCTTTCAACTAGATATCCTCACATCATAAACACCTACCCTAAATTTAACCCTAACTGTAAATTAAATTTAACATATGCATACATTTGTAATAAAAATCAATTAAGTCAAAATATAAATAATGCAAAGCTAGTAAACATATGAAAACATATTGTAAAATATACAGGCAACCATTATTTTCTATTCCTGCTAAAGCAGCAAAATTATCATTAGGACAGTTTCAATACTACTAATTATGTCTCTATAAGTGATAAGACATTACTTGATTTATCTTGTAACAGGTTGTATATGTAAAATTAATTTAATAATTCTATTCCTGTCAATATACATTTACTAATAAAGCTCTTTAAGCTAAATCTTTTCTTAATTCGTAATGTAATCCAACTCTTATCATGTTCCTTTCTTAGAGTCTTAGAAATACCTTGAAAAGATTTTCCCAATTCTCTACTCATTTGCACCATGGCCATCATCTGAGCTGGGGATGGGCCTAAACGAATAACAGTTACAGTATTACAGTATCCAACATGGATAAACAAAACATAACACATAAAATAAAATAGAATTGGTATGATAAGGTTCTTTAACCAGATAAGATATCATACACTGATTTCTAGTGTTATGTGTACTTTTCAATATCTACCTGTGAAGTAACTAGTAGATAGCGATAATGCACGAATCACAATTATTCTGACAGAGAGAAATGTCAACATGAGGATAGCTTCAATAAGCATAAAACAAATCATAATTAATAAAAAAACAGACTAGCAAAATCTAAAGAAAAATTAATAGGAAACACCACATTTTAAAAAATGAAAACTAATAAAATTATATATATTTTTAGTTGACATTTCTGACTATCCTGTACTCTTATCATAACCCATAAAATAATTTCACCTTGTTAAACCTTAATAATTATCATATCGGTGGAACAGGTACTTTTTGCACCTAAATATAAAAAAAAAATAGTGTACGTACTCTGCTACTTCAATGAATCCACATGGGGATTATATTACAAGCAGTTCTGTTTTTTTTTCCACCAAAATATCTTCTGTGCACGATCTTGGACATAAGCGTTTTCTGAAATATTGGATCTTGGCAAGTATCCAGTATAGTAAAAGAAATAATAGTATGCAGCTGCAATGAATTTAATAATCTTACACACTATAATTTTTAAATGGTTTTTAATTGTAAAAATAAATTTCAAAATCTATTTGCGTTTTTTTTCAATAACTTGTTTTTAACCAATTTACTTGTAACTAATTTTCTCAAATATCAACCTTTTAAAAAAAATATTTAACATAATTATGAACCAGATCTAAATAAAACCTTTATTTGATTATCCAATATGGCCGATGGCATATAAACACAAATATTAATCTGAAATTGATCACATTTCAGATTATATTCTCTATAAGCAATTTTATTACACTGTCTGCCAGATATAATGGACAATTCTTACACAGAAATGTAACAATATGATCTGTGCATTGGTTCCCTATATGAACACCAATATTCAGTATATACCATTCCAGGAGATCAACAGCAGACCTCCCTTTCAAGTATCACAAATTCACATGGCAGTCAGAACATACATGACATCCTTACACATAGACAGATCTTTCAACTAGCTCACACACTTCCAAACACTGGAAATTCAAACACACTAGGTAACGAACAAAACAGAGGGACAAGCCCTCATTTCCCTCTCAATTTCTCACACAGCATTCACTGCACACGGTACTGACACTCAGTACTTACACTCAGTACATACATACATGGGCCCAATTTCATTTGCAGTTTTTTGCCATCAGCCACTTGTCACTTCGGCGTCTTGCGAGTGTAGATAGCAAATCTGCACTCTATCTTTTTATCTAACAGCTCCGCTCTCAAAAACCTGTCTAGTCAAAACTCATTTTAAAGGTAAGGTAAACCTTTCACTTTTGTAGGTAACTACACCTCTCACTTTTTATGGGTAAAGCAAACCTCTCCACTTTTGTTGGTAAGTAAACCTTTCACACCTTTTAAAGGTAAGGTAAACCTCTGTTAATCTATATCTACAGCTCTTCTAAAAGTAATACCTCGTCAGGCACAACATCTCTTTAATATCTCTTAATCTAGTCTCAGTAACTAACACCTTTACATGCACAATATCTTAATCAATTCTACTTCATGTTCACTCATCCACAGTACCTGATCATGTAGAAAAAAAACATATACAGAGACACACATGAACATCTCCAAAGTCTGTATTCAACACACTTTAAACAAGTCACACTTTCTCCACTTGGAAAACATAATTTCAACAGATTTTTTTTTCTTACAGGCTTAAAAATGTGCTGATTAAAAAAAACATAAACACCGGATCCAGACAAATACAGACACCATGGCCCTCATTCAATTGCAACTTGCCCAATTGAATAGGGGTCTAAATAAGCACATAACATATTTTTTGAAAGAAGTTTTTAGTTAGTAAACATCTATCCAAAAGCAAGGTTTTCACTAACTAAAAACTTATTAGAAAAAAATATGTTATGTGCTTATTTAGAGCACTATTCAATTGGCCAAATCGCAATTGAATGAGGGCCCATATAATTAAATAATTGTGAGCTCACAGAATATTTTACATGCACAGATCTTCTCAAATCACCTTGTAAGAATCAAACAAAAAACAACAAAAAAACAATCAAATTATAACAAATCATATAGATATATTTACCTATAACTAATCCTAAACATTTTTGTACCAAAAAGAATCAAACAAAAAAAATATACATCCATGAAACCTGAAAAAAAAATATATGACATAAAATCAATTTCTCAAATTACATATGACACTTTATAGGATAAATACACAATATTATCTATAATCAAGTATAATTTCACTGAAATAATTGTTTAACTTACTCATTAAATCCTTTATTTAATCAATATTTCTATAAAAATCATTATTACACCTGCAATAGGGTTTGAGCCAATGCTGGTGTAGAAGGTGCAAAACACCTGATAGCAAAGCAAAGTAGGTCATTCCCATTACTAGCAGTAAATAACACAATACGTCTTATTAGGTGGGCAGGTAGACAATTACTCTGCACCGGTTACCTAATCTACATGAATAACTCTTCATAATAATAACTTATAATACATTATTTCATCTTCGCAGGTCAACTTTCACTTCTCCTCTCTGGAGCTTTAAAGTTACTAGGGGGGTGGAAACCTTCTGGGGAAGGGAGGGGCTTTGACAGACTTGGGAAAAAAACGCTAAACTGACAAAAACCTTCTTTTCCAAATTACTTCTAAAACATGACTAAATAACAAAAACTGACAATTTCTTACTGTTAGTTCCACAGAATATAAAATTAAACAGACTCTATGTTATCAGAATAAACACGTTACGGACCAATTTAAGGTGGTCTGGGCAGCCGCTCAAAACCTCTTACTAAATTCAAACACAGATCTGTCATTATTAACAATTGGATAGCCTTAGAATTTTCACAATTACTTTTTACCAGCTACATAGCACACAAAAATAACATATTAACTGAAAATAAACAATAATAGGGGCTGTCTTTTTCTTGTTTCCAATAATTACACCTTTCAATTCATTTCACAAACAATAATTAATGATCTCACATCGGACCAATTTCACCTACACAATGTCCTTCTTAATCACTTGCAAAAAACATTCTAGGAATTATTTTTATTTAAGGAATTTATTTTTCTACTCACAAATATTCTCCTCTCCGAGACCTCTCATCTAACATTATTTATGTGCTAAAACCACCTTAACAAATATATATATGTATCCCTAATACAGCGCAACCTTAACAAACTCCTTAGGGCAGTGGCTTGCAGCAGCGAGGATATCTTGTCTCTCAAGGCTCTTGGCCAGCTCTCAACGTTCCCAATTCAAGGTCAGTAAAATAAAAGCAAGCAGAATATACTGTTACTAATTACAGGAATAAATCACAATTTCTCTATCATGTAAGTGTAACATAGTACCTGACAGGAAATAATCTTTTCTTATTTACTCTTTTAAATTCATTTAAAAGCAAACTATTAGGATTCCATTTTAGGTCAATTCACATGCACATTTTGCTGGAAAGAATAACACTTTTAAGCACAAATACTCTTATGAAAACAAAAATAATAGTAACAAACACGAGCGGCTTCCGCTAATAATAAAAAATATGCACACCTCTTAAGCAATAAATATCGGCTTAGAGGAAGACTAATTTAAAAAAAAAAGTTAATTTGCTCTCTCTTTCAACTAAAATACACACAACACACTATCTCTGAGTAACGATTTATCACAGAAATGAAACTAGTTTTCAATTTCACAAGAGATCACGCGTGGTGAGAAGAATGCAGGCTGGTTACACAGCTTCAAAAAGCAGGGCGGCAGCGGGCAGTTATTTCTTTAGAGTTCAGAGAAAGAAAAATCTTTTAGCAACATGCACCAATTAAAATATAACCTCCTTAGAACACACAGCATGTTCTACACAAAGAAAAACAGAGCAATCCTCCTTTTCTATCTTAATTACAATATTTTACTTGATATCACTAATTAGCATTCTAGGTTATCAACAACAAAAATGCAATCATACCGGAGTAGAAGTCTGGGTGAGGTAACTTTTTGTGCCTTCACTCCCAAGCTTCAGTTTTCCATGGAAGACACGCATGACAGCAATCCTATACAGATTGTCTCACAAAAGTCCTGCAGCTCGGGGAGTTCGCTATGGACAAACACAATGCTCTCCTGGCTGGGCTCTTCAAATATTTGGGAAAAACCATACTCACAAACACTTTTTACTCCGAAACCCAGTCATGATACCCAAAACACAGAGGCCTCTGATTTTGTTTTGTTTATTTGGAAAAAAATGAAATAGCAAAAGAAGACCAGCTAAAATTGTCTCCTGCTACTGGCTCACTGGACCACTGGCCACAAATATCAACAAACACAGCTTTTTATAATGTTTACATAAAGATAATGGGATAATCCATTCTCACCCATCTAGGGAAATGAGACATTCCCACCAACAGCCAATGAATGGTTATTTACATTATGATATCCAATAAAAAAAAAAAAAAATTTGATCAGCACTTATGAAGCATGTCTTGGTACGTCACACTAGATGCGCAAAGAACACTTTATTTCTTATCTTCTGCACATCGGGCAGGAGTTGGCCATATATATAACTGAAATACATATTTTGTTTATGCTTCAAAAATAGTTTGGTGTCTAACTTGCGAGCCTCGCGATGAGCACCTTTGGCGCTCGTTGCGTGTCTCACTGTAAGCGCCTCTGGCGCTCATTGCAAGCCTCTCCCCCCCTCTACTTTACGGGGCCTTTGGCACTCATCGTGAGTCCCGCAAAGAGCGGCTTTGCCTCCCTTTGCAATCGTCGTCCAACCCGCAACTTTCGGGTCTCGCAATGAGCCCCTTCAGCGATTATCGCGAGCCTCTTCCCACACTCTCACCCCTGTGTCTCTTTCTCCCCTCCACTGTGTCTTTTCCCCCTCTCTCCCTCCCGTTGTCTCTTTGCCCACTCTCCCTGCCCTGTGAGTTTTTTCCCTTATCTCCCTCCTCTGTGTCTCTTTCCACCCTCTCCCTCCTCAGTGTTTTTATCCTCCCCCTCCCTGCTCTGTGCTGTACGGGTCTGAAACCATTTGGGGCCTTGGGAAATTGATCAATTTCCCCAAGCCCAAAATGTTCTTCTGATTTGCGGCCTTGACAAAAATGACATCTTTACGGCCGCCATTTTTTCTCTCTCTTAGCTATTTTCAGTCCTCTAAAAAACGCTAACTAAAGAACAAATTAACTTTCAACCTCACTTACAGGCTCCCTGCCTCTCCCCCTGTGCTGTGTGTGAGGTTGTCAGTTAATTTTGTAATCAATTTGGGGCCTCCTAACGGCTTCCGAATTACGTGCTTGAAAGGAATTGTGGCCGTTAAAGCCATAATGATTTCAAAGTCTTTCCTATATCAAAGTTGTGCACCCCTCGCGATGAGCGCCAAAGGGGCTCATTGCAAGCCTTTGTCTAAGTTGTGCGGGCCTTGCCATGAGCGCCAAAGCCCTACGACCTTTGGTGCTCATCCCGGGCGTCGCCATAATCGCCTTTGGCGCTCATGGCAAGCCTTTTTCAAAGTCTTGTGGGTCTCGCGATGAGCGCCACATGTGCATACGCAAGCCTGTAAGCCTTTTAACATAGCATTACCGGCAAACTCGCAAATACAACAACTAATAATACTAGCAACTTGCCCGTCAAAAATGACAGCATGATATAGAGTTATACATTGTGTTATACATTGTGTCCCCCACCCTGTTCCTCCCCTGTGTCTCTCCCCCCCTCTCCCTCCCCTGTGTTTCTCCCTCCCTCTCTCTCTCATGTGCCTCTTCCTCCCCTCCCTTGTGTCTCTTTCCCCCTCTGCCTCCCCTGTGTCTCTGCTCCCCTTTCCCTCCCCTGTGTCTCCTTTCCTCCTCCCCTGTGTCTCCTTCCCCCTCTCCCTCCTTTTTGTCTCCTTTGCCCCTCCTCCGTGCCTCCTCTCCCCCTCTTCCTCTTCTTTCGCCCCTCTCCCTCCTCTGTGTCTTTCCTCCCTCCCTCCCGTCGCTTTCCCCCCTCTCCCTCCCCTGTGTCTGTCCCCCCCACTCAAGTGCCGTGCATGCGCAATGCGTGACATGCGCGGCTCATGTCACGCATTGCGCATGCACGGCACTTGAGGTGCCATGCACATGCGCTGCACTCGCAGTGCAATGCGAATGCGCTGCTCACGCCGCGCATTGTGCATGTGCAGCACTCGTGGTGCAATGTGCATGCGGGGCGCAACCCTGTTGTGTATGAAGCTCCCAAGCAAACGGCTGGTCACTGCACCCATACTGACAAGTGTTCATCATCAGAAACGTCTTCAATTTGCACAACAGTACCAAAGTATTTCCTTTTCTGATGAGTCACGTTTCCTGCTCCATTGACTGTTGAACGTTGGCGTGTCGGGCATGAAACATTCAAAAACAACACTCTGCATCCATTGTTGGAAGAATACAAGCTGGTGGAGGCAGCGTTATGGTCGGGGGAATGTTTTCTTGGCATTGTCTAGGTCCACTCATAACTCGCAACTGATTGGGTTATCTATCCATCCTTGCAGATCAAGTACACCCATACATGTTGATTGTCTTCCCTATTGTATATATGAACTGTGGTATATAGAGTTATCTAAAGGTTAATAACTACAAATATAATGAGTGATTTTGGGATCATGAAGATATCAATAGTGATCCAAAGTGTATAAATGCATTCATTAGAATGTCTGGATATTTATTTGACATAATACATTTCCTTATTAATGCTATGAAATATTTATGTTTTCAAAGTACATAGTGTCACTCAAGGTCAATATCTACAATAATTTAGTAGTAAAACAGTTTAGGTCATTAGCTCCCTAATGAAATGCGCGTCGGGTAGCTTTTTGCAGCTAGACCACTAGCACCTCTTTTGTGTGAATATTTAGTGTTTTCCAATTATAATATTTAGAAAGTATTTCACATTATTGAAGGCAAATTATTCCCTTTAGTAGTTATTTATAAAGGGATAAGTCATGGGTCTTTGAGTTGTAGTGAGTCTTAGGACTCGTTAGGTAATAGAGATTAAAGGTAAATTGACACTATGTACTTTGAAAACATAAATATTTCATAGCATTAATAAGGTACAGTTTTTTCCTGTGCGATATAGGACAATTCCTCTCATAGGGTACATGTTAAATAGGTATTCCAGTTTGTGAAGCAACATATATATATATATATATATATATATATATATATATACATATATACATACATACATACATACATACATACAGGAATACCGTGATTAGTGCTGTACATGCGTTCCTGCATGCAGGAGTGCTATGTGAATCAGCGATAAACGGGGCATTTTAATGCTATAGCGATGAAACAGCGCTATGGCGGGGGGAAAAGCTCTAAGCGGAGAATTAAGTAAATGGAAATGTGATTTGGTGCCAAAACCACAAAATCGCAAGATTTAGCGCTAATCAAGGAATTTGAAACAGAGCCCGCACTATAGTGAATCAGCGCTATGAAGGGAAGCACAAAGCGGGATATACCTGTATATATATATATATATATATATATATATATATATATATATCGTCTGGTAGCCCCCTATATATTGGGGTGTACTGCCCCCCGGTGGATGGTGCAAGTCACTCAGTAGGAAGAAGATCTGATCCAGGTAACTTGGAGTTAATCCCCTGGAGCTGGGCAAATTGGAGCTGCAGGTGTAAAATGCCTTTTTAAAAGACACACACACTCAGAGATGGGTGTGTGGCTGATTAGGCTCTGACCTAAGGGCTGTGAGCAGTGTGTGGAGCTGCGGTGTGTTTGGAGAAGCTGGGAGAGAGAACTTTAGACAGCTCAGCTGCTGTTGGATACTGAGATCTGGGATAAGCGCTGAAGTAAGGCAGTAAAGAAGACTGTTTGAAATACTGCTTGATCTTCAGAGAGATACTGACACGTGAATAAGGATTGCCTGCAGTGTACAGCCAGCATCAGAATAAGAGACACTGAGGATTTCAGCTTCATCTGGGAGGAGAAAGAGACAGAGCTCCTGAACAGGACCTGGTGGGACTTACAGAGTGGGTGCCAGAGCAGCACAGGAAGCTGTCCTTAAGAGGATCAGTCTGTGTGACTGCAAAAAGATTTATTAGAGAGACTGTTTGCTCTAAGAGGAGAGTACCTGCAAAGGATCCATTGCAGCTGAGAGAGAGACTGTCCAAAAAGTTCTTGTTTTACCTGCAGACCGAGAAGTGGTCTCAGGACTAGTAAGGGTGTTCCTGAAAATAAGCAAGCCTGTTTGTGTAGATGTTTCTTTTATGCTGAAGTTAAGCTATTGTTTGTTTTGTAAGACTTTATTAAAGCAAAGATAAAAGTATATCTGTTTATGGAAAAATCACAGGAGCCCCCGGTAGCCAAAGGCAGGCCCTGTAACAATATATATAAATAAATATAAATATATATATATATATATATATATACATACAGGTATACCCCGCTTTGCGCTTCCCTACATAGCTGATTTGCTAAATCTCGCGACATTGCGGTTTTGGCGCCAAATCATGTTTACATTTTCTTAAATCAGAAACGCATGTACAGCACTTAACACGGTATTCCTGTATATATATATATATATATATATATATATATATATATATATTAAATAAATAGCACATTTGTGTTCATTGTGCTCACATTTAAATGTCTAAAATAAGTTAGAAAACTTATTGCACTGCATTCTGGGAACCTGGGTAGGGGCATGCAAATGAGCCCACAGAGGCTTTTTCTGTTTAATCCAAATACCATTGTAAACATGGCTCATTTTAAGCATATTTCTGCTGTATTATACAACTGACGTAGTGATCTAGTGTAATACCCTAACCCCTAACCCTCTAACCCTAACCCCCTATATCTAACCATAACTTCCTAACCCTAAACCCCTAACCACTTACCAGGAGAAGTAGATCATTGATAACACTAGATGGCGACGTAGGAGTTGGAGCTCTGAGATGGCAGAAGGTAGGGCCCAGATCAAGGAGGACATGATGCGGACCTGGGACATCTCCCGGCAGGAGACACTGAAGCTCCCGAGATACAAGCACGCGTGTCATGTGTTGCTGTACGCACCCACCTCGACAAAGCTGTTCAGGAGAGTCCCCATCAAATATGTCCTGCTGGTGAGTGGGGCCTGGGGTGGAGCGAGTACTACTGAGCAAGTACTAATGGGCATGGGATGGACCAAGTACTAATGAGCAAATACTAATGGGATGGACCAAGTACTAATCAGCAAGCACTAATGGGATAGACCAAGTACTACTGATGGGCATGGGGTGGACCAAGTACTACTAATCAAGTACAAATGGGCCTGGGTTGGACCGAGTACTACTGAGCAAGTACTAATTGGATGGGCCAAGTACTACTGAGCAAATGCTAATGGGCCTGGGATGGACCAAGTACTACTGCGCAAGTACCAACGGGTATTGGATGGGTCAAGTACTACTGAGTAAATACTGATGGACATGGGATGGACCAAGTACTACTGAGCAAATACTAATGGGATGGGCCAAGTACTACGGAGCAAATACTGATGGGCATGGGATGGACCAAGTACTACGGAGCAAATACTAATGGGCATGGGATGGAACAAGTATTACTGAGCAAATACTGATGGACATGGGATGGATTAAGTACTACTGAGCAAATACTAATGGGATGGGCCAAGTACTACTGAGCAAATACTGATGGGATGGATTAAGTACTACTGCGCAAGTACCAATGGGCATTGGATGGGCCAAGTACTACTGAGCAAATACTAATGGGAAGGGCCAAGTACTACTGAGCAGATACTGATGGGCATGGGATGGATCAAGCACTACTGATCAAATACTAATGGGCATGGGATGGGCCAAGTACTACTGAGCAAATACTAATGGGTATGGGATGGACCAAGTATTACTGAGAACATACTAATGGGCAAGAGATGGACTGAGTACTACTGAGCAAGTACTAATGGGATTGGCCAAGTACTACTGAGCAAGTAACAATGGGCCTGAGATGGACCAAGTACTACTGAACAAATACTAATGGGTATGGGATGGACCAAATACTACTGAACAAGTACTAATGGATGGGCCATTGTCATGATCCCGCCTGACCACCAGTCCTTGGGACTAATGTGATCCACCCAGGATGATTAGGATTTTGAGGAGGGCCACTACCCTGGCTGCTTAAGGACTCCTATCAGGACTGCCTCCTGGCAATATGTGCTTGTGGGACTGGGCTCAGTATGTTTTATAGTTATTTAATATGTTAAATTAAGTTGAGGACATATCCTATTTTGTGTGCGCCGCTCTGGAAGCACGATTCCACCGACTCTTGGAACATGGGCGCACTCACGTGGCCATCTAGTCTAATACCATAACCCCTAACCCTCTAACCCTAACCCCCTATCTCTAACCCTAACTTCCTAATGTTAAACCCCTAGACACTTACCGGGTGAAGTAGCTCATTGATAACACTAGATGACGACGTCGGCAGCGTCACACAACACTGGCGAACACAAAACAGATAGGACGTAAGTTGATTACCATATGTATGTTAATTACTGTATGTTATGTTGATTACTGTATGTTTCATTGTTTCCAGTTGATAAGGAGTTAACTGGCAGCTAGAATGTTATGAGGCGGCCAGTAGTGATGTCGCGAACATAAAATTTTCGGTTCACGAACCGCGAACGCGAACCGCTGCAAATGTTCGCGAACCGGCGAACATCGGCAAACCGCCATAGACTTCAATGGGCAGGCGAATTTTAAAACCCACAGGGACTCTTTCTGGCCACAATAGTGATGGGAAAGTTGTTTCAAGGGGTCTAACAACTGGACTGTGCCATGCCGGAGGGGGATCCATGGCAAAACTCCCACGGAAAATTACATAGTTGATACAGAGTCTGGTTTTAAGCCATAAAGGGCATAAATTACCTAACATTCCTAAATTGTTTGGAATAACGTGCTTTAAAACATCAGGTATGATGTTGTATTGATCAGGTAGTGTAAGGGTTACACCCGCTTCACAGTGACAGACCAAACTCCCCGTTTAACGCACCGCAAACAACCGCAAACAGTCCATTTGCACAACCGCAAACTCCCCATTTGCACTAGGTTGGATACCAAGCTAGCCATGTCCCGTTCCATGTCCTCACTGATGTAATTGAAGGTCTCTTCCTCCACTCAGCCACGTACAACACCAAGGGTCCCCGAAAGGTGACAACAAGCCCTCTGGGACGCCTGCTGTGTTTGGTCTTCCACCTCCTCAAAGCCACCTTCCTCCTCTGACTCCTCTTCTTCAGACTCCTCTCATGCATTGCCTCTCTCTGCATTATTATAAGGTGTGTTACGTAGTACTACTCTTATCAGTTTAAAACCTGTTACAGCACATATCAGGGGGCGTGTATAAGGCCTGGATTTTTAGAACCGGGAGATGGAAAAAGATGCTTTGTTGGTCGTATCACTTCAATTTTGGGGCACTTTGAGACATTAGCTTCTTACGCTCAAACATGTCCTTTACAGGCACCTGACTATGGGCAAATGAGCAGGAACTGCTCAAGGCGAGAGACGCAGTGGCGGATGGTTGAGAGGGGGCAAGGAGGACAGCAGTGGTTGATGTGGCTGATGATGCTGGACCAGGAGGAGGATGGCGGCTTTGAGTTTGTGTGCTGCTTGTACTCATGTGTTGGTCTGGAGTCACCCAAACATTAGGTCTCAACCTGTAGAGGATAAGGGAACCAGGCTACTCTAGACCTCATTCATCATTACCGGTTTTGACAGATTGGTACTATGCGTCCAAGCTACTGTGACAACAGATATGAGTGGCACTGTGCACTTGCAGAAGTTGGCAGAGTAGACGCTGTAGGTCTGACACACACGCTTGCAGACAACTAACTGCTATGCAATCTATTACAGTAGAAAAAATGTTTTTTGTTTTAAATGTACACTACTGTTACACCAGATATGAGTTGTGTGTTAAGTAGTACTACTCCTATCAGTTTAATCCCTGTTATGTGCCTTTTTTTGGGGTTTGGTTGTTGAAGGCACAGTGCAGCACCAGAGGCCAGAAAAATTAGGCATGTACACATGCCTGAAAAATTAGGTATTGTTGATCTTGCAGCGAGCAGAGAAGAAGGTAGGCCTGATTCAACGCCCCAGCCCGCATACCCACACTCAGAGATTGAGGGGGGGACCTGAGAAGGCCACGGGTCGGAGATATAAAGGGGGGCCATCCCAAATAAGCACACAAGCGGGGACAAAGGTAGTGAAGGGGACATAGAGGCCCATGGACTGACGGTCACCATCTTGGCAGGAAAAGGGCCCAGCAATTAAGCCAAACTGACCCAGCACAGGCAGCTACTTGAGTCAAACGCTGTACAATTACACCTTAATAAAGCTGAAACATGCAGCAGCAGGGATTCTAAACGGCCACATGGGGACAAGGAGGCTAACAGCCCCCACAGTCTCTGCACCACTCTTTTTAACAGATAACCCAATGGGCTAACCAGGGACCTTGCCCACATAAAAAAACAGAATTTTATTGGAGGAATTATTAGTGTCTTTACCCCCCAAGAGAGGACATAATATACGGTATCTTTAGACTACCTGATGGCCAAACCTCCTTTAGCCCCAATGCTATCCGAGAAACATTTCAAAACTTTATCTGACTGGGGGTCTATAGAGTGACATTAGTACTGACCTTTATATGACTGGGGGTCTATAGAGGGACATTAGTACTGACCTTTATCTGACTGGGTGTCTATAGAGGGACATTAGTAATGACCTTTATCTGACTGGGTGTCTATAGAGGGACATTAGTACTGACCTTTATCTGACTGGGGGTCTATAGGGGACATTAGTACTGACCTTTATCTGACTGGGTGTCTATAGAGTGACATTAGTACTGACCTTTATCTGACTGGGTGTCTATAGAGTGACATTAGTACTGACCTTTATCTGACTGGGTGTCTATAGAGTGACATTAGTACTGACCTTTATATGACTGGGGGTCTATAGGTGACAATAGTACTGACCTTTATCTGACTGGGTGTCTATAGAGTGACATTAGTACTGACCTTTATATGACTGGGGGTCTATAGGTGACATTAGTGCTGACCTTTATCTGACTGGGTGTCTATAAAGGGACATTAGTACTGACCTTTATCTGACTGGGGGCCTATAGAGGGACATTAGTACTGACCTTTATCTGACTGGGTGTCTATAGAGTGACATTAGTACTGACCTTTATATGACTGGGGGTCTATAGGTGACATTAGTACTGACCTTTATCTGACTGGGTGTCTATAGAGTGACATTAGTACTGACCTTTATATGACTGGGGGTTTATAGGTGACATTAGTACTGACCTTTATCTGACTGGGTGTCTATAGAGTGACATTAGTAATGACCTTTATCTGACTGGGGGTCTATAGAGGGACATTAGTACTGACCTTTATCTGACTGGGGGTCTATAGAGGGACATTAGTACTGACCTTTATCTGTCTGGGGGTCTATAGGTGACATTAGTCCTGACCTCCTGCTGCAGTATTATTACTCCCAGTACTCCCAGGCTTGCTACTATTAGATATAATAACCTCAGTTTCGTTTCCTTATCTGTTGGTAACATCAAAATATGATTATTAAATATTTCATATTTGTTTGTTTTTTTCTCCCAAAGTGAACCCCTTTGTGTGTGTCCCACAGATGTGGCGTTTCCGCTCTGCGTATGTTGGATTTGCACCGCTCAAAAAGTATGAAAAGAGATCCCCCCCCTTGAAGCCCATTAATGACATCATCAGTAAATTGTATGTAACAGATTCCAGTGTTTAGGGTTTATGACCCAATACTGCGATCATATCATTTATGACAAAAATCCGTATTTGTCGTATTATTCAGACGCGTGTGCATCTTTGTGTTACATTTCCTGATACTTTTATTATCTTGATCTTTATATATTTACTAGCGACTTGCCCGTCAAAAAATGGCGGCAATAAGATTGTAAGGCAGGTAATGGTTTGGACGAGACATTCATTTTGTTGGCGGTCGGATATCCTTCGGCGCTCATTGCGAGGCTGTTGGTTGTATTTTTTTTCTGATAGGCGCTTTTGCTGTTATTCTTTGGTCGGCGGTGATGTGTTTTTTGCGCTTATTGCAAGGCGTTGGCGCTCGTTGTGAGGCGCGCAGTGAATGGCTTTTATGTTTAATGTGATAATGTTTTTTTTGTGTATATGTATTATTGTATGCTAATGAAATAATTACTAAATGAATATACTTTACCTATTTGTAAGTAATATATGCAGGAAGCATTGTGCTGAAGAGCTGACAATCTGTTTTCATGTTCCTGCAGCATACAATGTAGGTTTTCAGTGCTGTGGAGCTGCTTTGTAAGTGTCAGCAATGTGTGCAGTGTGTAGTGTAAATAGGCTGCGTGCGCGAGTGGAAGCCGTTAGGGTAGCTGGGTACTTCCGCATTGTGTAAGTTAGTGTTGTAAAATGGCGGGGAATGTGTATGTGGTAAGCGGGTGTGGATGATTTAGCGTCCTTGTTAATAGTGTATATTTACCTCGTACGGCTTTTTAGGAAAATCTTTTTTAGTTAGCTCTTCAGGTTATTGATCACTGGATATATTAATTACAAATAGGTAAAGTATTTTAGTAATTAATTAATTCATTATTATTAAAAAAAAATATACATAAAAAAAATATGCTTAATAGCATATTTTACACTGCGGTTACTTTACATACATTAACGCTTCGCACTTCCTAATACATTTGTTCATTCACAATAGTTATTATCGTGCATTCATTTAATAAGTATTAATTAGTAATGGAAAATAAAAATGTAGACTTTACACTACACTAAAATGTTTTACTTTTTACTCTGCAGTTATATATCTGGATTACTGCTCATTGGCTGCCAGCGATAGCACTCTCAAAGCAGTTACAAATCTAAATCACTTTATTATGCTCTGAGACCTGAATACATTTTTTAATTTACACTGCACAAAAAAAATTATATATTTAACACTGTACTTATATATCTGTCTTTGCGATGAGCGCCGAAGATTGATCGTTGCAAAGCACGAAACATGAAGGACATGAGGGAAGAGGCTCACAATGAGCGCCTAAGGTCCTCAGAGTACAAAAAGCATCACATTGTGTGGCAAACAGCATTGCCATGGCTTCAAACTTTTTTATTTATTATTATTGCCCCGTCATTTGTGCCAGGCAAGTCGCTAGTGATATAATATAACATAATGCAATACAATATTATACAGTACACATGGGTGTTGGAACTGGGGGGGGGGGGGGGTAAGGGGTAACCCCCCCCCCCCCCAGATTTCTTATCGTATGTATGTATGCGTATAGAGGCTAACAGGGGAGGGGAGAGGGGGAGGAAACACAGGGGAGAGGGAGAGGAAGACACAGGAGAGGGGAGAGGGGGAGGAAGACACAGTGGAGAGGGAAAGGAAGACACAGGGCAGAGGGGGGAAGAGAAACAGGGTAAGGGAGAGGTGAGGGGAAGAGACACATGGGAGGGGGGAGAGACACAGGAGAGAGTGGGGGGTAAACAGGGGAGAGGGGGGAAGAGACTAATGGGAGGGAGTGAGTAGACACCGGGGAGAGGAAAGGGGGTAACGACACAGAGGAGGGGGGAAGAAACACAGGGGAAGGGAGAGGGGGTAGAGACACAGGGGAGAGGGGGTAGAGACACAGGGGAGAAGGGGGAAGAGACACAGATGAGGGGGGAGAGACACAGTGGAGAGGGAAGGGGGGAAAGACACAGGGGAGGGGGGAAAGAAACACGGGAAGGGAGAGGGGGGTAGAGACACAGGGGAGGGGGGAGTGACACAGGGAAGAGGGAAGGGGGAAAAGACACAGGAGAGGGGGGAAAGAAACACTGGGGAAGGGAGAGGGGGTAGAGACACAGGCAAGGGTGGGAGAGACACAGGGGAGAGGGGGGGAGAGAGACACATGGGAGGGAGTGGGGGGAGACACAGGGGAGAGGGGGGGAGAGAGACACATGGGAGGGAGTGGGGGGGGAGATACAGGGGAGGTCTTCTGCTTTATTATAATTATTATTATTATTACTATATAATGTGTAGATGTACCGGCTGGGCATGCTCTTGTGCATTATTATTATTATTATTACTATATAATGTGTAGATGTACCGGCTAGGCATGCTCTTCTATATTATTATTATTATTATTATTATTATTACTATATAATGTGTAGATGTACCGGCAGGGCATGCTCTTCTACATTATTATTATTATTATTATTATTACTATATAATGTGTAGATGTACTTGTGCATTATTATTATTAGTAGTAGTATTTTACTAATAATAATAATAATAATAATAATGCACAAGAGCATGCCCAGCTGGTACATCTACACATTATATAATAATAATAATAATAATAATAATAATAATAATGCATGCCCAGCTGGTACATCTACACATTATATAGTAGTAATAATAATAATAATAATGCACAAGAGTCCTTCAGCACTGCACTGGACACTGAAAAAACTTGCCTAGCTATGGTTTTCCCTATTGATGCAGTATCACCTACACTCTACCTCCTCTCAGTAAGACTGCAAGTTAGTTATGATTCCAAAATGGCTGCTGTCCATGAGGTAGAAGGGTGTGGAAGGGAGTGTATGCTGCTGATTGGCTGGAATGTGTCTGCTGACTGTGACATGCAGGGTCAAAGTTTGCTCAATGATAAAGTATTGGGGGCAGGTCGAATCTTGCATATGTTCGCAGTTCGCCGCGAACGCGAACATGCTATGTTCGCCGGGAACAGTCCGCCGGCGAACTATTCGCGACATCTCTAGCAGCCAGTAACTGACAGTTGAGAGAGTTATAGAATTAGTCAGTTATGTAATGTGCGTCTCTGAGGTAAAGTCTGTGCTGCATGGAGTCTGTGATGTCTCTGACAGGAGGAAAGGAAGGTAACAGCTTTAAGTTATTCTGAGAAGATTAATATATATATGGAATAAGATATCTGGAAGATATATATACAGTATCTCACAAAAGTGAGTACACCGCTCAAATTTTTTGTAAATATTTTATTATATATTTTCATGTGACAACACTGAAGAAATTACACTCTGCTTCAATGTAAAGTAGTAAGTGTACAGCCTGTATAAGAGTGTAAATTTGCTGTCCACTCAAAATAGCTCAACACACAGCCATTAATGTCTAAACCGTTGGCAACAAAAGTGAGTACACCCCTAGGATCTATTCTATTATGAATCCCATTCCCGTCAGAAGACTGGGGTTGAGCTCTGCGCCACAGAAAAATGTACTGCAAGCAAAGAACTATTCCATCCTCTGATGTGTTATCAGCACAACTCGAACGGCGCTGAGGGCCTCGGGCGTGCCTCTCATAGCTCACGGCCTCTTCTGTTGGTGCGCCTTTTGAGCCAAACCGGAGGATGGAATAGTTCTTTGGCTGCAGTACATTTTTTACACCACCAGGTCATGCTGTGGCACAGAACTCAACCCCAGTCTTCTGACAGGAATGGTATTCATAATAGAAAAAGACATTGGTGAATGTTAGAGACCTTGTACTCCCCACCTTCCGTTTGAGGATGCCCCACAGATGCTCAATGGTGTCTAGGTCTGGTGATATGCTTGGCCAATCCATCACCTTTACCTTCAGCTTCTTTAACAAGGCAGTGGTTGTCTTGGAGGTGTTTTGGGGGTTGTTATCATGTTGGAATACTGCCCAGTCTCCGAAGGGAAGGGATCCTGCTCTGCTTCAGTATGTCACAGTACATGTTGGCATTCATGGTTCCCTCAATGAACTGTAGCTCCCCAGTGCCAGCAGCACACATGCAGGCCCAGACAATGACACTCCCACCAACATGCTTGACTGTAAGCAAGACACAATTGTCTTTGTACTCCTCACCTGGTTGCCACCACACATGCTTGACACCATCTGAACCAAATAAGTTTATCTTGGTCTCATCGGACCACAGGACATGGTTCCAGTAATTTATGTACTTAGTTTGCTTGTCTTCAGCAAACTGTTTGCGGGCTTACTTGTGCATCATCTTTAGAAGAGGCTTCCTTCTGGAACGACAGCCATGCAGACCAATTTGATGCAGTGTGCAGTGTATGGTCTGATCACTGATAGGCTTACCCCCCACCCCGTCAACCTCTGCAGCAATGCTGGCAGCACTCCTACATGGCGAGGCCTGTTCCGAGTGGAACCTGTCCTGTGAAACCAATGTATGGTCTTGCTGCAGCTCAGTTTCAGGTTCTTGGCAATCTTCTTATAGCCTAGGCCATCCTTATGTAGAGCAATGAGGTGCCATGTTGAACTTCCAGTGACTAGTATAATAGAGTGTGAGAGCGATAACACCAAATTTAAAACACCTGCTCCCCATTCACACCTGAGACCTTGTAACCCTAACGAATCACATGACACTGGGGAGGGAAAATCGCTAATTGGGTCCAACTTGGACATTTCCACTAAGTCATGTCCTCACTTTTGTGAGATACTGTATGTCAGAGTGCCAGATAGTATAGCTGTCCATAGTCCTGTACCACTACTGAAATGGAATGTACAGATGTTATAATGCCTTGGATATGAAACATAGTCAAAGATTGTATAAGCAATTAATACAAAACTCAGAAGATTCACAGACTATTGCAGAATGTTATCAGCTCAAGTTTAAACATATATATATTAGACCTGTTATAAAGTTTCCACAGCAATAAAAGCAGTTCCTGATTTTTATACTACTGAGCCTGCGTTCATATCTTTAAATGCTGCATAAAGAGTAATAGCATTTTTTAGACATCAGTTGCCTTCGTGAAGGGATCAAAAGAACTTGGTGGATCTGCTGGGTAGGTTTGGCCATAACAGCCTTATCAAGCTCTGCTGAGGAAAGCAGATTGCCACAGCCATGTACTACTGAGCAAATAATAATGTTCATGGGTTGAACTACACTAACTCTACTAATGGGCATGGAGTAGACCAAGTTACACTACTGATGGGCATGGGATAGACTAACACATTCCAGAGTGTAATGTTTAGGGATGAATTCACTGCTTGTTTTAATATTTCTCCCCATATCCCCATTGTTTGTCACCTAGAGTTATCTGTAGTTCCTCTTCCCAAGCAGCCTTATAGTGTAAAGTTTTGGATGCAGCTAGGTCATTTAAGTGATTGTATAGCTTTGTTATGATTTACTTTCCTTCTGGGTTATTTATGCAGCATTGTTTGAAAGGGGACTTTTTTGCTTGTTTATTGATTTTAGTGGTTTGGGTTAACCTCTTGTTAACTGATATTAGGTTAAGCCATTCCTTGTGTGGTATGTGAAAATTGGCCCTAAAATTGGTTGCGGACCAATTCTGGATCATCCTTAATTCGTCAGCTACTGTAAGTTGCTTCTGAACCCACCATCCTAGCTGATTGTTTCTGTTTATTACAAAGTCTTTGTGTGGCACCCACACGGGGGGTTAGCCATGACCCTATTAGGCTAGTTCTTTTGTTTATTTTTTTCCATAGCTTTATGGTATGATTTATGCAAGATAGCCTTTTTATGGGGACCTCGTGTTGAGTGCTTAACCATAATGTTGGTGTAAAAGTATGTTCTGTTCCCGTTAGGATTTGTTTTTCAATTTCTACCGATACTGGAGGAGAATCCCTAGTGTACCATTTAGCTACTTGGGCCAGTCTCATAGCCTTGTAGTATCTTGTCAATTCCGGGGAAGCAAGCCCTCCTGTCTGTTTTTATGCTGACATTGTTGCCCTATTTATCCTGGGGGGGGTTTATTACTCCAGATGAACTTTGATATTGCTATCTGTAGTATTTTAGTACTTTTAATCTAATTGGGTTTGGGACTGTCCGGAACAGGTATAGTATTTTTAGCAGAATGTTCATTTTGATGGTGTGAATTTTGCCTAGCCACAAGATTTTGAGGTTGGACCACCTTCTTAATTCTTTGTGTATTGTCTTAAACAATTTGGGGAAGTTAGCTTCGTAAATTAAATTTGTCGCTCACAGAATTTGAATTCAAATATGTGATGTGATTCAGGGCCCATTTAAAAGGGAAATTTAGAGTCAGCAGATTTTACAATTGCTTGGGCAGGGATACGTTGAGGGCTTCACTTTTATTAGTGTTCACTTTAACCCCTGAAATTTGGTTAAATGTAGTGAGTAATTTGAATATGTTTGGAAGGCTGATTAGTGGCTCTGTGACCGTGAGTAATATGTCATCTGCAAACCAATTGAGTTTGTAGTCTTTGTCCCCCAAGTGGACCCCTTGTATGTCTGGATTTTATCTTATGGCTATTGCTAGTGGTTCAATGCATAGTGCGAAAAGTATGCATAGGGGGCATCCCTGTCTCCTTCCCCTAGCACTATCAAAAAATGTGATCTAAACCCTTGATATGATATATAAGCTCTTGGATTGGAATATAGTAACATTATCCTATTTAGAAAGCCTTCACTGATGCCAAATGTCAGTAGAGTCTCTCTTATGAAAGCCCAGTCTATTCTGTCAAACGCTTTTTCTGTGTCCAACGATAGCAGCATCATGGGTGTCCCACCGTTGGATGCTATGTCTATAAGGTTGAAGACTCTCCTCGTATTATTTGGAGCTTCTCTCTCTGATATAAAGCCTACCTGATCTGGATGGATCACTTCCGGTAATAATGGTGCTAACCTGTTTGCTAACATTTTGTAGTATAGTTTCACATCTGTATTGATTAAATAAATGAGTCTGTAGCTACTACATTGTGAAGGATCTTCGCCCTCCTTATGTAGTACAATCATTTTTGCTGCAAAAAAATCTGTTTTCATCAATTCCCATCTAGAAACCCATTGAATAACTGCTGAAGATACGGTAGAAGTGAAGCCACACATTGTTTGTAGTAATAGTTAGTAAATCCATCCGGACCAAGAGTCCAGTGTGATTTGGAGTCTACTATTGCTTTTTTAATTTCTTCTATTGAAATGGGCTTTACAAGAGTGTCTACCTTATTTTTATCCAACTGGGGAATTTGAAGAGAGGATAATCTTTGCCTTGCCTTTGTGTGCCCGAATGATCAGGTGCTGAGTATAAGTCATAATAAAATTGTTGGAATGATCTTGTGATTTGATCTTGCTTATATACAATCTCATTGTCCTTGTTCACTATTTTGGGGATAAATGAATCTGCCCTCTTTTGCCTAAGCATCCAGGCCAACAATGAGTCTGGCTGGTTGGCTTCTCTAAAGAACTTGGCCTGCGTGCACAGTAAAATTGTCACCACTTTCTTTCTTAGAATCAGATTTAATTGCTCTTTACATCTTCGAATTTTGTCATACTTTTGTTGTGATTTTTGGGAAACAAATATCTTTTGTAATTCTGTTAATTTCTTATTTAAGGCGAAGACCTGATTTTGCTCTACTTTGTGTGCTGCAGCTCCCAGCTGTATGCATTTCCCCCCCTCATAAGTGCCTTATGAGCCCCATATACCCCCGATATAACTATCTCCCCACCATTGTTAAAGGAGAAGTATTCCTGAATTGCTTTGGTAATTTTTTTCTTTTAATTCTGGGTAGTTTAGCAAATTAGGGTTCAATGTCCATGTAGGGGAACATCCTTTTGGAAGCAAGTCGCACAGGGGTAACTAGATCATGGTCTGACCAGGAGTCTGATTTCAATTAGCAACACTATTAAACGTAGATCGGTTAAATACATTTACCTAGAGGAGAGCGATTGCTGTCCTCTGAAACTTTTTATTGGTGAATCAAATAGTATTTTAATCAAATACTGAGATGAATCGCCTTGTAACTGATTACACAATAATGCCCCTAAGGGACTTCTTAGTTAAACATTTTATTACGAGTAAATTAGTGGTTCTTGCAAACTTTTCTTACTAGTCAACATTTTGTACTTAATTATATACTGCCTGTGTTCCAGCTCCTAAGATCTGTTTCAGAACTACATTATAAGCTTTAGTTTAAATCTGAGTTGTGTTTGTGTGACAGGGCCGGCCTTTGGCTACAGGTTGCTTCTGTGATTTTCCCATAAACCACTGAGTCCGATATACTTTTATCTTTGCTTTAATCAAGGCTTTCAAAAATAAACAATAGCTTAACTTCAGCATAAAAGAAACATCTACAGAAACGGGCTTGCTAATTTTCAGGAACACCCTGACTAGCCCTGAGTCCGCTTCTCGGTCTGCAGGTAAAAAGTACCCTTTCACACAGAGGGGTGGTACCTTTCAGTCCAGTCTCTCTCAGCTGCAATGGATCCTCTGCAGGTCCTCTCCTTTTGCAGTAAACAGTCTCTCTTGTAACTTTGTCGCAGTCACGCAGACGGATCCTCTAATGGCAGCTTCCAATGCTGCTCTGGCACCCACACTGTGTCTCTTTCTCCTCCCAGGTCACGCTGTACACACTGTGTCTCTTGTTATTATACTGGATGTACACTCCAAGCAATCCTCACTCACTTGCCAGTGTCTCTCTATACTTTAAATCAGTATTATAAGCAGTCTTCCTGACTGTCTTACTTCAGAGCTTATATCAGCTCAGCTCTCAGGATCCAGTCTTCCTGACTGTCTCATCTGACAGCTTCTCCCATAGACTGCAGCTCCACACACTGCTCACAGCACTTAGGCCAGAGCCTAATCAGCCACCCCCTGCTGAGTGCTCAGTAGTCCTTTTAAGGCAGAATGTAGCTATGCTTAATTAATCTGTTGTAGGAGGCTTAACTCTTTCACTTCCCAGGAGAGAAGTCTTGACGAGCTCTCTTCTGACCCCTGGTGGCACTCCATCACATTTTGCATCTAATTATTGCCCTATATCACTATTTCCCTGGCTTGAGCGGCTCGTCTATAATCGCCTTACCAAATGAATTTCCGCCAATTCTTTTCTCAACACCATCCAATCCGTTTTACGATCCCATCACGCCACAGAGACAGCTCTCACAAAAGTTACTAATGATTTGTTCACTTCTAAGTCAAAGGGTCATTTCTCAATTCTAATCCTCATAGATCTCTCTGCGGCCTTTGATACAGTTAACCACCCTCTTCTAATCCAAATTCTCTACTCTCTTGACATCCATGACTCTACTCTTTCATAACTTACATCACAACCACAAGGTCGAACATTTAGTGTCTCCTTCTCTTGCACCTCTTCTGCTCCTCACCCCCTGTCTGTTGGCGTACCCAAAGGTTCAGTCCTAGGCCCTCTCCTCATCTCAATCTATACATCCTCACTTGGAACCTTAATAAAATCTTTCTTATTTCATTATCATCTCTATGCAGACACTCACATTTACCTCTCAACACCAGATCTATCCCCCTTATTCTAGCATGAGTTTCCAACTGACTCTCTATCATATACTCCTGGATGTCTGCCCAACATCTCAAACTTAACAGGTTAAAAAAATTGAGCTCCTTATTTTTCCATTCCTCAAATATCTCTCACTGCCATCATCACTCCCTCTGCGTAAGCCTGTTGTCTTGATCCTGTCCTCTTTTTCATTCCTCATATATTCACTCATCAAGTCTTGTCTATTTCATTTAAAAAATATCTTTAAAATATGTCACTGTAACGGAACCCATCACTGTTTTACCCTGTTTTATGATTATTATGGTTAAAATATGATCCTACTATTATACTGCATGTATGTTGGTTGATGCTCTGCAGAATATTGTCCAAGACATTTGCAGCTACTTGGCATGGGAGATAATCCTGTTACAGCGACTCTGCATAAGATAAAGGAAGTCTATTGTATACAGTGCTTTCATTCTCAGATAAGAACAAAGAAGTGTAATTGAATCAATGTCTGGTTGTATCAAAGTTGCCAGGGAGCCTCGGGGAGGTGTGACCCACCTATTGTTCTCTTTATGTGTATTGTGCGGCCAAATATGGGCATGTGTATTGCCTCTGGGAAGATATGGGTATAAATATTTCTGCAGAACAAAATAAAGTGAGTATTCATTTGACTCCCAAATTGTGTGTCGTCCAATATGGGAGGTCGGGAATGGTGAAACTGTAGTGCCTCTTGGGTATTTTACCGTATACCAGCGGAGATATTGGACTGCGTGTTCCAGCTCCGTTACATTTTGGTGGCAAGTGGCGGAATTGTTCCCATGGTCAGAAGGACAGCTACAGGAGACACCATTCCGTGGAGTACAAATTGAGGGCAACGCTAGCATCCGTACAGCGCCCCTGGCTACAGCAGGATGGAACCGGCTAGTTTTCGGACAGCGTTCCATCATAAGGAGGAGGAGGCGGCCGCAGACTACAGGGATGCAGATAGAAAGGAACTCATGGTTACAGTACCTCTTATTGCTCCACAGGATGAGTTTGGAAGAAAACTCCAAAGCAGACTGGCCTTTTTCCCAGGTACGCTTCCCATAAAAACCTTGAAATGGTTAATGACAGATGTCCACAAATCCATAATGGAAAAGCAGCAAGCACGGGAGCGGTCCATCTTGGGAGCTGCTAACCCACCTCCCACCATTAACCCCCCCCAGCACTGCGTCCGGGTGGTGGGAACTACCAAACCCCTCCACGGTACATCAGGTGCCACACGTGTAACCAGCAGGGTCACATGCAGAGAGACTGTCCCAGAAACAGAAACCGCTCCACGTGGAACACTCCAACTAATTCCCCCCCCCAGCGGCAGAGTGTACCCCAGGGAGCTGAAGGTGTCGTCCTTCCTCCCCAGCGGCAGTGTGTACCCCAGGGAGCTGAAGGTGTCGTCCTTCCTCCCCAGTGGCAGTGTGTACCCCAGGGGGCAGAAGGTGTCGTCCTTCCTCCCCAGCGGCAGTGTGTACCCCAGGGGGCCGAAGGTGTCGTCCTTCCCCCCCAGCGGCAGTGTGTACCCCAGGGAGCAGAAGGGGCCGTCCTTCCTCCCCAGCGGCAGTGTGAACCCCAGGGGGCAGAAGGTGTCGTCCTTTCCCCCCAGCGGCAGTGTGAACCCCAGGGGGCAGAAGGTGTCGTCCTTCCCCCTCAGCGGCAGTGTGAACCCCAGGCAGCAGAAGGTGTCATCCTTCCTCCCCAGCGGCAGTGTGAACCCCAGGGGGCAGAAGGTGTCGTCCTTCCCCCCCAGCGGCAGTGTGTACCCCAGGGAGCAGAAGGGGCCGTCCTTCCTCCCCAGCGGCAGTGTGAACCCCAGGGGGCAGAAGGTGTCGTCCTTTCCCCCCAGCGGCAGTGTGAACCCCAGGGGGCAGAAGGTGTCGTCCTTCCCCCTCAGCGGCAGTGTGAACCCCAGGCGGCAGAAGGTGTCATCCTTCCTCCCCAGCGGCAGTGTGAACCCCAGGGGGCAGAAGGTGTCGTCCTTCCCCCCCAGCGGCAGTGTGTACCCCAGGGAGCAGAAGGTGTCGACCTTCCTCCACAGCGGCAGTGGGTACCCCAGGGGGCCAAAGGTGTCATCCTTCCCCCCCAGCGGCAGTGTGAACCCCAGGGGGCAGAAGGTGTCGTCCTTCCCCCCCAGCGGCAGTGTGAAACACAGGGGGCAGAAGGTGTCGTCCTTCCCCCCCAGCGACAGTTTACCCTAACCAGGGGAGACACCAATCTCCCAGACGGCGCAGATGGGACCGTGGTCTCTGCGCCCACAGCCTGTCCAGATCCCCAACTACCCTCACTGGGACAACCGGAGGAGGGGGTAAGTACAAATTCCCCTCCCCAGCTAACTTCTAATGTGGCCCCAGGGTTAACAGAGGAAATGTTAACCCCCACTGACCCCCACGTTTCCCTGGCTACTGAGCCGGAATATGTCCCAAGTACCCCAGCAGAAGAGCTGACAGTGGGGCAGAGTGCAGTCGGCCTCTGCCCTCCCTTTGTCCCTTGTACAGAGCAGGATGTCCTGCAGGTTATACCAGCGGAAGAGCTGGCATCAGGGCAGAGTGCCGCTGGCCTCTGCCCCTCAAGTCCCCTCAACGTGTTGCCCCATCACCCCAGGTGCCTGGTTAGACTTCCCCCCAAAGGGGAGATATGTGACGAAGTGCCCTTCGCCACTTTGGCTTGGAGAGGACTGTTTGCCAGCCTCCTACCCTGCCACTATGGCCCTGGTACATATTGCCCTTTGGAACCAGTGATCGGCCATACCAGAGTGTATGTCACTCATTCTGGCCCTTTACATACAGGGGGGTCATTCTGTACTTGCCCTGTGGGAGCAGTGATACCCCAGATAGCTATGCCATGGAGCCCATTCATATAATGAAAGACTATGGGAAAGACTTTAGCTACTTGGCAATTGAACTGTGTGAATAGGATCTGAGCGCTATTCGGTAGTCTTGTGCGCTCAGATCCCAGCTATCTGGGGATATGGGAAATGTGAGTAAATGTGAATTGCAGTAATGCTGATGGGTTGTCAAACTAGAGAATTGACCAACAAATACTTTTGTCCGGACATCCCCAGGCCGATCCGTTGGGATCAGACCGTGTTTGCCGGCTTATGGTCACGGGGGAGGTGTGTAACGGAACCCATCACTGTTTTACCCTGTTTTATGATTATCATGGTTAAAATATGATCCTACTATTATACTGCATGTATGTTGGTTGATGCTCTGCAGAATATTGTCCCAGACATTTGCAGCTACTTGGCATGGGAGATAATCCTGTTACAGCGACTCCGCATAAGATAAAGGAAGTCTATTGTATACAGTGTTTTCATTCTCAGATAAGAACAAAGAAGTGTAATTGAATCAATGTCTGATTGTATCAAAGTTGCCAGGGAGCCTCGGGGAGGTGTGACCCACCTATTGTTCTCTTTATGTGTATTGTGCGGCCAAATATGGTCATGTGTATTGCCTCTGGGAAGAGATGGGTATAAATATTTCTGCAGAACAAAATAAAGTGAGTATTTATTTGACTCCCAAATTGTGTGTCGTCCAATATGGGAGGTCGGGAATGGTGAAACTGTAGTGCCTCTTGGGTATTTTACCGTATACCACCGGAGATATTGGACTGCGTGTTCCAGCTCCGTTACAGTCACTATCTTAATCAAGACACAACTAAAATGCTAATTCATTCTCTTATAATATCTCATCTCAACTACTGCAACTCACTCCTTGCTGGCCTCCCCATTACCTGCTTATCACCACTTTAATCTATAATTAATGCATTTGCTAGCCTTATCTACAATGCTCAATGTCAGCATCACCTGCCAGTCTCTCCACTGGCTCCCTATAACCTCCAGAATAAAATTTAAAATCATGACCCTAACGGATAAAGCCTTCAACAATAATGCACCCCCTTAAATCTTGGCTCTTGTCTCTAAATACCCCCCCCTCCTTTATGCTAATGGCCTTGCAGGAATAGGATCCCGACGGCAGGTAGTAAAACAAGAGGTTGATAGTAGACTGGGGACCTCATCCTCTGTTACAGGGTCAAAGGAGTGCATAGTGGCTATTGGATTAGGGAACGGTGGAGGCTGGGTGTTGTCTATTAGTGGAGAGGAGGGAGTGTGTGAGTCGCGGTGAGTGGAGAATTTGTTTCAAATGTTTTCAACGTTATGTTTGGCTTGTAATGGCTGGCAAAGTCTTCTGCCATGGGACAGGAAGGGGCGGGAGGTGGTGGTGGGCGGAGGAAGGTGTTGGGATTGTAGGACAGAGATGTTATTAATGATCTGAAGTAGCGTAGTTTGGCAAGGTTGAGGGCAGAGAAGTAGAAGTGTAACATAAAGTGAAGGAAGTCTGCTGAAGTGCCAGATTTCCTCCATAGCCGTTCAGAGCTGCTACCATAATATTTGGATTTGCTTTGTAAAATATCTAACTGACATAAAAAGCAGAAGGAAAAGATAAACATGGTTCTGAGAAATATTATTAATTTATTATATAAAATGTAAAAATATGTATTAATAGAAAAATGTTATGTTATATGTAATTGTGTTACTTTTACTGTTACCATTTATACTAAAGTGCATTGACAACACTAGAGTTGTGTTTTTTATCTTTTGTCACAATAAAAATATAAAAAAAAGGTTAAAGGGACACAGTAGTCCTGTATTTCAAATATACTCTTTTTGAAGAACTGCACATAATGAACAAACTGTTTTAGAAAGTAAAAAAATATACATTCAATAACTTTTACATGAAATCTTGTTGCAGTGAAACCTACCATTTTTGTTTTTTGACCGTCCACTTTCTGACATTTGCTTGCAGAGGAAGCTGCTCTATGCACAAGTGGCAGCTACACCTACCAGTGCTTTTATTTAGACTTAATGGAACAGCTCAATCATTTACAAACGCACACCCTCCTGGGATATTAGCAAAAACAAGAGACTAGTCTGCTTGATGGCGGGGGTCTTCCAGGATTTCTGTTCAACAACTTCATCGGCAACGCCAAAAGCCAACTGCTCTACACCGTCTGAACTCTGCTCCTGCTGAGAGAGGATCAGATCCGGAATGCCATTTGGGCCAGCCAGAACCTATAGAGAAAATTCTGACACAGGGGAGGGAGAAAGAAACACAGGGAAGGGAGAAAGAAACACAGGGAAGGGAGAGGGGGGATGAGACACAGGGGAGGGAGAGGGGGGAGACACGGGGGAGGTGGGAAATCGGCATTGTATAGTCGTAATGTTATTAATGTGGTACTCGTCTCGTGAGCATTTTCCGTCTTTCGTAATAATGTATTTTGTCGGTCGTAGTGTGATGTGTAAAGTGCTACGCGTTTTGCAGTGTTTTGCGTGGTCCGGGGTCGTGTAGCCTCATTTTCATTTTTTTCGTCGCCCATTTTTGTCCTCGCTTAGTCGATTTTCGAGTGGCGAAAATTGTCTAAATCGAGTTAAATTTGCGTTCCACCTCACTCACAGACGTCCTGGCTGTTGCCCCATGCACAGTTGTCGTGGCTGTGGCCCACCTTTTTTTTTTCTAAGTCCCGCGTCTTGTATTTTAACGGCTCGCCTCGCCTTTGGCGCTCATCAGCTAAGTCCTACTTGTTAATGTCTCGCATCGCGAGGCTGGCAAGCAATGAGCACCTGCGGCGCTCATCGCCTAAGTCGTACGCACCTTGCAAAGCATCACAATGTCTCACAGTTTGACAACTATTATATGTGATGTGTATATATATAAATGTGTGTGTATATCACATATAATAGTTGTCAAACTACGAATCGTCATCACACTTTGCCAGCTCGCAAAGCGAGCTCGCAAGAACTGTGTCCCTCGCAAAGCGAAGCGAGGGGCTGCATTTGCGGAAGGTGTAGGCTCCAACGAAGGCTCATTGCAGGCCGCCGCGAGGGTGCGCATTTGCGGAGGCGGAGGCTCCAACGTCGGCTGCAATGAGCTGAAGGCTCATTGCATGCCGCAAATGCGGACCCTCGCAAAGGGAGGGCCCGCATTTGCAGAGGTGGAGGCTCTACGGCGCCTCACAAGCGGTTACAAATACACACACAAGCGGCACGTTAATAAAGTAGATCTAACAAGCTATCACTAAATACGGACTTACACAAAAAAATACGAACCGCGGGACTTAGAACGCAAAATTTATGAACTTAGCCTAAAAAAATACGAGACGCAGGACTTGTAAAAAAAACACATTACGAACTCGCAAAAATACGACCTTAACGGCCGAACCGCGCACACCTGAAAACATTAAAAACACAATAAACACACACAAAAAACACATAAAAAGCTTACCCACAGCAAGGGGGCACCCAGGACCTCTGCAAGTGAAGTTACACCTCAATTTAAGTCCAAATTCCCGACACATGAAAATCCCCTAAACGAGAGAAAAAATGGCCGACGAAGAAAACGAGGCTAAAGGACCCTAAAGCCGCAAAACACCACCAAGCACATACGGCTTTTCCAAAAAGCCGTACGAGGTACAAGATACACTTTTAGCAAGGACGCTAAATCATCCACACCCGCGTACCACATACACATTCACCTCTATTTTACAACACTAACTTACACAATGCGGAAGTACACAGCTACACTAACGGCTTCCCCTTGCGCACGCAGCCTATTTACACTACACACTGCACACATTGCTGACACTTACACCTCAGCTCCACAACAGTGAAAACCTACATTGTATGCTGCAGGAACATCGAAACAGATTGTCAGCTCTTCAGCACAATGCTCCCTGCATATATTACTTCCAAATAGGTAAAGTATATTCATTTATTAATTTATTAATGATTTCATTAGCATACAAAAATAAATATACACAAAAAACAAAAAAAAACACTATCGCAATAAACACAAAAGCCATTCACTGCGCGCCTCACAACAAGCGCCAACGCTGCTCATAGCACACAAAGCCTTGCAATAAGCGCAAAAAAAAGATCAGCTCCGACCAAACAATAACAGCAAAAGCGCCTATCAGAAAAAAAATACGACCAACAGCCTCGCAATGAGCGCAGAAGGATCTCAGACCACAAAAAAATTAATGTCTGTGGCAAACAGCATTACCTGCCTTACAATTTTATTGCCCCGTCATTTTTGACGGACAAGTCGCTAGTCACATATATAGTTGTCGTAATTGTGAGTTTGTTGGTAAAGCTCTGTAATGTTACAGGCTTGGGCATGCGCAATATGATCGCCATACGCGCTCATTGAGAGGTTCACAAAAGACGCTCATTGCAGGCCTCGCGATGAGGCCACAGGACGTAGAGGCTGCAATGAGCACCAAAGCCGCTCATTGCAGGACTCGCTCGCAATAATTTACCAATGACATGGGATGCAATGAGCGCCAAAGGCGCTCATAGCAGGGCATGCAAGGAGCACCAAAGGCGCTCATCGCGAGTCCCACAAGACTTTAAAAGAACCTAAACAAAAGACGCTTATGTCTATGGCTGCGATCACCGACAAAACGCGTAGCACTCCCTCTGATTGCGAGGAACACAACAGTTTAAGAAAAAAACAAAAAACAGCCAAATAATAAAAAAAAATGACCTACACACTCACACACAGCACGGGGGGAGAGCCAGGAAGCCTGTGAGTGAGTTTGCAACCGAATTTGAGACATATTTGTTGTTTTTCGTTGATCGAAAATCGGCTAAGCAAGGAAAAAAATGTAAAAGTTCTCAAACAGGATCAAAATGAGTCCGAAGGCAGTAACACTTACACGAACAACGCCAGGCACGCAGGACTTAGAAAATACACGAACAACGCCAGTCACGCTGAAGGACCCCCGGGGCGGAACCAGCGTGCTGGTATCTGCAGCGGGGGTCCCTTGACATGGTAGGACCAAGTGCCGGCGGGCCTCGCGAGAGGTGCGGTGGCACCGCCCCCTCAGGCAAGCACGGGCGCCATTTTAGCTTCACTCCCCGGCAGGCAGGGAACCAGGCAGCAGCAGGAGCTGCCACATAGAGTGTTTTGATTTTGTGTGCATACTTCATAAATGCACTATAGTGTAGGGTAGGGATTAGACAGTGTTTTGTTTTCTTTTTCTTCCTTCCTTTCCGTTTATCTCTTTAAGGGAGGGCCTTATATTTCTTGTCTATTGTGTGGTTTAACTTTGTTTCAATTTCCCTAGCTGTGCTTATAGTTAGGTGTCATACCCAGGTGTGTGCCTTTTGTGAGTGTGGTGGCTGTGGTGTGCTTGTGTGTTCTTCTTTTTTCACCCCTCATTGTCCTGTGTTATGTCTGTGGGTGTGGGGGAGTCAGTGGGTTTAGAGCGCATCCTGGTGGAGGTGTGGTCCAGAGCCATTAGCAATGGGGTGAGATGGTTGGAAGACCGTCTGGGCTGTGGACAGGCTGCTGCAGCACCTGCGTTGGACTCTATTCAGGGAGAAGAACCCCCCTTTATCTGCGGGGGAACAGTCGGTGGTGGTTGTTTCCCCAAGGGCATTGGGAGCGGTATTCCTCCCCACAGATTCACGCAGGGGGGCTTTCTAGGTCTCAGAACCAGCCAAGGGAGGAGGTAAGGAGATCCAGTCGCAGCCATGCTGCTGGCAGTGGCTCTAGGCCAGCCGGCAACTCTCTCCGAACGAATCCCCACGACGCTCTAGCGGGGATTCTTTATCCATGCGGCCACCAAAGAGCGAGTCTAGGGTTCATAGGAACCAGAGGGGTAAAATTAAAAGGAGTGCCACCAGGGCTCCGACACCTCAACCTGTAGTTGGGCTAGCGGGAAGCGGGAGTGGTGATAACGTGCCAACCTTGAATTCACAGGGCTTGCAGCCATCCCTATCGTCGCAACTGGAAAAAAAGAGAAGCAAAGTGGAAAAAGAGATGGTCGCGGAGACCATGTGGTGAGATGAAGCAAGACGATCCCCACGTCCTGTGAGAAGAAGGAAGCCAACAGCAAGGTACAGCCCTCTTTCTTTATCTTCCATCAGAGTTGGAAAGAAGCAAACCGCTCAGCCACCAATGCGGTAAGCATTGACGGTTGGTTACCCAGCCGGGGGGGCTGCGGCCATAGAGGACCTAATTAGTAACACCAGAGGACTGACAGGGGCTTCAAAAGAAGATGGTAGAGCTGTTTGGGAGGTTAGAGCCGTCAGTCCTTTGACTGGGCTGTCCTTACCGTATTCCAACTACGAGTCATCACTGGAGGGGAGTGGAAGGGACGACAGGTATGGCAGGCAAGGACAGCCCCCGCATGGTTCTTTTTGCCTTGACAGATCATCTATGGGCAGATCTCAGCCGCTGGTCCTATCGGCGCGCCAGGACGGACTCCAGTTCGGAGAGGGAATCATGTGCAACGAGTATGAAGAGCAGGCGACCGAGAGCCTGAGACAGGGACAGTCCAGCCAAACAGAAGCCACGTCAAGAGCCTGCCAGGCATGATACAGGTGAGACACTCACTTTAGGCTACACTGGTAGTGGCAGGGACGTACAGTCACAGACATTTTGGCTGGGTTATAGGGATTCTTGAGGTTATATGATGTTAACTTGAATAATAAAGATTTAGGAGAATGGGTATCGGGTTTGGCAAGGCAGGCCTGGGGAGGACAAGGTACTGGAGCACAGGAGAAGAGTCGTGCCTCCCGGAGTGCTTCAGGGTTAGTCTCACCGCCTTCCCCAGCAGACCCGGTAACAGTGCCAAGCGCAGTCAGGATATCCGACAGCTCAGTCAGGTCGACGGTGTTATGCAGCGTGGATAGCTTGGGTGCTCATCTGCCGCTGGAAGTAAAGGAGCGGTTCTGGAAGAGGGAATTTATCAAAATATTATCATTGCTACCCTCATCAAGATTCCGGGATATCCAGGACAAAGGGCCGGTGTTGTGCGAGCCAGAGCGAAAAGGCTTAAGGAAGATTCCTATGACGTTTGAGAACTGGCTACAGGCATTGTCGATCTTGGCGTGTGTCATCAGCGAGAGGTCTCCAGAGCAGTTTTCAGTTGGTGTGCAGCCATCTCTCCTTCCCGCAGGTTTGCCGGTAGCGAGAGGGTGGTTGGTATACAGACAAGGCGTGGTGGCCTCAAGTGCCTGGTATTGGGATCCAAAGGGGATCATGTGTCCATATGGCTGGTTTGGGATCAAAAAGGTGAACATGTGACCATGTGGCTGGTTTGGAGATCCTGTGTGAACATATGCCGGTCTTGGGATCCAGAGGTTGATCAAGTGACCATGTGGTGGTATACCTTGGTGACGGAAAGAGGTCTGTGACAAGTATGAAGCCTTGAGGTTCGGTACAGCCGACTCTTCCGGCCGGTAGGGAGAGGGTGGTTAAAAACAAACAAGGTGGGTTGACCTCGGAGGTCCGGTCCTAGAATTCAAGGTGAGCATGTGACCGTGTGAGGTGAAGGCCAAGAATGACCAACAGATGAAGAGGAGGTAGTTTACAGTGCGACAGGCACACTGTTTGACACCCCCCCCCCCCCCTTTGTGGTGGGAATTTTCTTGGGCCAAAGAAGCATGCAGTTTGTATATCACTGTCATGGAGGAAGTTATGAGCGGTTGGGGAGCCTTGCGGTGCGGCACAGCCATCTCTTACTCACGGGCCGGATGGAAGCAGGGAGGGCAGAATAGGCAGAGCAACAGACATGTTCTGGTGGTAGGGGACTCTATTATTAGGAAGGTAGACAGGGTAATTTGTCACCCAGATCCCAGCAATCGAACAGTTTGCTGTCTCCCTGGTGCTCGAGTTCGGCATGTTGTGGATCGGGTGGATAAATTATTGGGAGGGGCTGGTAATGAACCGGCGGTCTTGGTACACATTGGTACCAATGACAAAGTTAGTGGAAGATGGAGCGTCCTAAAGAATGATTTTAGAGAACTAGGGAATAAGCTTAAAGCAAGGACCTCCAAGGTAGTATTTTCGGAGATACTACCAGTGCCACGTGCTAGCCCAGGGAGGCAGAAGGAGCTTAGGGAGGTTAATGCGTGGCTAAAAAAGTGGTGCAGTGCAGAGGGTTTTGGGTTTTTAGAGCACTTGGGTGACTTCTCACTTGGGTACAATCTCTATAGCAGGAATGGATTGCACCTTAGTGATGAGGGAGCTTTTGTGCTAGGGGATAGGATGGTAGAACGGCTGGGGGAGTTTTTAAACTAGTAGGTGGGGGGAGGGACTATATAGAAGTATTGGGGTAAATAGGCTAGAGAGGGAAAGAGATGAATTGGTTACCCATGGGGAAGGAGAAGGGGGAGGGTTACAATAGATAGTAGGGAGTTATTAATAGGGGCCTCAAATACAGTGGCAAGCACTTCACAATGGCAAAGCCATAGCAACATAAAGTGTATGCTTGCTAACGCAAGAAGTTTGCCTGGGAAAATGGACGAGCTAGAAATATTAGCAGTAGAAGAAAAATGGGGCTTAATAGGCATTACTGAAACATGGTGGGATGAATCTCATGACTGGACTAACCTATTTCGGAAATATAGGGGAAATGGTAAATGAGGAGGAGGGATCTGTCTTTATGTTAAACCTGAATTTAAGCCTATAGTCAGAGAAGATATTTATGCTGGCATTAACGGCATCATTGAATCTTTGTGGGTTGAGCTAAATAGTGGAGGAGCTAATTCTAAATGCATATTGGTGGGAGTATGCTATAAACCCCCAAATATAGCTGAAAGTGAGGAAATACAATTATTGTTACAGATTGGAAATGCAGCTAAGCATGGGCAAGTTCTAATAATGGGAGACTTTAATTACCCTGAAATAAACTAGATAAATGAGACCAGCAGCTCAGCTAAGGGGAGCAGGTTCTTGAGTACACACAGGGATCATTATCTGGCCCAGGTAATACAAGAACCTACTAGAAATGGGGCCATCTTGGATTTAGTCATCACAAGTAATATTGATATAATATCAAATGTTAATATAGGGGAACCCTTGGGGAACAGTGATCACAAAACAGTCTCATTTGAGATTGAATACAAAAAACAGAGTTGTAAGGGGCCAACAAAAACTCTAAATTTTAAAAGGGCTAGCTTTAATGGGCTACGGGCAGCAATACTACATATAGACTGGGACAAAGAACTTACAGGGAAAAATACTGAAAATAAATGGACAACATTTAAATCCTTACTAAATAAACATACTCATCGGCATGTACCATGTTGTGGAAATAAAATTAATAGGAGTAAATCATATCCCATATGGCTTAACAATGACTTAAAGATCATGATGGGGAAAAAGAAACATGCATTTAAATTATACAAGCAGGAGGGAACTGAGGCAGCTTTATGTGACTATAAGGAAATCAACAAGGCTTGCAAAAGGGCTATTAGACTGGCTAAAATAGAAAATAAGGAGTCAGTTGCAATAGAAAGTAAGACTAACCCTAAAATATTTTTTAAATATATTAATGGGAAGAAGGCCAGGAAGGAAGGTATAGGAACATTACAATGTGACACAGGCTATCTGATAATTAGTGACCAGGAAAAGGCAGATGAGCTAAATAGGTTCTTTTCATTGGTATACACAAGGGAGGTACCAGTGGTTGGGACACCACAACATAATGGGGCTACACTACCTTCACTAAATAATTGGTTAACGCAGGAAGAAATCCAAAAGAGATTGGAGAAAATAAATGTTAATAAAGCCCCAGGTCCTGATGGAATACATCCAAGGGTACTGAGGGAGCTGGGTTCTGTAATAGCCAAACCATTATATCTAATCTTTCAAGACTCACTCACTACAGGGTCTCTACCGGATGACTGGAGAAAAGCAGAGGTGATACCTATATTTAAGAAGGGATCTAGAGCAAATCCGGGGAATTTTAGACCAGTAAGCCTCACATCTGTCGTTGGAAAGCTTTTAGAAGGGTTAATAAGGGACAGAATACAAGAATATGTCTATTTGAACAAGATCGTAGGTAGCAGTCAACACGGATTTATGAAGGATAGGTCGTGTCAGACCAATCTAATTAGTATTTATGAGGAGGTTAGTAGGAACTTGGATCAGGGCAACTCAGTGGATGTAGTCTTTTTAGATTTTTCAAAGGCATTTGATACAGTGCCACATGGAAGACTAGTGAGCAAACTAAGAGATACAGGAATTGCAGTAAATATCTGCTCATGGATTGAGAGCTGGCTAAAAGACAGGAAGCAAAGGGTTGTTGTGAATGGAACATACTCCGATTGGTCTAATGTGATAAGTGGGGTTCCTCAAGGTTCAGTTTTAGGTCCTCTGCTTTTTAACATATTTATTAATGATATAGAAGTAGGACTCGAAAGTAGTGTCTCCATTTTTGCTGATGACACTAAGTTGTACAAAGTAATAAAATCAGATAATGATGTACTTTCCCTACAAAGGGATTTGCGTAGATTAGAGAAATGGGCGGCTAAATGGCAGATGAGATTTAATAAAAATAAATGCAAGGTTATGCATTTGGGAAGGAAAAATTGCCATGTAATCTATAATCTTAATGGAGCAAATCTAGGGGTATCAGATATTGAAAGGGATTTGGGAGTACTAGTGGACAACCACCTAGGTAACAGCGCTCAAAGCCAAGCAGCAGCTGCAAAGGCAAGTAAAATATTAGCATGTATTACGAAGGGTATAGATGCAAGGGAAGCAAATATAATTCTGCCACTATACAAATCCCTAGTAGGCCTCATTTGGAATATGGAGTACAATTTTGGGCACCACTTCATGAAAAATAAATTTTAGAGCTGGAAAAAGTACAGAGAAGGGCTACAAAACTAATAAGGGGAATGGAGGGGCTAAGTTATGAAGAAAGACTAACCAAATTAAACTTATTTTCGCTATAAAAAAGGCGTCTACGATGGGATATGATTACCTTATTTAAATACATCCAGGGTCAATATAAGGCTTTGTCAAGTGAACTTTTTGTAGCAAGAGATTTTCAACTGACAAGAGGACACCCTTTGAGGTTAGAGGAAAAAAGATTTCACCTTAAACAAAGAAAAGGGTTCTTCACAGTTAGGGTGGTTAAACTGTGGAATTCTCTACCAAAGGAGGTGGTGACAGCAAATTCGATAGACAACTTCAAAAAGGGTTAGATATGTTTTTGAATAAAGAGGCCATTCAAGGCTATCCTAGATAACTAGCGAAGGAATATTGATCCAGGGAGAAATTTGATCGCCAGTTTCTGGGGTCAGGAAGGAATTTTGCTTTTTTTCCACTTATGAGACAATTGGCAAAGTTTCAATGTTTTTTTTTTCTGTTTGCCTTCCTCTGGATCAATTAATAATCAATTAATAATAAATAGTGCACATTAATCTCAATAGAGATCTAAAAAGGTTGAACTTGAGGGACTAACTCTTTATTCATCCTCCAATACTATACTATTAATAATTATTTAATCAACAAATTAATTAATAACTAATCTGCATATTGCAGATCAGAGGAGATCTTAACAGGTTGAACTTGATGGACTGAAAGTCTTTTTTCAACCTTAATTACTATGTAACTATGTAACTATGTAAGCAAGAGGTTGGTTAAAAAATGGATGAGGTATGTCGACCACAGGTGATCAAAGGGGTGATCAAAGGCAATCAGGCAACCATTGGACCGGGTCAGCCCAGGACGGAGCGGGGCCTAAAATCAGTGGCCAAGTTTCCTGGTGTAGCAGAATTTTTTTTAGAAAAGAAGTCAAATTGGGCAGGATGGCAGGCCCGTTTGCGGAATCCCCTATACCTTGTTTACGGATATCCCCTTTGGGTGTGGTGCCAAAGAAAAACTTGGAAAGTTTAGACTGATACATCACCTGTCATACTCGAACGGGCAATCAGTCATTGATGGTATTGACAAGAATCGGTCGTCAGTTTCATAGGCGTCGTTTGACTCGGCGACCGAGATAGTTAGAAGTCCAGGAGTCAGGTTATGATAGCATGGTGCATTATTTGGACAACTTCCTGTACGTGGGGTCCAAGGGGACAAGAAGTGTGGGCGCACCTGCTGGCCACATTCTCCAGAGTGGCGCATTCCTTTGGGCTTCCGTTGGCAGACCACAAGACTGAGGGTCCATCCACCTGCCTTAGCTTCGTGGGCATCTTGAAAAAATTCCCTGATGATGGAGTGCAGTTTACCATTGGAAAAAGTCAACGATTTAAGAGGCGAGTTGGCGGCGCTTGCAGGTGCGAGGAGGGTGTTTTTTCGTCGGCTCCAGTCTATTCTTGGAAAGCTCGCGTTCGCATGTAGAATGATTCCCATGGGGGGGAGTTTGTATCAAGCAGGCACACCACGTCGCAAAGACAACGGCATCTATAAGAGAGGACGCGGCGGTTTGGGTGGTGTTCTTGGTATCCTTCAATGGTAGGGCATTGATCCACAAGTGTAGACAGTCTAACATCCAGCTGGCCTTGTTTACCGACGCGTCTGGGGCTCACGGATTCGGTGCATATTTTCGTAAAAAATGGTGTGCAGCAGCATGGCCCGGAAAAATGGATTGAGGCTGGCCTAACCAAGAATTTTAGCTTTCCTGGAACTATTTCCTATCGTTGTCGCAGGATGTATGGTGAAGACATTAAGGATAGGCAAGTCATCTTTTCTCGGACAACATGGCAGTGGTCCACACAGGGAACAACATCATGTTGTCATTAAGACTGGGCATCAGGTATCTTCGACACTTAGTTCTGGCCTGCCTACGTTTGAACATATGTTTAGAGCATGTTTCGGGCAGGGATAACAATATAGCTGACGCACTGTCTCGTTTTCATTGGGGACGTTTCAGACAGCTGGCACCCCAAGCAGCAGCAACGGGGGAGCAGTTCCCGCTCACACTATGGGAGCTCAGAGCAGAGAGGTGGTGTCGTTGATCAGGAATTCATTGGCGCCATCAACATGGTCGGCATACAGGAAGGTGTGGTTTAAGTGGGGCTGACTTGATGCCGGCGGCAGGCGGTGAGGAGTGTGATGATCAGAGGTTAAGCATACTGCTGTGGTTCATACTGCAATGTAGGGATGCCGGTATGTCGGCGGCATCAGTGGCCAGTCAAGTAACTGCGTTAGCTTTTATGTTCAAGCTATCTGGGCAGAAGGACTTGACTAAGGAGTTTCTGGTAAGGAGGGTCCTGAAGGGACTGCAGAAGGGTCAGTCAGGTACAGACAAGGGGCATCCTGTCACATTTGTTGCGTATCTCTGTGGCACTGGAGGAGGTTTGCAACATGGCCTACGAGGCACTGCTGTTCCGTACAATTTTTCGCTAGCCTTCTTTGGAGCATTCAGGTTAGGCAAACTGGTTGCGGCTAGCAAGCACGGCCAGGGAGGCATGCAAGTGGAGGACGTATGGGTGGCAGGGTAGTGTTATGGTTAAGGAGGTCCAAGACAGACCAAGCGGATCATGGCAAGGAGATCATGCTGAGATGGGTAGGAATGGACTGTTGCCCAGTGGACTGGGTGAGCCGACCTTTGTTGCGGCGACCAGGTTTGCCCAGGCCGTTATTAATACACTTGGACGGGCTCGCCTTGTCGTGCTTCCAATTCTCTAAGGTTTTCAAAAGTTGTTTAGCAAGCTGGGACTATGTGAGGCTGAATTTGTAACTCACTCATTCCGCGTAGGGGCGGCAACGGAAGCAGCGGGCTTGGGACTTCTTGATGAGGTGCTTAAGAGGATTGGAAGGTGGCAATCGAGCAGTTTCAAGTTATACATTCAACTGGCTTAAGTTGATTACTAAGTTTGACATGACATTGCAGACCCTCGGAATCAACTCTGGTGATCGGGCACTCCTGCATATACTGGGCGGAGTGTTTTGCCATGAACTAGAAGGATGGTCTGCAGTTGAGTATGCCCAATGGGCAGGGAGCAGTGCGCTGGTTTGGTACGAGAGGAATGAGGTGGAGGCAAGCTAGTGGGTTGATGGACTCGTACACCCAGCGCTTTGGTCGGCCGGATATTGTGTTATTCTATGTGGGAAGAAATGACTTGGGATACATCCCTATCAAAAGGCTGGTGAGGGATATGAAGAGTGACATCAGTGTCTGGGTAGAGAGGTCCCCAGGAATAATCGTTATATGGTCAGAGATGGTAAAAAGGAGGGCGTGGAGAAACGCAAGGGACCCAGGTAGCCTTGACAGGGCCAGGCAGAAGGTGAACAAGCTGATGTCAAGCTTCATTAAAAAGATGGGATGGATATCTCTGCTCCATCATGATCTGGAGGAATCTAATGCGGATGCATTTTTCTTGGAAGATGGAGTACATCTAACGGAAATAGGCTTGGAGCTGCTTATGTTGAAGTTTAAGGTGGGGGTACAGCAGGCCTTAGCGATGGGGGAGAGCGACTCCGTAGAGGTTTCATCCGGAGTCGCCGTGGCGGGTGGGGGAGTTGCCTGGGCCAATGGTGAGAAAGGGCCGTCCCGACCCTGGGAAGGTGTGACGACGGCACAGAGGTTGACCTCTTGAGCGTGGGCTCAAGGGATGGGGTTACTGCCAAGCCTGGGGCTCCTCCCCCGTTGTAGTAAATTTACATATGCCATTTGCATATGATAACAATAAAACTCGCTGCGGCCAGTTGTACCTCCAACAGTTGTGTTGTGTCATTTTTGGGGGGGTCAGGGACTTTGGGTCTTGCCGGGTCATGTACTTTATGAATAAGACCAACTGCAGACAGCGCGCGCCACCCAAAGCTTCAGCAGAGACACAGAGGAGAAAGACACAGGGAAGGGACAGGGGGGAGATGGTGGAAAGAGACACATGGCAGAGAGACGAAGGAAAAGACACACAGGGGAGGGAAATAAGAAAAAACAAAAGACACAGGACAGGGAGAAGAGGGGGAAATAGACACAGGGGTCGGAGAGTGGAGAGAGGCTCGCTAAAGGTGCTCATTCCCAAACACAAAAGTTGCAGGTTGCTGATTCCTGCAATGAGCGGCAAAACCGTCTGCTCTCATCGCGAGGCCCGTAAAGTAGACGGGAGGAGAGGCTTGCAATGAGCGCCGAAGGTGCTCAGAGGGGGGAGAGCCTAGCAATGAGCACGGGCCCGCAAGTTAGAGGGGAGAGATCCTCGCAATGTGTGGCAAACAGCATTGACAGGCTTCAACTTTTATTGCCGTCATTTTTGACGGGTAAGTCGCTAGTCATATATATATGTGAATATAAATATGAATATATGAATGTGTGCGTATATATATGATGTGTATATGCGTGAGTGTATATATATATTGTGACAAGGATGGTCATATAACTCGATGGTTTCTTGAAAAAGGGACTGATATATAAATATGAATATATGAATGTGTGCGTATATATATGATGTGTATATGCGTGAGTGTATATATATATTGTGACAAGGATGGTCATATAACTCGATGGTTTCTTGAAAAAGGGACTGATACTGGCTTGAAATGCAGCAAATTGGTTTATTTGCAAATTACAAGTAACAACTGAGCAGTAACCCTGCTTAAAAAATAACGGAAATAAACATCTACTTAAACGAGCTGACTATAACTCAGGAACACCCTGACTACTCCTGTGCAGCTTATCTGCGACAGGGAAAAAACACTACAACACTGTGTCTTCCGGAAGGAGTAGCTTTCACACAATAGCGCCACCTAGTGGCCAGGATACAGTCAGTCTCTTATGTAGGTAGTAGTGCCACCTTGTGGCCTGGATACAAATAATCTCTTCTTACTTATATTGCCACCTTGTGGCCAGGATACACACCATCTCTTCTTACTTATATTGCCACCTTGTGGCCAGGATACACATAATCTCTTCTTACTTCTACTGCCACCTTGTGGTCAGGATACACATAATCTCTTCTTACTTATTCTGCCACCTTGTGACCAGGATACACATAATCTCTTCTTACTCCTACTGCCACCATGTGGTCAGGATACACATAATCTCTTCGTACTTCTACTGCCACCTTGTGGTCAGGATACACATAATCTCTTCTTACTTATTCTGCCACCTTGTGACCAGGATACACATAATCTCTTCTTACTCCTACTGCCACCATGTGGTCAGGATACACGTAATCTCTTCTTACTTCTACTGCCACCTTGTGGTCAGGATACACATAATCTCTTGTACATCTGGAAGTCTCTTTACACCGTCGCGGATGAAGTATAGGGCCCGCCCGTCTCTCCCGTATGCTTCACCCCAGGGACCCTTAAATATCACAACTCTACTTGCATTAACTTCATTCGACAAAACTCAGCCTCTTCCCTGGGGCATAATAAATCTTGGTACCTTCCTTCTGAGGCCTCTGTCAGCTTCACACACGCTAGGCCTTTAAGGCAACTCTGCCTGGGGAATCTCACTAATCCCTTCACACTTCTCTCTTCAAACTCAGCCTCTTCCCTGGGGCATAATACGTCTTGGTACCTTCCTTCTGAGGCCTCTGTCAGCTTCACACACACTAGGCCTTTAAGGCAACTCTGCCTGGGGATTCTCACTAATCCCTTCACACTTACTTGGCTTCCTAAGGCTGTATTCACTCTTCCAGCTCTAAGCGTCCTGCGCCTGCAAACAGCCCACACTTCCTGCTGTTGTCTCAGTACTCGCAGCCACAGTAAATCAGGTAAACTCTTACAGGCTTCCAAAACTCCCACTGTAACTCCACACAGGATCAGCCTCCACTCTGTGGTTTGCTTCTGGCAGCAGCACACAACCTGCCCAGAGCCTAGCCCGCCACACCCCCTTCCATGTCTGCTATCCAGGCTTTTAAAGGGAAGTTGCACCAATTCGGAGTTCTTCAGAAGTTTTAACTCCGTCACTCCTGTCAAGAACTCCATACTCCACTTGCTTGTCATATCATCTAAGGGGCAAACGGTCACACAATACTGTATATATATATATGAATATAAATATGAATATATGAATGTATGAATATAAATATGATGTGTGTGTATATATATATATATATATATATATATATATATAAATATATATATATATATATATACTAGCGACTTGCCCGTCAAAAAATGACGGCAATGTGATGTATATGTTTGTGAAGTTGTTTAGTTATTTAAATATATTTTTGACCCTTGTAAGTATTGTGATATGAACATGTATTTTTGTAAAATGTTGATGTAATGGTTTTTTAACATGAAATCTGTATCTGAAGAATTGTTCACTTTAATATACATAGAATCCAGAGGAAAGTAAAAAGTAAAAAGACTTTTTGAAACGTCCCGAATTTTAACATGAAGTTTAAAATATATGTAAGCAATAACCTTGAAAGTATATATTTTTAAAATTGAACTTTATTTTTTATGTAACTTTGGAAGTTTTCAAAACATTTGTCTAATTTTGAACATTATAAACAGGAACATAGTAAATACATTTTGTAACATAATGTTGAATTAAAAGTATTAACATTTGAATGTAAAAACAGTTTAACTTTTTTTTTATTATAATTAACTTTTTTATTGAAAGAATAAACAAATAGAACATCGTAAGTTCAGCAAATCATATAACAAATCTCTCAAGTATCAACAAGATATATCAAAAAGTTTCTTTCAAAGTTTTTCTTTTTTGGTTAGAAGAACACATGAACATGTAAAACATATATATAAAGTCACACAAGGTCTTGAACATATATACATTCCTCAAAGCAGACATGTGTCTAGGAGGTACAGTAAGGTGAAACCATAGATCAAACATCAGGTCAACCCATAAAAGTAGTTCACACGAACCTTATTGTGGACCTCGTAGAGTCCATAAGTCCCAGCAGGAGGCCCATCGACGGTATCTTTCATCAATTTCAGCTGAAAGTGAGCTCATAGCCCGAATGAACCTGATTTTGTGAAGTACTTCAATGTGAGTAGGGGAGGTAAGTTTCCAGTGTTTAGCTATGATGCATCTCGTGGCCAAAAATATCTGTGTTGTTAAACATTGTTCTGATTTGAATAGCCCCGTAATTGGAAGGCCTAGCAAAGCTTCCTCAGGCTTTTGTGTTACTGTTGTCCCCAAAAGTGTTTCTAATAGGTCGTATGTTGCTGTCCATATGGGTCTTATTTTCGGACACTCCCACAGCATGTGAATCAGTGTACCAGTGTCTGTGCAGCCCCTAAAACATGTGTCAGGGTGTGTTTTGTTCAGAAGATGGAGTCTTGCTGATGTAAGGTACCACCTCATTATTGTCTTAAAAGAGTTTTCTTTTAGTGTCACGTTTAGTGAAGAGGTATTGCTTGTTTTAGGATCTTATTCCATTGGCTGTCGTCTAGAGTTACCTGCAAGTCAGCCTCCCATGCAGTTTGGTAATGTGGTTTAACCCTGTTGGTGAGAGACACCATCTGATTGTAAATGATGGCTATATTGGCCTTACCTCCGGGATTGTTGATACAGCATTTCTCAAAGGGAGATTTGGTGTGATATTTGTTGATTTTCGTAGAGTGTGTTAGTGTCTCATTAATTGCCATCAGATTAAGCCACTCTCTATGTGGCACCTGAATTATGTCAGTGATAATTGACGATGTGTTGCTTTGTGAGGTCACCCAGGTATCTGCCACAATTGTTATTTTGTTCTTTATCCACCATTTCATCTGGGTAAATTTATTGAGGTGCTGACCTTTGTGTGATTGCCATAGTGGAATCAAGCCAGAGCCCACGCTCAGGAGGTCAGGTCTTTCCATAATTTCAAAGAGTGGCTTATACAAATTGGTAACTCTCCTGTTCGTAGGTCCCGACCTAAGCTAAGCCATAAAACCTGCGATAGTACCCAATGCTTGTCTTCTAGAAGTTGCCTCTCTATGTCTGCCCACACCGGTATGGCCTCTTTTTTAAACCAGGTCGTGGTTTGAGCTAATCTAGTGGCCTTATAATACTTGATTAGATCAGGGAAGGCTAGCCCCCCTTTCTGTTTAGGCGCACACATTGTGGTTCTATTAATTCTTGGTTTCTTGTTATTCCATGCGAACTTAAAAAGTGTTTTTTGCAACACTCTAAGGTCGGGTAACCTGATCGGGGTTGGGATTGTCCTAAATAGGTATAATAATTTGGGAATCACATTCATCTTGATGGAATTTATTCTGCCCAACCATGAGATGTTAAGGAAGGACCACTTGGAGATATCTGCCTTGATTCTGTTAAAGACAGGAGGAAAATTTGCCTCGTATACCAACGCTATAGACCGCGGAATATGAATACCCAAATAAGTTATCTGTTTGGGTGCCCATTTTATGGGAAAGCTGTTTTCTAAGTTCTGTTTCACCGTTTGGGGTAGTGTAATGTTGAGGGCTATGCTCTTGTTAGTGTTGATTTTGAACCCTGACACTCTGCCAAAGTCTGTGAGCAATTGGAATAAATTAGGCAGGCTTGGTATTGGATCTGTAAGTGACAGCATGATATCGTCTGCAAAAAGGTTGAGCTTATGCTCATTAGGGCCAATCTGCACTCCTTTAATGTTTGGACAATTTCTAACTGCCGCTGCCAATGGTTCAAGACTAAGGGCGAAGAGCAAGGGGGAGAGTCGGCAGCCCTGTCTAGTTCCCCTAGTAATATTAAATTGTTTGGACACAAATCCCTGATATATAATACATGCTCTGGGATCGCTGTATAAAGGCATAATGCCCTTCAAAAAGCCGTCCCCCAGACCAAACTTCGCCAATGTTTTCCACATAAAAGTCCAGTCTATCCTATCAAATGCCTTTTCGGCGTCTAAAGATAGGAGCATTAGCGGTATATCCTCTCTGGTAGCCAAGTCTATCAGGTTAAAGATTCTCCTGGTGTTGTCGGGTGCTTCTCTACCTGAGATGAAGCCTACCTGGTCCGGATGGATCACGTCCGGCAACAATGGGGCCAATCTGTTTGCCATTATTTTGGAATATAGTTTGAGGTCCGTGTTGATCAAAGAGATCGGTCTATAACTACCGCACTGTGCTGGGTCTTTCCCCTCTTTGGGTATTACGATAATTTTAGCCTCTAGAAATTCTGGTCTGAATGAAGAACCAGAAAGGAAACTGTTAAATAATTCTTGGAGGTGCGGTAGCAAGAGATCGATGTATTGTTTATAATAAAAATTTGTGAATCCATCCGGACCAGGTGCTGCATGTGATCTCGTGGCCTTAATAGCCTGTTTAATTTCCTCAGCAGTTATGGGGTCTGCTAGGGTCTCTGCCTGTGATTCCTCAATTTGTGGCAGCTGAATCCCAGAAAGAAATTCATCAATTTGTGATTTGTGAGAGTAGGATCCTGAGTGAGAGGGGGCGGAATACAGTTCTGTATAAAATTGTCGAAAGACATCAGCAATCTGGTCTGGTTTAGAGACCGGGCCTTTCCCTTTAGTAAATATCTTTGGGATGAATGAGTCCGCCCTCTGTGCTTTAAGCTTTCTGGCCAACATACTGTCAGGTTTATTGGTGCTCATAAAGAAGCTGGCCTGCGTACGTTGTAGCATGGAGACCACCTTCTTCCTGAGCACAAAACAGTTTAACTTTAAATTAATCAGTATTAACATGCAATTTGTATCAGAATAATTGTTAAGTGTAATATACATTGAATGTAGAGGAAGGCTGTGATGGTTTGCCCCCAGAAGCCAGTGTGGACGCAGCGTTAGGAAGAGGACTAATCCCTGAGACATTATTATTTACACCAGGAGCTACGGAGTTAAGCTTGAGGTGTAATCAGGCCCAGCTGGAAGTTTCTTTAAAAGGCCTCCTGAAGCAACCAGCAGGGGGGTTTTCAGGCTGGGTGTGGACCCACAGTGCTCCAGAGAGAGACAGAGCACCAGAGACTGAGAAGCAAGTGTGCCAGAGCAGCAAGTGAAGCTGCCATTGTGGGATCAGGCTGTGTGACTACACCTGATTTAAAGGAGAACATTCGCTGCAAGCAGAAGAGGATCCATTGCAGCTAAGTGACTGGACTTAAAAGTACCACCCCTTTGTGATACAAAAGGTACTGTTTTTACCTGCAGGCCGATTAGCGGTCCCAGGGCTAGTCAGTGGCGTTCCTGCAAGTAAGTAAGCCTGTTTGAGTAGATGTTTATTTCATGCTGACCATAAGCTATGTTTATTTATATTATGCCAACCACTTATTAAAACCCGTGAAAGCATACAAAGGCTCCAGAGTCCTCCATAAAGAGCATAAAAAGTTGGATAAACAGAGCGTTGATCCCGCCAGAAGGGGGCGCTCTGCCACAGTTGGTGTCAGAAGTGGGATGCTAAATTGTCTGTATTAAGAAGACAGCCCACCTTACAAGATGTCCATGGAGGAACTAGTGAAAGCCCTGGTAGATGCCACTACACGCCAGAAAGTGGGCGGAGCTTGTCAGCAGGAATGGCAAAAAGTAATTGCAGCGGACGGAGCCCATTCTGCAAAAGAGGGTAAACTAAGAGGTGCTGCTGCATGTTTTGGAGAGGTCACAGAGAAGTGGCGGCGACAAGCAGAGGAGGGAATAATCTGCATGAGAGAGGCCACAGAGAAGTGGCAACGACAAGCAGAGGAGAGAATAATCGGCATGAGAGAGGCCACAGCTGCTCAGCAAGAGTACAATAGAAAGTGGGCCATCCAGTTAGCCCAGAGTGAAGCTATACTGGAAAAATATAGAAAAGATGCGGCCAGAGTTAGAGCCAATGAACTTCTTCTGACAGAGGATGATGATGTGATCATATACCTCACCATTTTTGAGAGAACAGCCATTAGAGAGGCGTGGCACAAGCGGTACTGGGTCAGCCTCATTGCCCCGTATATGACGGGCGAAGCTCAGAAAGCTTATCTGAGCTTGAATGAAGAAAAGAAAGAAAACTATGATGACCTCAAAGCTGAGATCCTTGCCAGAGTTGGAGTTACCCGGGATGTCAGAGCACAGAGAATCAGTACCCAGAATGAACAGAAGGCTTACTTTACAGCCAGCATAAAGGCGCTGGGGGTGCAACAAGCTAGCCGGAGAAGTGCTCCTATACTTCAACCACACGAGAAAGGTGCGACTGGCATGACAAGGAGAGATTTCCATCCAAATATTATGGACACCCCATTGGAGCTTGGCGTTCAGAAGTCATTTGATGATATTGTCAAAGATAGACAAGCAAGGAACTGGCGGGCTGACAGAGGAGCCGCCACAGAGACGGCAGGAGCCGCCACAGAGACGGCAGGAGCCGCCACAGAGACAGCAGAAGCCGCCACAGAGACGGCAGGAGCCGCCACAGAGACAGCAGAAGCTGCTGATGAGAATGCAGAGTGCACAAAAGAAACTGCAGAGACAGTAACAGATATTGCTGAGAAAGCAAAAGAGCCTGCTAGTGCAGACAGAATGGCCTTAGAGGAGGAGAAACGGCATTCTTTAAGGCTCCAAGGACAATTTAAAGTCAAGCTTGAGGAGCTTCAGATGAGAGAGCAGGAGATGAAGAAAGAAATGGAATCTGTTATCCAGTCCAAAAACAGGAAGGTTCAAGAGTTGCACAAGCAGCTACATGAAATGGAAGCAGAGAAAAATGTCTCCATGGATAACTTCTCACGTCAGAAGAGTGAGCTGGAATACAGTCGTGAGAAAGAGGAGAGACTGATTCTGAAACTGGAGACAGCAGCACACACAGTAAAAAGACTGGAAGAAGATATTGAATCGGAAAGAGCAGCCCATCAGGAGTCTAAGGTTAACTCTGAAGTTATCCAGTTGCGGATCCTGGACCTTGAGTCTTCACTTGAAGTGGAAAAGGCCAGCTGCTCGCAAAGTGCATCCGACTTAGAGATGATAAAAAACCAGTTCAGAGAAGTGGAAGCTGCTTATAACAGAGAAAAGAAACGGGCTGACCGCAATGCAGAAAAACTCAAGGAGTACACACTGTCCCAGACAGGACATATGACGCAGAGCATGGAGATGTGTCATACCAAACCAGACCAGCGAGAGGTAAAGATGATGCCATACTATATTCCTGAATGGCGGAGGATGCCTGCATTTGAGGACTACAGAGTGTCCTACAGGAATGAGAAACTGATGCCAATTTGGGAGCAGAGGAAGAATACTCCCAAGTCTAAGCTGGAAAACATGGGGGACATCCTGAAGATGGAAGGATTGACCCAGGAAGTAGCTGAAATCACTGCTAGGTGTACAGCCCTCCAAGTACAGATCACCAAGCTAGAACAAGAGAAGAGCTCCACCAATGCAGAACTAGAAACCCAGAGAGCCCGGTTTGATTCTGAGAAACTGCAGCTAGAGGGAATAATTACCAATCTGCAGACATCCCTTTCAGAGAACACTGTACAGAAGGAGAGACAAGACCAAGCGGCTAAAACTCAAGAGGAGCAGCTGATTTGTCAAATAACCATATTGAAACTGGAAATCTCCAAGCTGAAAACAGTATTAACGCAAAAGGACAAGGAGCTTGAGGGACTCCAATATCGGGTGGAAGATGAGAAGAGGCAGAAGGAGCAGGTGATTGAAGACATGCAAAGAAATGAAGAGTCATCAAGACAAAACATAGCTGGACTCAACCACCAAGTGGACAATCTAAGCAGTATATTGAAGCAAACTGAGGACAAGCTAGCAAAGTTCACCAGAAAACTGGAGAGCAAGGCCCAGCAGATGGTTCAGTTAAGGGTAGAGCACAATAAGGTGATTAGTGAGAGAGAGTCAACTCTTAATGTGTTTAATGAGTACAAATCCACAAAGGAACAAGAATTAAACTCTTTAAACCAAGCTGTTGAGATTCTGAAGAAAGGTCTTCAATCAAGTTTGGCCACATCCGAGGAGCTAAAAAAGGAAAAATCAGAGTTGGCAGATAAAGTGCAAGAACGGGATGCAACCATCCTTGGTTTAATTGCTAAATGCCAGAATCTGTACACTGAGAATGAGGCGCAAAGTAAGACTCACACAGCCACAATGGAGTCTCTAAAGACGCAATTAATTGAGAAGGACAACCAGTTACGGCTTTATGAACAGAGAATCTCTGGGAAGGAGGTAATGACAGAAGAAATCCTTCACCTAAAAGAACAATTGCTTGCTATGGAAGAGACTGTGAAAAATCTGAAAGATCTCTTAGAGAGTGACGTAAACCAAAGTCTACATAACCTCAAAAAGAACAGTAAGCTTTCAAGCTCAGAGAATTTAGAAAAATCCCCAGATCTTGAAAAATCAAACCAAAAAGTACTTTCAAAAGAAGAGCTGTGTAAGACCGATTCAAACAAAACCAGTGCCAAGGATGAAGAGACAGAGAAAAAGAAAGGCATTATTTCTGTCTCTAATAAAGAGAGAGCGAGTGTAGGCAAAGAAGCATCTAGTAAAGTTGAGAGTGGTGCAAAGCAAACTATGGAGTCAGCTGTGATAGATCAGCCAGAAGAAAGCAGGGAAACAAAGGTTTCACCAACCATAGCGGATCAGAGTGATACAGAGCAGCAACCTGAAACATCAACAAAAAAGGAGACAAAATCACTTGACACTGAAAAATCTTCTGAAACGGAGAAGAAAACAAGTACTTCAAAAAATAAACATAAAGATAAATTACTTCCCAACGAGAGCAAGCAGACTGACCGAGCAAACTCAGTAGTTGAGTCGCAATTGACAGAGGATGGAGCTGCAACTCCAGAAGTAGAGAAGTCTTCAAAATCAGAGAAGCAAGCTCCAGGTTTAAAAAGTAAACCTAGATCCAAGTTAGTACCTGAAGATGAAAACAGTGGAACAGAAGGGAAGGAAATGACATCGGAGAGGCAGAAAGATGGTCTCAAGTTGACAATCAGGGTCTCCAACAAGAGGAAGAGAGGTGACGCATTATTTGTGGTTTCCGCAGTTGCAAAAGCTGAGGAGCCTGAAGCAGAGGAAAGCATAGGCCGGACATTAGGACGGTCGCCGAGAATTTCACGTCCCTCTGTCAAGGCCGTTCAAGTCAAAGAACGTAAACCTGAAAAGAAACCCATTGATGAGGAGGACAAACCTTCTGCCCAGAAAGCAGAAAACAATTTGGAAGAATGGAAACATAAGAGTAAGGAACTCAAGGTAAATCTTTACAAGGATTATGTAAAAGAAACCGGTTGTGAGAGAAATGATACAACCAAATCGCTTTCTGCAGAATTATCTGAACTGCAGGTCCTATTAAAAGAAATTGAAGAAAAACAAACCAATGACCAACAAGTAATCCATAATGACCACTCTATTAAAGAAGAAAATTTAGAAAATGGTCATGAAAAGCTGGACGCCTTGGAGGCAAAGCTATTAGAGAAGTCACTAAAAGAAGAAATAAAATGGGTGAAGGCCGAGGATGCAGAAAATAAAAATGTTGTACAGGAATTCAGGATACAAGAGGCTACTAAGAGTTATACTAGCCTATCTGTTGGTCGTCAGCTGGACGTTACTAAACAGCTGGAGATATTCCAGGAAAAACAAGAGTCTGAGAGCTTCTTTCTAGCAAAGACAGAGAATATGCCTACTCTGCACAGAGAGAAAGATAAAGTACAGACCCAAGAGCAAGACGCAGCCGTGAGAGGGGGCCTAGCTTTGGAGTCTATAGCGGATCCTGGACCAGAACAGAAGCAAGGTGCTTGTATGAAGCTCATACGTTCTGGTGAGAATTGTCAGCCAGACAATAGGAGCACCTGGAATAGAGGGAGCAAGGAACAGAGGGAGGAAAAACAGCACAGGAAGTTGCTGTTGTTTAATGAAGTTGAAAGGGATGCTACTGATGAGCCTACAGGGGGAGAATTGGAAACCCTACAGAATGGACTGAGAAAGGAAGCACGACAATCTCAAGAGGTCACAAAATTTGGCCAAGAATTGTACTCGGCGAGGGCAGCTGACTCTCTGATATTTGAGCCCTACACTAAACCCCATCAGGTTGTAAGGAGGGAGCGACTGAGTGATCTGCTTGATACCCCAGGGAAGAGACGGTATGGAGAAGTGAGTTCTCATACAGTAGTACGACGAGTACTTTTGAAGGGTCCCTGGAGGAGGGCACTCGGAGTGATGAGCGGGCCGGTGTCCTACCCACGATGTGTGGGCAATGTCCCGGGCGGTGCGAAGAAGAGAGCGCTTCAAGATGAGAAAGCTGATAAAGCAGAAGCTTCAGCACTATTGGGAAGGTCTTACTGGCGCAAGAATGGCCGGACGGTAGGATGGTGGCATACACGGCCTCTCGGCGTTGTCGCTCAACCCTATGGTGTCGAGCTGAGGGGGAGGAGATGTGATGGTTTGCCCCCAGAAGCCAGTGTGGACGCAGCGTTAGGAAGAGGACTAATCCCTGAGACATTATTATTTACACCAGGAGCTACGGAGTTAAGCTTGAGGTGTAATCAGGCCCAGCTGGAAGTTTCTTTAAAAGGCCTCCTGAAGCAACCAGCAGGGGGGTTTTCAGGCTGGGTGTGGACCCACAGTGCTCCAGAGAGAGACAGAGCACCAGAGACTGAGAAGCAAGTGTGCCAGAGCAGCAAGTGAAGCTGCCATTGTGGGATCAGGCTGTGTGACTACACCTGATTTAAAGGAGAACATTCGCTGCAAGCAGAAGAGGATCCATTGCAGCTAAGTGACTGGACTTAAAGGTACCACCCCTTTGTGATACAAAAGGTACTGTTTTTACCTGCAGGCCGATTAGCGGTCCCAGGGCTAGTCAGTGGCGTTCCTGCAAGTAAGTAAGCCTGTTTGAGTAGATGTTTATTTCATGCTGACCATAAGCTATGTTTATTTATATTATGCCAACCACTTATTAAAACGCGTGAAAGCATACAAAGGCTCCAGAGTCCTCCATAAAGAGCATAAAAAGTTGGATAAACAGAGCGTTGATCCCGCCAGAAGGGGGCGCTCTGCCACAAAGGCATACAGTAAAAACTCTCCTTAAACCGTAACTAATGAAAGTAATTCCTTACTGACCACATAAACTGGCGATAAACATTAATGTAGGTAGTAATCTTAAGATAACAGAATATTTACATTGTGACTTAAAAGGTGCTTGAGCTCTTAACATGAACTTTGTAATATGTTGAATGAAATAACTTGAAAATATTGTTTTTAAACTTGTAACATTAGAAACATTAACATAGTGACTTAACATTGTAACATAATTTTTAATAGAAATGCAAGGCAAGTATTTTGTGAGGCGAATTATCCATAAACATGACTTCCATTAATTATGACTGAATTAAACAACAAATTGTTATGTATTTTTGAATGTTTTTCCAAAATGTTTGCATGGCTTTAGTTTGTATCCTGCAAAGTTATAGTACTTCATAGTAGACAATGTTTTTAGTAAAAATACGTCCATCGTCTAATAAATCACCTTGACTTTCATTTTTTTCAATGTAAACTTTAATAGCCTGTGGATTTTTGCACCGTGACAATGCAACGTACAATTGACCATGTGCAAATACTGGTTCTTCCCAAAAAATACCCACAGATTTGAAAGGTTGACCTTGTGATTTATTAATGGTCATGGCAAATGCCATAATAATGGGAAATTGTCTTCTTTGAAGTATAAAAGGGAGACTACTTTCACTTGGTGCTAAATCTATTCTTGGTATGAAAACTCTCTCTCCTTTATGGGTCCCAGTTAAAATTTCAGCATCTATAAAATGGTCCCTTAATTGTTGAACAATTAATCTTGTGCCATTGCATAGGCCTTTTTTGGGGTTCATATTTCGCAGTAACATGATAATTGCACCTTTCTTTAGCTGCAAAATATGTGGTGGCATTCCAGAAGGAGTTAGAGAGTTTATGAATTCAGTCGAAAAGTTAGCCTGACTTTCATTGTCATCAGCAAGTACAGAATCAGCACTGTGATAATTTCTTTGTGGTGCATTATTTTTTTTTAAGATTTCATTATTGAGGATTAATGCATCTTTATTTTTACACGTCAGTATGACTTGGTTGGCAAGCTCGGAATATTCTTCGTTATTGGGTCCCAGTTAAAATTTCAGCATCTATAAAATGGTCCCTTAATTGTTGAACAATTAATCTTGTGCCATTGCATAGGCCTTTTTTGGGGTTCATATTTCGCAGTAACATGATAATTGCACCTTTCTTTAGCTGCAAAATATGTGGTGGCATTCCAGAAGTAGTTAGAGAGTTTATGAATTCAGTCGAAAAGTTAGCCTGACTTTCATTGTCATCAGCAAGTACAGAATCAGCACTGTGATAATTTCTTTGTGGTGCATTATTTTTTTTTAAGATTTCATTATTGAGGATTAATGCATCTTTATTTTTACACGTCAGTATGACTTGGTTGGCAAGCTCGGAATATTCTTCGTTATTGATGCTCCCTTCAAATATAGCCCATATAATATCTTGTTGACAAATTATCTGAGGTGGGATCTATACAGTGTCGTCAGCTAAATGTAGTATTTTTTCTGTTCTGCCTTCTCCAATTTTAATAAGCCAATCATTGAAATCATTTTGTCCTTCTGATCTCATATTTTGTTGCAGTTGAAGATGGGTAAAATGTTTCCATACTGTGCTTGACTTGATACAGGTTTCGATAATGTCAGTTCGATTTCCATGTACAACAACAGGTAATGTTTGTCTAAAATCGCCACCCAACAACATTACCTTTCCACCAAATGGAAAAATATTATCCATGACTTCACGAAGCAAACGGTCAATACATTGGAGGGCATAGCATGACATCATTGTGGCCTCATCTATTATAATTAATTTACATTTCTTAAATTTCTTTGCTTGTAAGGATGTCATGCGAATATCTGACACAGAATTTTCTAAAATAGGCACTGGCAGTTTAAATCCACTATGAACAGTTCTTCCACCTTCTAATAAAAGTGCAGCAATTCCAGTAGTGGCAAACACCATTGCTATTTGTCCTTGTGCTCGTACTGAACTCATTAATAAATTGTACAAATAGGTTTTTCCTGATTCGCCAGGTCCATCCAGATAGAAATAACGCTCTGTCACCATGTCATCATCTATTGCATTTTTAATGGCATGAAATGCTTGCAATTGTAGTGTATTTAAAGTTGCAAGTCTTTCTTGTGTTCTTTCTGCTTGTAGTTGAATGTCATAGTCTTCAAAGTTTATGTCATCTATAAGACCTGGATCAGGCAAATTAAAACTTGCACAACTTAATCCATGAGTTAAAAATACTTCTTGGATTTCCATTAATGCTTTTAAGTGTGCAATGGGTTCATTGTATCGTCGCATAAAGTCTTCAGCCATATTACCTTTAAAAGTCTCCCACAAAGCTAATGCATTTGGAGCATTTGAGAATATACAAATAAAAGCAAATTGTTCTCTCATCTGTCGTGGCATTTGACATTGTGCTGCTTCTTCTAAACATCTTTCCCACTCTGTATCATCAGCGAGTAAGTTTCTATGTCTTGCAGCTAAATGGAAGGATTCATATACAATGTTATTAACAGTTCTTAATTGTTCAAAACTTTGTGCTCCTGGAACATTTAAAAGTAATATCCGTAAGCAAAAACGTTCAACATCTCTTGGACTGACTGTGTAAATTTGTGGAATTATTTTATTGCCTCTGGTTTTTCTTGGTCTCCATAATCCATTCACAAAAACATAGTGATATGGAATTTCAATATATAAGTATTGTGTTGCTTGAGCATCATTTGAATTTAATACAAACCATGCAGTTAGTTTAGTGTGACGATCTTCACTTTGGGCCAATGCATTCATTTAATTTCCAGCATGGAAATAGACTAAATGTCGTTGTGGCAAATGTACTGCTAATCTATATACTGCATGTGATCTATCATGCATTTCAAATTTTAAAAGCCGCCACATAGCTTCTGGTGCACTGACATAGCGAGCATCTACATGAGATGCAAGTTCATCATGTACTAACTCACTACATTCAGGGTTGTCTGCACTTTTGACGACTACAGTAGCTGCATCATAGCCTTTGTAAATATATTTGTAGACATAATTAATGGATTTGATGGAAGTGCAGGCTTCTACGTTGATGTGGGCGTTGTACTTCATGAGTAAATGTGGATTGTAGGGTACTACATATCTATTGTCCACTTTTTTTCCACGAATAATGGCACTATCTCCTTCTCTTCTTTTATAAAGTGGATATCCATCACAATTTGCATATGTTTTGTCTCTATAATCTTTTGGAAAATCTTTTGAACATTTATTATTTTCCATACATGGTGATTGTGGATTAAGGTCTCCACAGGGTCCATGAATCATGCGATGAGTAACAATCTCATATAGTCTACCATATAGTTCTGGATCTGGTAGTTCAGCAACTATGACTGCATCCACTTTGTCCGAAGTATCTAATTTATCTTTCTCTTGAAGTATTATGAGAAGATGTGCATGTGGAAGGCCTCTTTTTTGAAATTCAATGGTATATACATAAGCAAGACATTTGCCAAATAACTGATTTATAGTGAAGTCACGTATTAATTCATTTAATTTGATCTTAAAAACTCTGGCTACTAAATCTGGTCGATCTGAAGCACTTTGTCCAAGAAGTAGATTTTGATTAATTTCTGGCCATTGTGGATTACATGTAAATGTCACAAATAAATCTGGTTTTCCAAATTTTGTCACAATATCCATAGCATCATTGTATCTTTCTCTCATATTTCGAGGAGATCCTTGAAAGGAAGATGGTAAAATGATGGCTTTGCCAGCTGTCATGTCTCTGCTTGTAGCCACGTCAGCAACATAGTCCATGAGTCCGCAATATTGTTCTACACGTAGTTTATCTTGTTGATATTTTATAAAGTTTAAATTATTTGCCTCAACTTGCAAATATGAATCAATAATCCATTGTTGTGTTAGTTTTCCACCACATAAAATTGGATTAAATTCATCTCGAATGGCAATTTAGGCTACTTTAAATTCAAGCATAGAAACATTATTTCAGATTCTGGCTTTAGCATTTGGGTAACTGGGAAGGGTTAATTTTGGTTGCCAACCTGCTTCTCCATGTGGGAAAAAGATGGGATATGTCATTGGATCTAAATTTGGACTTAAGATATTAATATTAATAAATGGTTGCTCCTCATTTCTGGGATATACTCTAATGTCTCTTTGAAATGGTGGTTCTCCTTCATCATTCTGAAATACCATTGCAACTTCATTTGATGTTGGCAAGTTATAACGACGTTTATCAGTATGTCTGTCTCTTTTAAGCACCATATTAACCTTTGGCATGGGTAATTGATGTCTTTGTGCATGAAGTTGTTGTTCATTTTCTACTTCTGCCAATTTTTTGTATGCTTTACTGTAGGGATTGTTGTCCATAATGTTATTTAGCTCTATGAAAACACTGGGTAAGCATTTTTTATTTTCTTCCATCTGCATACGTTGGTCAACAGCTTCCATTGTATCTAGGACATATAGTTGAGCAAATTTTCTTTGCTCTCCTTGCTCTGGATGTAAATGTGAAGTCTGATGATAAATTTGTCCTTGGACTTTAAAACAGTAAGGACCATGTCCTGGTACATTAGCAGCCAATGTTGCCCCCATAGATGCAAATGATATGGCACTATTGTAGGATCTTATGTTTGTCTTAAAATTTTTGTAATTTGGAAAAGTAGGTTCAGTCATAATATTTTGTAAATAGCTTGGAAATTGTTTCCTTTCTGGAAGTTTGAACTTGCCTTTTTGACAACAACTAATAAATTGTCCATCTCTGGGTCTCTCCTGTTTAAAATAATAAGCCTCACAAAATTGACATTGAGTACTCATGTCCCCACAACTATGAACCTCTACTGCTAAAGACTTGAGTAAAGGACAATTTGCAAAGCATATCGGATGTTGACTTTCATATTCATCAGGTGAAAAGTCATGAAATGTTTCAACAACAGGTTCTAAATGTTTAGTTTTTTTCGTGGCTTTTCTTGGTATATGTTGTCCTTGTTTTGTTGAAATGTCCTGTAAGTTTTTAGTAAGAGTTTGTAAATGCTTTGTTTTTGTAGTTGCTTTTTTTGGTGTGTCTTGACTGGTATCTTGTAAAATGTCATCTGATGTTTGAGGAACAGTTTGTAAATGCTTTATTATCTTTTTATTTTTTTTTGTTGTATCTTTCATTTTTGCAGCTGATATTCTTTTATTTGCAAGTCTTTTGCGTTCTTTTTCTCATCAAATTTCTTTCTCATCAGGTGTCTGCTGGGCGGCCCATCTCTCTTGTCTTTCTCTAGTTTGACGTCTTTTCTTCTCTTCTTTGGTCTCGTTATCAGCCATATTAATCTGTAAAGGAAAATAAATAAATGTAATTGTGTATATTTTAATTTGTAATTCCTGTTAAAGATTATTGTGCACAATTGGTGAAATAAAAGGCAAATCATTAATGTATCAGTTATATTTAGTTAAAATTCTAATTCCTGTCCTCACTGGCTAAGAATTTGGCCAATGGAATACTGCTGTAAATAAGCATGTAACATATTTTTTTAAAATAATGGTTTTATTTATTAAAAACGTTGTTTGTGGATAGATATTTACCACTGCAAAACTTATTTGCTAAAAAAAAAATTAATGTGGTTATTGAGCTATGTATTGCATAGTGGCAATTTAAATAGAATAAGGGAGATAGTAAATTTATTTTTTTATTTTTCTGTTGACATGGATGCAACTGAAAGCAGTTTCTTTAGTTTTCTACTTTAGTACTTATTATACTGTACCTTGGTTGAAGTGTGATTTAAATCCGAATGTTTGTTGGTCCTCGGTTGAAAATCGTTGTCCAATGGTGTGGTCCTCTGTTGGAAGTCCTCGTCCGATGGTGTGGTCCTGTGTGTAAAATCCTGGTCCTATGGTCTGGTCCTCTGTTGAAAGTTCTGGTCCGATGGTGTGGTCCTGTGGCGATAGCCCTCGTCCGATGTTGTGGTCCTGTGGCGATAGCCCTCGTCCGATGTTGTGGTCCTTTGGTGAAAGTCCTCGTCCGATGGTCTGGTCCTGTGTTGAAATTCCTCGTCCGCTGGTCTGGTCCTGTGTTGAAAGTCCTCGTCCGATGGTCTGGTCCTGTGGAGAAAGTCCTCGTCCGATTGTCTTCACGCAGTATCTGTTGTAATATAAAATAGAAAATGTTGTTTGAGTAAAAAATGTATGAATTTGGCTGTATTGTATCAGTTATGGTTATTTTTTTCAATTTTTTTTTTTTTTACTTTCTGTACAATCCCACGACTTTTGTTATTCTTATTTAAGGTTCTTAGTAAGGCTTGTGGGTTGTGAATTATTAAATAAGAATATGAATTTATTTTGCTATGTGTTTATGTTAGTTTTTGTACAATCCTGTTTTGTGCGCACCACTTGTGGTATACTTATTTAACCTATATTGGGATGGTTATAGTTTGTGAAACATGAAATAATATAATTAATGTAGTTTGCTATGTGTTTGTGTTAGTTTTTTACAATCCTGTTTTGTGCGCACCACTTTTGCAAAAGTTATTTATTCTTGATTGTACTGGTTTTAGGTTGTTAAACATTAAAGAAGAATGTTAATGTAGTTTCCTATGTGTTTGTGTGATTTTTTGTACAATGCTATTAGGTGCGCAACACTTTTGTTATTCTTATTTAGGCTTCTTTGTAAGGCTTATAGGTTGTTAAACATTGAATAAAAAAGTTAATTTATTTTGCTATGTGTTTGTGTGAGTTTGTTCCAATTCTGTTTTGTGTGTAGCAGTTTGGGTCTCATTCAATTGCGATTTGGCTAATTGAATCGTGCCCTAAATAAGCACATAGCATATTTTTTTAAAGAAGTTTTTAGTCAGTGAAAAACTTTCTTTTGGATAGATTTTTAGTAACTAAAAACTTCTTTAAAAAAAATGTTATGTTCTTATTTAGAGCCCTATTCAATTGGGCAAATTGCAATTGAATGAGAGCCTTTGTGTGTACCATATGTTGCATAGTTTGCCCCTCATTGAATTGCATTTTTTACAATGTAATAGTACTCTAAGGCCGTCATTGAATTGCAATTTTGAAAATTGAATAGAGTTCTAAATAAGCACATCACATATATTTGTTAAAGAAGTTTTTAGTTATTAAGCATCTATCCAAAAGCAAGGTTTTCACTAACGAAAAAGTTCTTTAAAAAATATATGTTATGTGATTATTTGGATCCCTATAGAATTAGCAAAATGGCAATTGAATAAGGGCCTAAAAGTGCTTATTTATAGCCATATTAAATTGTCCAAAATAGCAATTGAATGAGGGCCTTTGGTTACTGCATTTGTTATATTGTCAGCTCCTCATTCAATTGTGTTTTGGCCAATGGAATAGAGCTCAATATCACCACAGAGCATTTTTATTTACCGAATTTTGTATTTAGTGAACTTGTATCCAAAAGCAACGTGTTCACTAAATAAAAAGTTCCTTTAAAAAATATGCTCTGTGCTTATATAGAGCCCTATTGAAATGGGCAAATCACATTTGAGTGAGGCCCTTGGCCATTAAACATATATAGGTCCTCATTGAATTGCAATTTTGCCAATTGAAGAGGGCTCTATATAAGCACATAACATATTTATTGAGCGAAGTTTTTAGTTATTGAAGACCTTGATTGTGGTTAGAAGTTCAGTAACTAAAAAGTTCTGTATAAAAAATATGTAATGTGCTTATATAGAGCCCTATTCAATTGAGCAAGTCGCAATTGAATGAGGCTCATGGTTCTTTCTTTTTTATACTTAATACTTTACCTTGATTGAAGTGTCGAATGACAGAGGGTCCCCTCCTGCCAATCTTAATCCGCCGGTCTTCTTGTAGTGTCTGTTTGAAAAAGAAAGTGAAATAGTTATTTGTATATTTATAATTTTTCATCTAGCAAAGCATGGCCTTTTGAGCATGTAATGTCTTGTTGTATCTTACCTCTTCTTCTTTGTTGGTGTTCTTTAAAAGGGATTGTGCTTCACAGTGCACGGTGCAAATTGTTGAGTGACGCTGTTGATGCAGAGTCTGTTTGAATATTAAAAGAAATAGAAAGATTCAGCTTTATATGATCTATTGAATTGCAGTAAATTAATGTCATTTAAATATACTTCTGTAATTATTTTCAATTGACCTTATTTTTTGGTGGGGGCTACACACATATGTCACATACATGAAGCACATTCCATAGTTTAATGTAATTATTTTGTGTGCGTGTGACATATCACTATACATGAATCATATTTAAATCGTTAAATTAACCTTATATTTTTTTTTTCCAAAACACATAAATGTCTGTGTGTCACATGTCACTATACATTATACACATATATGTCCGTGTCACATGTCACTATGCAGGGGCAATACACATAAATGTGCGTGTCACATGTCACTATACATTATACACATACATGTCCGTGTCACATGTCACTATGAAGGGGCAATACACATAAATGTGCGTGTCACATGTCACTATGAAGGGGCAATACACATAAATGTGTGTGTCACATGTCAATATACATGATACACATATATGTCCGTGTCACATGTCACTATGAAGGGGCAATACACATAAATGTGTGTGTCACATGTCAATATACATGATACACATATATGTCCGTGTCACATGTCACTATGCAGGGGCAATACACATAAATGTGCGTGTCACATGTCACTATACATTCTATACATATATGTGCGTGTCACATGTCACTATACATTATAGACATATATGTGCGTGTCAGATGTCACTATACATTATAGACATATAGTTGCGTGTCACATGTCACTATACATAAACCTCTGTTTAATATAGAATTATGTTTTTTTGTTGTTTTGTTAAATGAACCGTATTTTTTTTGTGAGCCTACACACATAAATGTGCCATATATGTCACTACATAAATCCTAGTTTATTTTTTTATTTTTTTGACCTGTCCTGATAATAAAATGTTATATATTATAGCTTACCTCTCAGTTGTAATTTGCACAATGTAAAGTAGTAAATTAGTAAATAATTGTCTTCTCAAGTAAAAGCAGCAGTTATCTCAGAAGTCACTCTGTTCATCACCTGAGGAGAAATGTATTTTTTTGTGTGAAATAGGCAGTATTTATAAACTTGTAGAAAGTTCTGGAAAGTGAGACCGTTAGAACGCAATACGCATGCGCTATTTGCGTTCCAGCTTACAATGTGCGTTCCATCCGCCATTTTCTGCGTATTACTGTTCAAAATGGTGTTTAATATGATTGTGATACGTTACGCATAGTATGTGTTTCATTATTGCAAGTAAGTGTAGTGTAGTTACGTCTGAAGCCTCGTTTTCGTTTTGTTCGTCCGCCATTTTTTCTCTCGCTTAGCGATGATATTAGTGTCTAAAGTGTTTTATTTTGATTTAAATGTAGATGTAACTTGTTTTTTTGAGGTGCTGGATGGTTCCTCTTGCTGTAGGTAAGCTTGTTATGTGTTTGTTGTGTGTCTTTCTTAAGTTTTAAATGTTTGTATGTCGGCGTGTTGCGTCCGATGTTTGCGAGGTCGTAATGTGTGGTAACGTGTCTCGTATGGTGTTTGCGTGTGTAGCCTCGTTTTCGTTTTATTCGTCGGCCATTTTGTGTGTCGCATAGCAAATTATTTAGTGTCTAAACTCTTTTATTTTGAGTGCAATTAAGTTGTAAGTTGCATTTTTGAGGTCCTGGGTGCTTCCTGTTTCTGTAGGTAAGGTTTTTATGTATGTGCTGTGTGTATGTATTGTGTTTTTAATTTTGTAATGTTCGCGAGTTGCGTCCTAGTGTTGCGAGGCCGTAATGTGTGTGAACGTGTTTCGTATGTTGTTTGCGAGTGTCGTAATGTGTGTGTCGTGCTCTTTGGGTTGCGACGTGAACTTTGCGAGATTCGCAGTTCTTTGGGTTGGGAATTTGTTTTGTGAATTTTGCAAGGGTCGCAGTTGCTGCAACTGAAGCCCTCGCTTTGCGAGGGTCCTCAGTTGCTGGCAAGGAGCGCCGCAGGCGCTCCATGCCAGCAACTGAGAACCTGGCACAGTGCCCTCACTTTGCGAGGGCCGCGGGCTCGCTACGCGAGCCCGCAGCGTTAGCAACAACTCGAACGCTCACAACTATATATGTGATATATATATATATACAGTGGATATAAAAAGTCTACACACCCCAGTTAAAATGTCAGGTTTCTGTGCTGTAAAAACATGAAACAAAGATAAATCATTTCAGAACATTTTCCACCTTTAATGTGACCTATAAACTGTACAAATCAATTGAAAAACAAACTGAAATCTTTTAGGTGGAGGGAAGAAAAAAAAAAAGAAAAATAATGTGGTTGCATAAGTCTGCACACCCTCTTATAACTGGGGATGTAGCTATGTTCAGAATTAAGCAATCACATTCCAAATCGTGTTAAATAGGAGTCAGCATACACCTACCATTATTTAAAGTGCCTCTGATTAACCCCAAATAAAGTTCAGCTGCTCTAGTTGGTCTTTCCTGAAATTTTCTTAGTCGCATCTCACAGCAAAAGCCATGGTCCACAGAGAGCTTCCAAAGCAACAGAGAGATCTCATTGTTAAAAGGTATCAGTCAGGAGAAGGGTACAAAAGAATTTCCAAGACATTAGCTATAACATGGAACACAGTGAAGACAAACATTATCAAGTAGAGAAAATATGGCACAACAGTGACATTACCAAGAACTGGAGCTCCCTCCAAAATTAATGAAAAGACGAGAAGAAAACTGGTCTGGGAGGCTACCAAGAGGCCTACAGCAACATTAAAGGAGCTGCAGGAATATCTGGCAAGTACTGGCAGTGTGGTACATGTGACAACAATCTCCCGTATTCTTCATATGTCTGGGCTATGGGGTAGAGTGGCAAGACGAAAGCCTTTTCTTACGAAGAAAAACATCCAAGCCAGGCTACATTTTGCAAAAACACATCTGAAGTTTCCCAAAAGCACGTGGGAAAAGGTTTTATGGTCTGATGAAACCAAGGTTGAACTTTTTGGCCATAATTCCAAAAGATATGTTTGGCGCAAAAACAACACTGCACATCACCAAAAGAACACCATACCCACCGTGAAGCATGGTGGTGGCAGCATCATGCTTTGGGGCTGTTTTTCTTCAGCTGGAACTGGGGCCTTAGTTAAGATAGAGGGAATTATGAACAGTTCCAAATACCAGTCAATATTGGCACAAAACCTTCAGGCTTCTGCTAGAAAGCTGAACATGAAGAGGAACTTCATCTTTCAGCATGACAACGACCCAAAGCATACATCCAAATGAACAAAGGAATGGCTTCACCAGAAGAAGATTAAAGTTTTGGAATGGCCCAGCCAGAGCCCAGACCTGAATCTGATTGAAAATCTGTGGGGTGATCTGAAGAGGGCTGTGCACAGGAGATGCCCTCGCAATCTGACAGATTTGGAGTGTTTTTGCAAAGAAGAGCGGGCAAATCTTGCCAAGTCAAAATGTGCCATGCTGATAGACTCATACCCAAAAAGACTGAGTGCTAAAATAATATCAAAAGGTGCTTCAACAAAGTATTAGTTTAAGGGTGTGCATACTTATGCAACCATATTATTTTATTTTTTATTTTTCTTCCCGTCACCTAAAAGATTTCAGTTTGTTTTTCAATTGAGTTGTACAGTTTATAGGTCACATTAAAGGTGGAAAAAGTTCTGAAATGATTTATCTTTGTCTCATTTATTTACAGCACAGAAACCTGACATTTTTTATATATATATTGTGATCATTTGCTCCTCGGAAGTGATGACAAGCAAGTGGAGTGTGAGTTCTTGTCAGAAGTGAAGGAGTTAACACTTCTGAAGAACTCCTAATTGGAGCAACTCCCCTTTAAAAGACTGGAAAGCAGACATGGAAAGGGGGAGGAGGGGCTGACTAGGCCCTAGGCAGCTGTGCTGCTGAGAGGAACAAGCACAGAGTGGAAGGTGATCTGCTGTGGAAATACAGTGAAGTTGTGAACTACCCTGTCAAGGATCACCAAGTGACTGTTACTGGGAGAACGGGGACTACAGCAAGTTGTATGAGCTGGAAGATTGACTTCAGACTCAGGAGGAGAAGTCACAAGGAAGCCAAGTAAGTGAAGGGAATAAGTGAGGATTCCCAGGCAGAGTTTTGCCTTAAAGGCCTAGGCACGGTTGTTGCTGAAGTATTATGCCCCAGGGAAGAAGTGAAGATAAAGAGAAGTGAATACAAGTGAGTTTGTGTATGCAAGGGTCCCTGGGGTGAAGCATACGGGAGAGACGGGCGGGCCCTATGCTTCACCCGCAACCGTGTCCCAGAGAAGAGAGCTGTGTCCCAGAGAGGAGCGCTGTGTCCCAGAGAGGAGCGCTGTGTCCGAGAGAGGAGCGCTGTGTCCGAGAGAGGAGCGCTGTGTCCGAGAGAGGAGCGCTGTGTCCGAGAGAGGAGCGCTGTGTCCGAGAGAGGAGCGCTGTGTCCGAGAGAGGAGCGCTGTGTCCGAGAGAGGAGCGCTGTGTCCGAGAGTGGAGCGCTGTGTCCGAGAGTGGAGCGCTGTGTCCGAGAGTGGAGCGCTGTGTCCGAGAGTGGAGCGCTGTGTCCGAGAGTGGAGCGCTGTGTCCGAGAGAGGAGCGCTGTGTCCGAGAGAGGAGCGCTGTGTCCCAGAGAGGAGCGCTGTGTCCCAGAGAGGAGCGCTGTGTCCCCGAGAGGAGAGCTGTGTCCCACAGAGCGAGGAGCTAGAGAGGAGACCTGTGTCCCACAGAGCGGAGCTGTGACCCAGAATGGAGCGGGGTCCCAGAGGTTGCTGAAGAGGGCGACCTAATCTCGCTGGGACCCTCACCTGTAACTGTTTATTTCCTGGCCACAAGGTGGCACTACCCCAGTTAAAGGACTGTTTTCAAGCTGACCACCAGGTGGCAGACTACCCAAGTTAAAGGACTGTCTACAACCTGGCCACAAGGTGACATTCTCCCACCTCGCGGAGAAGTAATTGTTTTTTTTTAAGCCGAGCTACGGCTACCGCTGTTTTCTTTCTTCAAATAAACCTATTTGCTGCACTTTCATGCTGGTATCAGCCCTTCATTCCAGAAACCACCGCTATATGCAGCCATCCTGATCACACTGGTGTCATTTGTGGGATTGAAAAATGTCTGTGTTGAAGAAGACAGCCCACCGTACAGCATAAATATGGAAGAGGCCTTTAAAGCTTTTATAGAAGCCTAGCGGGGGTTGAACAAACAGCAAGCCGAGTTGAACAGAGTGCTGGCTGCTAAGCTTGGTCAGAGCCAGTCAGAAAAGAGAGAAATACAAAAGCCTGAGGAAGCTTTGCTAGGCCTTCCAATTACGGGGCTATTCAAATCAGAACAATGTTTAACAACACAGATATTTTTGGCCACGAGATGCATCATAGCTAAACACTGGAAACGTACCTCCCCTACTCACATTGAAGTACTTCACAAAATCAGGTTCATTCGGGCTATGAGCTCACTTTCAGCTGAAATTGATGAAAGATACCGTCGATGGGCCTCCTGCTGGGACTTATGGACTCTACGAGGTCCACAATAAGGTTCGTGTGAACTACTTTTATGGGTTGACCTGATGTTTGATCTATGGTTTCACCTTACTGTACCTCCTAGACACATGTCTGCTTTGAGGAATGTATATATGTTCAAGACCTTGTGTGACTTTATATATATGTTTTACATGTTCATGTGTTATTCTAACCAAAAAAGAAAAACTTTGAAAGAAACTTTTTGATATATCTTGTTGATACTTGAGAGATTTGTTATATGATTTGCTGAACTTACGATGTTCTATTTGTTTATTCTTTCAATAAAAAAGTTAATTATAAAAAAAAAAAAGAAAAGAGAGAAATGATTGCAGAGCATAGCATCCAAGCCGTGAAAGAGGAAGATAAGGGTTTTGGAGAGGTTACTGCAAGATTTAGAGAGGCCACAGAGAAATGGCAGAGACAAATGGAAGTTGACAGGGTCCAAATGAGAGAGTCTTTAGAAGCACAGAAAGTGCAGCTGCAGCGATTGAGTTCTACAGAGAACATTGTGGGTTCAAAATCAAGCAGGGTTATGAACCCTAATTGCTTTCTAAAGAAAATGACAGCTCAAGATGATGTAGAAACCTACCTCCTGAATTTTGAGAAGATTGCTACCAGGGAAGGTTGGCCTAAACAGCATTGGGCCACAGTCCTGGGTCCCTATCTGTGTGGAGAAGCACAGGAAGCGTATGGGTTTTTGCCTGAAGAAATGGCAACCAATTATTGCACCCTGAAAGAGGAGATCCTTGATCGTATAGGAGTAAAGAAAGTACAGAGAGCGCACCCCTGGAATTTTTTTGCCAGACAAGCGTATCGCTACCCAAGAGACATACTTGTCGAGCCAAGTATAAGATACAGTTTCCCTGTTAAGGGAAGGCCAACCAAACCTCCCCTAGTAGTAAACAAGGAGAAACAGAGAGTGGAAAAAGCCACCAGTTGCAGTGCCATGAGTGAGACGGCAGGAGCCGCGAGTGAGGCCGCAGAAGGCACCCCAGAGTCCGCAGAGGGCGCCGCAGAAGGCTCCCCAGAGACCGCAGAGTCGGAGAGAGTGCCCGCAGAGTCGGAGAGAGTGCCCGCAGAGTCGGAGAGAGTGCCCGCAGAGTCGGAGAGAGTGCCCGCAGAGTCGGAGAGAGTGCCCGCAGAGTCGGAGAGAGTGCCCGCAGAGTCGGAGAGAGTGCCCGCAGAGTCGGAGAGAGTGCCCGCAGAGTCGGAGAGAGAGCCCGCAGAGTCGGCCGATCCAGCCAAAGAGGTCGCTGAGAGCCCCAAAGAGGTCGCTGAGAGCCCCAAAGAGGTCGCTGAGAGCCCCAAAGAGGTCGCTGAGAGCCCCAAAGAGGTCGCTGAGAGCCGCAAAGAGGTCGCTGAGAGCCCCAGAAAGCCTGCTGGTGCAGATAGAATGGCCTTAGAGGAGGAGAAACAGCGTTTTGTAAGGCTCCAAAGACAAGCCCACGGTAAAATGAAGCCCGAGTATATCCCTGAATGGCGGAGGAAGCCGACATTCGAGGACTACCCAGTGTCCTACAGGAATGAGAAATTGATGCCTATTTGGGAGCGGAGGATATGTCCCCCAAAGCCTAAGCTGAACGAATCAGTGGTGTGGGAGCGGCCACACAGTGATAAAGAGGAGAACATCTCTCAATTTCGACAGAAGCCCTGGCAAATACCACTGTTGACCTTAGACAGTGGGGAAAGTAACAAAGAGGCGTCTAATGGAGACCAGCTAGAAAGTGTTGCTAGGCCAGTGTCCGATGTGAACACCTTAGAAAAGACTGTTCCTGTATCAAAACTGGAGCACACGCCACTTAAGGAAGCTGGACAAGCTGCACAGGCAGAAGGATTTGATGACGACTCTGATGAACCAACCGTAGTTCCGCTGGTTGAGTTTGATGCGGCTAAGCAAGCAAAGGAACTTCAGTTGTCTACAAACAAAAATAAACTTGAAACTGAGAATGTTCTAACCCATGAGGTAGAGTTAACTTCAGGAGTATTACCAGCTCTGGAGGAGGCAATCGAAATCTTGTGTGCTGAAGAGACCACTGAAATGTTGTCGGCGGTTCCCCAATTAGAAGAGTCACCTGCAACAACAGATGAAGCTACACCTGTGCCAGAGGAAAGCGACAAGGCAAAGAGGGTGGAAGAACAACAGAAGCCTGTTGATCACATCCTTCAAGCAGTGGCAGAAAGTACAAAGCTGTCTGTAGAAGCAGAAACTGTACATCATGTAGTAGACATTATGGAAACTAATACTGTGGGCTTTGAAATTATTGGCACAATTGAAAATGTGCCACCACTTGACGAAAAACTCCCTGAAATCATCCCTGCTGATGGTAAAGAAGAAGAATTTACATATCTGATGGAGGAGGCAGCAAAGGAACTGCCTGCAGAAAGCATTCATGATTTCTTCAAGCCTCGGCCAAGGCCACCTTGCGAAGGGTATGACTTGCCGCTTATTAAATCAACAAAGTATCAGCCATGCAGTTTGGAACGCAAGTTGGTCATGAGTGATAAAAAAGAAGTCAAAACAAGAGACTCTGCTCCAGCAGAAAAATCTAAAGGGAATGCAAATAATTCCACCCAAGCATCACAGGCTTGTACGGGCGAGGTATTAGAAGGAACTAAAGTTGGAGGAAGTGAGCCTGCCAAGAGTTCGGATGAGCCACCCAGGGCTTGGCCCACAGTGGATTCGGAGGACCAGGTGGATAAGCCAGAGCCCATTCCGAGGCCTGTAAGTGAAGATGTAGATCCTACTTGTGAAATCCAGCAGGAAATCCCTGTGCCCCTACTGGATTCTCAGACTGTTGAGGAGACCTCTAAATATCCGGTACCAAAACAACATAAAGCAAAGATTTCCAAGCTGGAAAATCCCTGTTGGTGCCCCGATGATGGCTCATTTGTTAAGTTGGATGAACATAAGCAAAATAAAGAACTAGAAGTTTGGAAAGCGCGTTTTCTGAAGCACTCCCTGCATAAAGCCAAGCCTGTGTTTGAGAGGAAAGTTAACCTAAATATCGTCCGCAAAGGGACAACGGCAGATGGAAAGGAGGAGCTAAAGGCAGATGTGGTATCTGTCATTGTGTCTGCTGAAACAACTGATGAGAGAATTCAGAGAAAGCCAGTTGAAAAGCTCCCAATTCTTAAAGCAAAGCTGCAGGAAGCAATGAAACGGCATCATACTGAAGAGATTGGAAATGAGTACGGGCTCGAAGAGAGTGCAACGGATATTGTTATATCTGTACCCAGACATGTAACTACAGAGTCCATCGCAAGGCTGTTCGAGGACAGCGCTACAAAGTTGAGAGATTCACTCCTTCCTGATAAAGGCGACACACATGAAGGAGGCCAACAGACCAGTATGGAAATGAGAAGATGGATTTACAGACGGCCACGATCGCAGCCTGCTACCTCAATGCGGACGGCCCAGAACGAGGAGTTCTTGAGTGGTGAGCGACCCTACCGGATGTCCGGCCTCTCGGCATGTCGCCCAACACCATGTTGTTGAGCTGAGGGGGGGGGGGGGGGTGTGATCGTTTGCTCCTCGGAAGTGATGACAAGCAAGTGGAGTGTGAGTTCTTGTCAGAAGTGAAGGAGTTAACACTTCTGAAGAACTCCTAATTGGAGCAACTCCCCTTTAAAAGACTGGAAAGCAGACATGGAAAGGGGGAGGAGGGGCTGACTAGGCCCTAGGCAGCTGTGCTGCTGAGAGGAACAAGCACAGAGTGGAAGGTGATCTGCTGTGGAAATACAGTGAAGTTGTGAACTACCCTGTCAAGGATCACCAAGTGACTGTTACTGGGAGAACGGGGACTACAGCAAGTTGTATGAGCTGGAAGATTGACTTCAGACTCAGGAGGAGAAGTCACAAGGAAGCCAAGTAAGTGAAGGGAATAAGTGAGGATTCCCAGGCAGAGTTTTGCCTTAAAGGCCTAGGCACGGTTGTTGCTGAAGTATTATGCCCCAGGGAAGAAGTGAAGATAAAGAGAAGTGAATACAAGTGAGTTTGTGTATGCAAGGGTCCCTGGGGTGAAGCATACGGGAGAGACGGGCGGGCCCTATGCTTCACCCGCAACCGTGTCCCAGAGAAGAGAGCTGTGTCCCAGAGAGGAGCGCTGTGTCCCAGAGAGGAGCGCTGTGTCCCAGAGAGGAGCGCTGTGTCCCAGAGAGGAGCGCTGTGTCCCAGAGAGGAGCGCTGTGTCCCAGAGAGGAGCGCTGAGTCCGAGAGAGGAGCGCTGTGTCCGAGAGTGGAGCGCTGTGTCCGAGAGTGGAGCGCTGTGTCCGAGAGTGGAGCGCTGTGTCCGAGAGTGGAGCGCTGTGTCCGAGAGAGGAGCGCTGTGTCCCAGAGAGGAGCGCTGTGTCCCACAGAGCGAGGAGCTAGAGAGGAGAGCTGTGTCCCACAGAGCGGAGCTGTGACCCAGAGTGGAGCGGGGTCCCAGAGGTTGCTGAAGAGGGCGACCTAATCTCGCTGGGACCCTCACCTGTAAAGAGACTGTTTATTTCCTGGCCACAAGGTGGCACTACCCCAGTTAAAGGACTGTTTTCAAGCTGACCACCAGGTGGCAGACTACCCAAGTTAAAGGACTGTCTACAACCTGGCCACAAGGTGGCATTCTCCCACCTCGCGGAGAAGTAATTGTTTTTTTTTAAGCCGAGCTATGGCTACCGCTGTTTTCTTTCTTCAAATAAACCTATTTGCTGCACTTTCATGCTGGTATCAGCCCTTCATTCCAGAAACCACCGCTATATGCGGCCATCCTGATCACAATATATATATATATAAATCATGTGTTACCTATCATTTTTATTTATACCATATTTGAAACCTCCTCTGATTGCGTCACCTGTATTCAGTCAGAGTTATCTCTAATTATTGGTCCATTTGGGGCATTTCCAAGTAAGCCACCAACTCCTGTAATTTACACAGTTATTTGCAGAGAATCAGTATGGTGTTTGAAAATTGTGAGACATTTCATTAATTTGTATTCTCTACAATGAAACTTTATTTGTATATCAAAAACATTGGCTAATTTTTTTTCTCTTGACATGTATAGAGACAAAAGAGAGAAGTTGTGATCTGATGCAGACATTTTCTTTGGTCAGTGAGAAGCACTTATGGGCCCTCATTCAATTGCGATTTGGTCAATTGAATAGGGCTCCAAATGAGCACATAACATATTTTTTTAAAGAAGTTTTTAATTAGTAAACATCTATCCAAAAGCAAGGTTTTCACTAACTAAAAACTTCTTTAAAAAATATATGCTATGTGCTTATTTAGAACCCTATTCAATTGGCCAAATCGCAATTGAATGAAGCCCATGGTCTGGGAGCATTGTGAGTAGATGCAGTGATCAGTATATGTCTGTGGCCTATGACATTCAAATGAAAATTGCAAAAAAAATATATATACATGTGCATGCCTCTTTAATGCTGTGGTTATTTCATATGAACAGAAAAATATCATTTCTCAAACTTTGTGATTAGCGGTAGTTGAAGTTTGGGGCGTTATATATATATATATATATATATATATATATATATGTGTGTGTGTGTGTATATATATATATATATATATATATATACGGTGTGTATATATATATATATATATATATATATATATATATATAATAAATAGTACATCTGTGTTCACATTTAAATGTCTAAAACAAGTTAAAAAATTGTTTCCTGCTCAGAATTCTGAGAAATACAGTTATTACACTGCATTCTGTTGTGACATTTGTAGATAAAAAAATCATACATAATTTTCTTTATTTGTTATTTGATGTTTATTATTTACCACAGTAAGTACATATATATACATTCTGTCCAACTGTTCAGTATAGGAAGAGTTAATCATTTTGGTCTCAAACACAAGCATTTCAGAGTTAGGCAAAATAACTTTATCTATTAGAGAGGGGGAGGCTTAGGGTTTTCTGCATAAACTTCTTCATTTTTGTCCCTTCTCTGTGATTATCCGCTATATCTATCTTTACTACAAATTCTTCCTAAAAAGAAGACCAAAAGGGATTACTTCTAACCAACATAAGGAGATGTCCTATTCAAAGGGGGGTCCAGCCTTTAATCTCAAGTTTTGGGTAAAGTATATCAGCACATTTTTAGTATTACATTTTATATTAGAACTAGCGACTTGCCCGTCCAAAATGATGGGGCAATAAAATTGTAAGGCAGGTAATGCTGTTTGCCACAGACACTAAGTATTTTGGTTGTCTGAGTACCTTGGGCGCTCATTGCGAGCCTCTCGGTTGGTGTATTTTTTTATCAGAGCAGCTTTTGTGCTCATTGTAAGGTCCGCGCTGATCTCCTTTTGGCGCTCATTGCGAGCCTCTCCCCTGGTGTACTTTGTGTCCTCTGAGCACCGTTGGCGCTCCTTGTGAGACGCGCGGTGAAGGCGTTTATCACGATCTTGTGGTATGTTTTTTTTTTCTGTATATGTATTTTTTAATGATAATTAATTAATTATTAAAATTATAAATTAATATACTTTACGTAAGTGTAATTAATATATGCAGCAAGCAATGTGCTGAAGAGCTAACAATCTGTTTTGATGTTCCTGCATCATACAATGTACATTTGCACTGTTGTTGAGCTGAGGTGTGTCAGCAATGTGTGCAGTGTGTAGTGTAAATAGGCTGCGTGCGCGAGGGGAAACCATTTGTTTAGCTGGGTAGTTCCGCATTTTGTAAGTTGTAAAATGGCGGCGATTGTGTATGTGGTACGCGGGTGTTAATGATTTTGCGTCCTTGCTAATAGTGTATTTTGTGGCTCGGTTTGTGTAAAAGTCGTATGTGCTTGGCTGTGTTTTGCGGGATTAGGGGTTGTGTAGCCTCATTTGTGTTTGTTTCAGCGGCCATTTTCTCTCTCGCTTAGGGGATTTTCGAGTTGCTAAACTCTGTAAATTGGACTTAAATTTGCGTGCAACCTGACTCCCAGACGTCCTGACTGTCCCCCCTTGCTGTGTGTAATTTAAAAAAAAAATTGTTTGTATTTTGTGTGTTTTTCATGTTTTTCTCTGAGCGCGGTTCGGACGTTAAGTTTCATATTTTTGTGACCTCATAATTTCGCATTTTTGCACCTCGTACGTCCTTGTCAAAAGTCGTACGTGCCTGGCTGTTATTTGCAGGTTTTGGGTCGTGTAGCCTCGTTTTAATTTTTTTTCGGCCGCCATGTTTTTTCTCGCTTAGACGATTTTCAAATTCCAAAACTCCTTAAATTCGACTTTAATTGGGGGGCAACCACACTGGCAGATGTCGTGGCTGTCCCCCATGCTGTGTGTGTGTTTATTTTTTTATATATTTTTTATTTTTAAGTGCTTTTGTTGTTTGTGGATGTCCGCGTTACGGCTGTTAATTTCGTATTTTTGCGAGGTCGTAATTCTTTTTAGAAGTCCCGCGGCTCCACTTTTTTTGTGTAAGTCCGTATTTAGTCATTGCACGTTATTGTTTTGTTTTCTAAGTCCTGCGTCGTGGTTGTTTTTTTTTTTTTAAGTCTTGCTTCTCTGGATTGGTTTTAATCTCGAGTGAGGTGCCATAGAGCCTCCACCTCCGCAAATGCGGACCCTCAGCGCAAAGCAAGTGTCGCAGTTCTTGCGAGTTCGCAAAGCGTAACGACTCGCAGTTTGACAACTATTATATGTGATTGAAATAGCCCAGATACAATCTTTCTGTTACAATTGTTAGGGTACAACCTGAAATATGGTATTGGGGCTCATAGTCCGGACATGTATCCCAATCCATCATTGTTTCTCCTTGGGTCCATTCTATCAAAAATAGACTGATTGCTTTGATACATTAAGTTTAATCAATTTTGTTATGAAACTACAAAAGTAACTTGGTTTGCCACAGTTTTATTTACTACTGGATATGTTGATATTCTGGCTGACTTGTAGGTTTTATACCTGATTTTGCTATTTACTGAGTAAAATGACATATCACTGAATATAAATACAAATATATTCTATGGAATAGACATCTGATTGTTTATCCAAGTTTGATAAGATTTTATACACTTCTTATTGATTTCTATATTGATCTAACAGAATGTTTTAATTGATTGTCATCCTATTATTTAAAAGGATTCTAATAAAACCTCTCGTTGATTTTATATTGTGATCTATATAGACTGCTTTCACAACTTTAGATACATCCAATTGTAAATTCTGGCTTTTGTTTTTGTTTCAATAAACTCTATTCTGCATAAAGCGTATACTTGTCTATAAATTGATAAGTGAACTCGATAAAATATATATTTCTATACATTATGTTTTTGTCATATCCAAATTGCACGACATATATAAATATCAACTCTGCTGCTACTTTTGTAAGAATGTGTATACTTATAAACTAAGGAGCTTTCCACTATGTTGAAAGCATTAGCACTTTTAGATGCCATCGTGCAAATAGAAGCTTCCTTTGCATTCCAAGTCTCCTCCTCCCACAGAATAATTGCATATAAACAATAAAAATAGGCTGCATTTTGTTTCCATTCCAAAAGTATTTAACTTATTTTTAACTGTACTGCATTTTTAAAGAGGCTCTTAAATTGCTTTAAAGACTGATTTATGCATTGTACTGCATCTCCCTGCCTGTGCTAGCCCGCAGACTTAATGCATTTGAAAAAAAGGCAAATTCTACCAAACTTACACATTTTTGAAATTGACAGTATTCTTTGAAATTCTGAATTAAAGACTTACGGGAATTCCTATCATAATTTGCATTTTTAAAGAAGAAAACATAATTTAATGTTGTTAATTACAAATAAGACCAGCTTTTATTTTATTATTTTTTATTTTCTTTTAAATCTGGTCATACTTTATACAAGGCCTTCAATAGAGTGTTTTATTGGGGGCTTTTTCTAAAACTTCATTGAAAATATTGTTTCTGCAATACTTCAATATTACCACTAGATGTCACACGGAAATAAATATTCTATATCTGCAACTACTTATAGCCCTATAAACAATATTTGTATGCTATTTTTGCAAAGAAAAAACATTTATACAAATATTTATACACAGGTTTAGTTTCAAGGACAATTTAATAATAATAATCTGAAAAAAAAAAAAATATATATATATATATATAACCCCCTGTACAGCGCTACGGAATATGTTGGCGCAATATAAATAGGTAATAATAATAATAATAATAATATATATATATATATATATATATATATATATATATATATATTAAATATATATTAAAATATATATTTTATTCTTTAAACTAAAACATTTTACCTCAGGACAACCCACTTATTTCTTTTAAGCTGCCATGCAAATAGACTTTGCATCAAAATTCAAAACACATCTATGAGAGTCAGGCCAATTGTGACTCAGAAAATGTAAGATCCCATATACAGTTGTGAGCAAACGAGTTGTTGCTAACGCTTGCGGGCTCGCGCAGCGAGCAGCGGCCCAGCTTCTTGCCAGCAACTGCGACCCTCGCAAACTTTATGTTGTAACACAAACAACATACGAGACACGTTACCACTCATTGCGACCTCGCAAAAATTGTCCGCAACCCGCGGACAGCAAAAAATTAAAAACACAATAAATACACACAACACATACATAAAAAGCTTACCTACAGCAAGAGGGAGCATCCAGGACCTCGAAAAATGAAGTAACACCTTAATTTATCTCAAAATAAAAGAGTTTAGACACTCAAAAATTCTCTAAGCGAGAGAAAAAATGTCCGCCGAACAAAACGAAAACGAGGCTACAGCACTCTAAACACGCAAAACACCACAAGAAACTCGCAAAACACCACAAAACACCTACGGATATTCCGCTACAGACGCATACCACACATTACTCGCCATTTTAGAACAATGCGGAAGTACACAGCTACGCTAACGGATTTGCCTCGCGCACGCACACTATTACACTGCACACATTCACCACGCTCCACACCACTAATGCTGCAGCAACATCAAAACAGATTGCAGCTCTTCAACACAATGCTTCAAAATATGTAAAGTATATTCATTTATTAATCTATTACTTATTTTATTATTATACACCAAACAGCATTAGCTACCTTACAATTTTATTGCCGTCATTTTTTGACGGGCAATTCGCTAGTATTTAAATAATGTTAAACTTGTTTTCCCGGGATGATACATTAATTCAGGTTGCAAAAGTAGACTAGGGAGAGTTTGTAATAAACAATGTTGTTAAAAAGGATACTTCAATATTGGCACCACTTTCACCATATTATTCCAGCCCATATTTATAGGCTACTAGAATATTGTCCGTCAGAAAATGACAGCAATGAAATTGTAAGTGAGCTAATGCTGTTTGGTGTGTAATAATGAAATATATAATACATTAATAAAGGAATATACTTTACCAATTTGGAAGTAATATATGCAGGAAGCATTGTGCTGAAGAGCTGACAATCTGTTTTCATGTTGCTGCAGCATACAATGTGTGTTTTGAGTGCTGTGGAGCTGCTGTGTAATTGTCAGCAATGTGGGCAGTGTGTAGTGTAAATAGGCTGCGTGCGCTAGTAAAATCCGTTAGGGTAGCTGTGTACTTCCGCATTGTGTAAGTTAGTGTTGTAAAATGGCGCCTAATGTGCGTGGTACGCGACTGTGGCTGATTTTGCGTCCTTGTTGTTGCACCTCGTACGGCTTTTTCGGAAAATCTGTCTGTGCTTGGTGGTGTTTTGCGTGTTTAGGGTCCTGTAGCCTCATTTTCGTTTTTTTCGGCGGCCATTTTTTCTCTCGCTTAGGTAATTTTCGGGCATCTAAACTCTTGCATTTCGAGTTAAATTCACATTGATTCTGTATAACATTATATCTCATTATCTCACTCTTTTGATACACTGTAAATACTGCATGTTCTGCACAGGTGTGTTTAGGCCTAGGGTGGTGCCATTTTGGGGAGGCACAATTTGCCAGTGTCCTTCCTGTGGTGCTCTCCCCCATCCAGATTTGGTACTTTTCTCCCTCCCCAAACCCCTCTGACACTCTCTCTCCCCTCCCTCTCACCTCTTTCCATCTCTTTTTCAGCCTTAATTTCAGGCTGCAGGTTTATAAGGAAATTGATAATATTAATAGCCCACTATGGCGGATAAATATATATGTTGTACCTAACAAGGGGAGTCTTCGTTTTAGCAGATTGTGTCCAATGGATTGCGTGTTTATTTATTCCCCACCACCTGCTGGCTTTGATCCGGAGGGTGTGTTCTCTGCTAATTATTATCTATTTAGGAAGGATGATCTGTTGACTTATTAGTTGATTTAGAAAAGCTTTTTTAGGATTTTCTGTCTTTAAGTAGAAGGCAGTCACAAGTAAACTTGCAAGTACTGCTGTGTAACTACCCCCTGATGCATTGAATGGTAACATTAAGTATGGCCGTCATAACATCTTGAGTCGGCTTCAATAAAAATTTTCCCTTTATACCCATGGCTCACATACTACTAATGCCGCTAGTGTGTTGCATACTTCACAAACATGTGACACATTTCCTAAAGTACAATGGCTCTTACCCACATTGTATACCATGACCTTCTTGATACCACTGTTCCCTTACTATGGCTACTCTAAATTGGTCTAGGTGTAGGAGTGAAGGTATGGCAGTCCAAACCAAGACACTACAACCTTACCTGACCTCAAATGGGAATCTGTAAAAGGAGTTGTAAAAAATAAACATTCTCAAGACTCACAAGAATGTGCTCTTATTACTCTTAAAACTTCCATTGTCAAGTCAGGACCTCTTTTTCTTGCTCCTCTTTATTCCCAAAGACGCTTCCCTCTTGAGCCTTAGTAGATAATTGAAGGTTTCTAACATACCCCCTGTCCCATTTCCTCTAATCTATACATATTGGCGGTTTGGAGTCTTTCCTTATAAGTTTTGTCCCAAGCAGTAGGCACCATTTTAGTTGCACTTCTTTGAATTGTTTCTAATATATTAATATCCTTTTGGAGAAATGGTTTCTAGATCTGGACACAGTATCTAGGGGAAGTCTAATGAGGGATCTAAAGCACAGCATCCATACCCATTTGCTGTTAATTCCTCTAACAATATATTATTTTATAATTATCCTTTATTTATAGCTCACCGTAGCTCTATAAAAGGGCTGAGTGCACAATATTAACATCTGGCAAAAATGAAGGACCTTAATTTTAGCTCAACATCTTAAATACATAGTGATTTTTCCTAAAATACCTTCCATGATTGAAACTTCACAAACTTACAATCTAAAGGTTGGGGAGATCCAAGCATCCAACTTGCTTTTGCTGTGGCTTTCTTGCATTGCTTGCCTACTTGTATGCAACACAATAACTACATAATCTCTTGCCAGCATCATTGTAAATATTCTACTTTTTTTGTAAACTTAAGTCAAGAAGCAGGCAGGCCATTTGGGTCAAAGTCAGTAAGTTCTGGTTTACAGGCAGGTTCACCTTTTTGACAATTTACAGGTTGTGACAGACTACACAATGGTTGGGTCAAGGCAGGTGTAAGACAGGATTGTCAGTCACAAGCAGTAGTTCAAGGCAGGAGTAAGACAGGACTGTCAGTCCCAAGCAGTAGGTCAAGGCAGGATGGTCAGAGTGCCAAGCAGTAGGTTGAGGCAGCAGTCAGATAGGATAATCAGACTCCTAAGTAGTAGGTTGAGGCAGGAGTCAGACAGGATAATCAGACTCCTAAGTAGTAGGTTGAGGCAGGAGTCAGGCAGAATGGTCAGCATCCCAAGTAGTAGCTGAAGGCAGCTGTAAGACAGGATGGTCAGCATCCCAAATATCAGTAGGTCAAGGCAGGAGTCAAGCAGGATGATCAGTGTCCCAAGTAGTAGGTCAAGGCAGGTGTCAGACAGAATGTTAGTGTCTGAAGTAATAGGTCAAGGCAGACAGGGTTGTTAGTCACAAGCAGTAGGTCAAGGCAGGAGACAGTATGGTCAGAGTACCAAGCAGTAGGTTTAGGTAGGATGGCCAGTGTGTCAAGTGGTAGGCCAAGGCAGGTGTTGGGCAGGATGGTCAGCATCTCAAGGGTTAGGTCAAGGCAGGTGTCAGACTGGATGATCAGAGTCCCAAGTAGTAGGTAGAGGCAGGAGTCAGAGAAGATGGTCAACATCCAAAGTGGTAGGTCAAGGCAGGTGCCAAACAGGATGGTCGGCGTCCCAAGTACTAGATGAAGGCAGGAGAAAGATAGGATGGTCAGAGTTACAAGCAATAGCTTGAGGCATGTTTCAGACAAGATTGTCATGGATGCAGTCAGAAGTAGAGTCAGCAACCAGACAGGGTAGTCAGGTTTATAATATCTTGTTTGAGGTGTACTGCAGCATGGGGACGAGGCAGCATGTATTCAGTGGTCTCATGGGGAGGATAAAACATGTACTCAGTGGTCTCATAGGGTGGAGACAGAATTTCTTCACTGACATCATGGGGAGGAGGCAGCATGTATTCAGTGCAGGCATCATATATTCAGTGGTCTGATGGTTTGAAGGCAGAATGTATTCAGTTCATGGGGAGGAAGCACAATATAATTTAGTAGCCTCACGGTGAGGAGGCAGCATGTATTCAGTGCAGGCAGCATGTATTCAGTGGTCTCTTGGGGAGGGGGCGGCATGTATTCAGTGGTCTCTTGGGAAGGGGGCGGCATGTATTCAGTGGTCTCTTGGGAAGGGGGAGGCATGTATTCAGTGGTCTCTTGGGGAGGGGGTGGCATGTATTCAGTGGTCTCTTGGAAAGGGGGCGGCATGTATTCAGTGGTCTCTTGGGAAGAGGGCAGCATGTATTCAGTGGTCTCTTGGGGAGGGGGCGGCATTTATTCAGTGGTCTCTTGGAAAGGGGGCAGCATGTATTCAGTGGTCTCTTGGGGAGGGGGCGGCATGTATTCAGTGGTCTCTTGGGGAGGGGCAGCATGTATTCAGTGGCCTCTTGGGGAAGGGGCAGCATGTATTCAGTGGTCTCTTGGGGAGGGGGCGGCATGTATTCAGTGGTCTCTTGAAAAGGGGGCAGTATGTATTCAGTGGTCTCTTGGGGAGGGGGCGGCATGTATTCAGTGGTCTCTTGGGGAGGGAGCGGCATATATTCAGTGGTCTCTTTGGGACGGGGCGGCATGTATTCAGTGGTCTCTTGGGGAGGGGCGACATGTATTCAGTGGTCTCTTGGGGAAGGGGGCAGCATGTATTCAGTGGTCTCTTGGGGAGGGGGCGGCATGTATTCAGTGGTCTCTTAATGAGGGGGCAGCATGTATTCAGTGGTCTCTTGGGGAGGGGCAGCATGTATTCAGTGGTCTCTTGGGGAGGGGGCAGCATGTAGTCAGTGGTCTCTTGGGAAGGGGGCGGCATGTATTCAGTGGTCTCTTGGGGAGGGGCAGCATGTATTCAGTGGTCTCTTGGGGAGGGGGCAGCATGTAGTCAGTGGTCTCTTGGGGCGGGGGCGGCATGTATTCAGTGGTCTCTTGGGGAGGAGCAGCATGTATTCAGTGGTCTCTTGGGGAGGGGGCGGCATGTATTCAGTGGTCTCTTGGGGAGGGGGCAGCATGTAGTCAGTGGTCTCTTGGGGAGGGGGCGGCATGTATTCAGTGGTCTCTTGGGGAGGGGCAGCATGTATTCAGTGGTCTCTTGGGGAGGGGCAGCATGTATTCAGTGGTCTCTTGGGGAGGGGGCAGCATGTAGTCAGTGGTCTCTTGGGGAGGGGGCGGCATGTATTCAGTGGTCTCTTGGGGATGGGGCGGTATGTATTCAGTGGTATCTTGGGGAGGGGGCAGCATGTATTCAGTGGTCTCTTAATGAGGGGGCAGCATGTATTCAGTGGTCTCTTGGGGAGGGGCAGCATGTATTCACTACTTTCTTGTGGGTCTGTCCCACAGTAAAATCACATTATTGTAAATGATTCTAAATGATCCCTCCATTGCTTTTCATGCTGACACAAACAACAGATTAATGTCTGACATCTCTTTTAGTAAAATGATTATGAAAATATATTCACTTCTCTTTTTATTTTTTCTGCCTTTTTTAGCACATCTGCACAAACACTTCCTGCCAGTTTAGGCCTCTGAGGCTCTTGGCCTCATTAATATGGCTGTCCATTATTTCCATACAAGAGACAGGTTGTGTCTCGTGGGGAAGTAACACTTTTTACACAGATATGACTGGATTCAGTTTAACCCCTGAAAGGACACACAGCTGACATGTTAGCGCGGTCAGAAGGACGTTGTGATGGCAAATTCATAAAATATATTGAAGTTATGGACGGAGTATCACAACATAGTACATACCTATTATATTTTATTAATTAAGTTGTCTTCTGTTGTAACATTACGGTTATTAATATTAATATTATAGATATACATACAGATAGATACAGATATGTTGTTTGTCCTCCTGTGACAAAGGATCAGATAGCAATCTCTGGAGGGACTGTGCCTTTAAATCCCCTCTGAGGAGCTTCCTGTAGTGGGTGTCATACTGTCAGTATAAGCATCCTGTGTTCTCAACCTGGGTGTCAGTAATGGTGTGAATATAGGTGCTAAAAGCATGGAAATAAGATGTGTATACGCTGCTGTATGAGATATAAGATGGCTCTTCCTGAGTTTTGCTTTATTTGCTTTGCTTTTAGACAGACAGACAGTCAGATAGATATATAGATATATAGACAGATAGACAGATAGACAGATAGACAGATAGACAGATAGACAGATAGATAGACAGATAGACAGATAGACAGATAGACAGATAGACAGATAGACAGATAGATAGATAGATAGATAGATAGACAGACAGACAGACAGACAGATAGACAGACAGTTAGATAGATAGATAGATACATAGATAGATAGATAGATAGATAGATAGATAGATAGATAGACAGACAGTCAGATAGATAGATAGATAGACAGATAGATAGACAGATAGATAGATAGATAGATAGATAGATAGACAGATAGATAGACAGATAGATAGATAGGTAGATAGACAGATAGATAGATAGGTAGATAGACAGATAGATAGACAGACAGACAGACAGATTAGATAGACAGACAGACAGACAGACAGACAGATTAGATAGACAGACAGACAGACAGACAGATTAGATAGACAGACAGATAGATTAGATAGACAGACAGACAGACAGACAGATTAGATAGACAGACAGATTAGATAGACAGACAGACAGGCAGACAGACAGACAGATTAGATAGACAGACAGGCAGACAGACAGATTAGATAGACAGACAGACAGACAGACAGATAGATTAGATAGACAGACAGACAGACAGACAGACAGATTAGATAGACAGACAGACAGATAGATTAGATAGACAGACAGACAGACAGACAGACAGATTAGATAGACAGACAGACAGACAGACAGACAGATTAGATAGACAGACAGACAGGCAGACAGACAGATTAGATAGACAGACAGACAGACAGATAGATTAGATAGACAGACAGACAGATTAGATAGACAGACAGACAGATAGATTAGATAGACAGACAGACAGACAGACAGACAGATTAGATAGACAGACAGACAGACAGATAGATTAGATAGACAGACAGACAGACAGACAGATAGATTAGATAGACAGACAGATAAATAGACAGATAGACATATTTATAGATATATTTATACATAGGTAGGTTGATTTTTATTTTCACTTTTATATATAAATACATTTTCCCTTTTACATATAAATTAATTTAACTTATGGTGGGTAAAAGTGATAAAAGCCTCCACCATACAAAGGACAGTAGTACAAAAAACAAATAGTGCATATGTGTTCCCATTTGAATGTCTAAAAATAAGTTAAAATACTTATTTGCATGTCTCTCACGGTTTCCCAGAGTGCAGTGCAATAACTATTTTTGGGAAACCTGAGCAGGATATAACTTATTTTTTGACGTGAACACAAAATTAACTATTTATTTTCTGTCTCTATATAGATAGATATACATATATTTTTTAATATATATATATATATATATATATATATATATATATATATATATATATATATAGTGAGAGAGAGAGAGAGACAGAGAGACAGATTTTTTTTCCATCAACAAATACAGTCAGGGACAGATTACATAGGCTGTTATCAGTAGCGCCTATTAGAGTATACAAATAAGGGATGATTGTGTTCACGCTTTTGTCTGTCCTCCAGATATAATGGAATATACAGTGTAGTTATCTCAACCAGTTTAGTTTTTGCAACATTGTAGCTTGCACCTCAGGGAGACAAGTAATAGTTCAGATCTCCCTTTTCAGGAATAAATAGCAAGTTGTGTCTTTGGAGCAATTGGCAGACAAGAAGTTAAAGGACCACTGCACAATAAATCAGCTATTTAATAAATCAAGAAAACTGTTCACTAGAAGGTATGATCATGAGGCTGAAGCTAAAATATTTTCGCCACATCATGAGATGGCAGGATTCCCTGGAGAAGACTCCGATGCTGGGAAACATTGAAGGCACATGAAGAAGAGGACGACAGAGGCGGAGATGTCACTGAAGCTTGATGGTGCTCAGAGATGTACCTGACATGCTGCGGTCCATAGGGTCACAGAGAGTAGGACGCGACTGAACGGCTAAACAACAACAAATATATTTATAGATATGTAATTGAAAAGCCATACAGCTAGTTTTTAATTAGAAAAATAAATGTTGATGCCTGTGCAGGACCCTGGAGAGATCCATGATACATTGGTTGAAGTTGTGTGTACGAGAAGGGTGCTTACATTTCTGGAGATCAATGGTTGCATCCTTTGATGCAAGGGGTTTCCTTCTGGGTCAGTGAGGGGGGAAGGGATGTGGTGTAAGTTTTGTCAATCTTACGCAGTTATCAAAGCCTTCGTAATTCTTCTTGTTCCCTCCTCTCCCACACCTTGCTCCACTGATAACTACAAACAAACACCTCCATCATACAGCCCTCAGGATGTGATGTAACAAACACAAAATGGATTCCTGTACTCATAAACACGTAGGATTTTTCCTAGAAATGTTTTATGTTTTACACGGCTGCTAATATTGTGCGGCTGGTACATACTTCACAAACAAGGGTCTTTTTTCTTGAACTGAAGTGGTCCTTTAACCCTTTCACTGGCAGAGGAGCCTGCAATGCAGCGTTCTGCAATAAAATTGCTGGCCTGTTGACCAGTGAAAGGGTTAAGGAAAAGTTGACACCAAATAAATAAATCCTTCCCTTGCTATGTATTCACTCAGCTGTGTGCCTCTTTAAATGTATATTAATATTTTAGTAGCTATTAACGTTTCTGTTTTTTTCAGAAGATTTGACACAGTGAGTGAAGCTTAAAGGGACATTGGATTTTTTTTCTTTGTTACATTAGATAGAGGGTATTTGATAATGGTCTCAGAGCACAAAAACTGCTCTTGAGGGCTTGCACTCTGCCAGCCAGAGCATTAAAAACTGGCTATACATTGTAGTAGCAGTATTTCTCTGCAGTAAATAACTTCTGAAATATTTAGATTTTTTTTTGCGGCTCCTTTTTGCTAATGTGCGTCTTAGAGTGCTTGATAAGGGTGGGAGAGGGGTCTAAATGCAAGATAACATTGAGGGTCTTTATTTTGGCCACTATAGAGACAATCAAACTGTAATCCTAATAAGCACATTAAAGCAGCTAATTAATATGCATAAACTGCTCATTTGCATATAAATGCAGCAACAGCCTCATGGAATTTCCCAGGATTGATTCACTATAGAAAAAAATGGATAACGCAGTTTTAGCTGCCACATTGCCATTATGCGGCTAGACTCTTCACTTAAAGTCTCCTCCTCCTCCTTCTCAGTAAATAGATGAGCAGAAACCAACATGAAAGGTATCACCAATTACAACCAACCTTCCTGGGGCCAATACAGCAATCAATACTTGTACTGATGTAGACATTACATTAGCCACATATTAATGCAGTAAAGAAATTGGCAATCTCTTAGCTAAGCACCAGACACTGCCAAGGATGGACTGAGATCCGAACAAGAAAAGAAAATGCACTACCTGTAATCAGAATGTGAGGAATGTATATAACGTATTTATCGGCGTATAACACGCACCGGCGTATAACACGCACCTCATTTTAAGAAGGAAATTTCAGGAAAAAAAAAACATTCAAATAAAGAACTTTGAAGCAAAATCCTCAACCTCAACCTCCCTCCTCATCCTCCCTCCTCAACCCCCTCCTCAAACCCCCCATCTTCAACCCCCTCCTCCATCCCCCCATCCTCATCCTCCTTCCTCAACCCCCCTCCTCAACCCCCCTCCTCATCCTCAACCTCCCTCCTCATCCTCAACCCCCTCCTCAACCTCCCTCCTCATCCTCCCTCCTTAACCCCCCCATCCTCAACCCCCTCCTCAACCTCCCTCCTCAACCCCCCCATCCTCAAATTTTTGACGGGCAAGTCACTAGTTACATATATAACATATATAGATTTTGTGGCCCTGCAACAATCTTTTTTTTCATAATTTGTGTAGATACTCTATATATATTGGATTTACCTTCTGGGACTAGTCTATAGATACATGGACATATATATATTTATGTGGTATTGAAACACTGATTCTCATAATCATATATATTTTTTGTATTGATATTGTGTCTTTTAACTTAATCTATCTGGGTCCATCTGTCTGTCTGTCTGTCTGTCTAGGTCTCCTGGCACAATCCATCCTACGCTATGCTTATAGCTGTGTGTTTTTTCTGGGAAATCTGTGTTTTTTAACTTATTTTTAGACATTCAAATAGGAACACTGATGTGCTATTCATTATCTGTATTATTATTATTATTATTATATATACTAGGAAATTGCCCATCAAAAATGACGGGATTAAAATTGTGTGAGGCTTTTGGTCCTCTGAGCATCTTCAGCGCTCATCGCAAGCCTTGCGCTGAGCGCCATCAGCGCTCATTGTGAGCCTCTCCCCCCGTTTACTTCAACTTTCCTGCTTTGTACTGATCGCCTTCGACACTCATCGCGAGCCCCACGCAGAGCGCCTTTCGTGCTCATTGCAAGCCTCTCCCGCTCTCGGTGCTCATTGTCAGCCCTGCAATGAGGGCCTATTGTATGGGCGGCTCTTTGCAGGTTTCGTTAACCTGCAACTTTTGTGCTTGGGAACGCCATGTGTCTCTTCCTACCATCTCCTCCCTGTCCCTTCCCTGTGTCTTTCTCCTCTGTATGTCTGCTAAATGTTTGTGTGGCGCAGTGACTGCCGTTGGTTTTATTTAAGTCCTGCGTGCCTGTCGTTGTTGGTGTAAGTGTTACTGTCTTTGCCGTTGTGTATTTTATAAGTCCCGCGTGCCTGGCTTTGCTCAGCCTCGTTCTCATCCAGTTTCAGAATGTTTATGTTTTTCATCCGCCATTTTTTGCCTTGCGAAAACCCCCAAATATGGCTCAAATTTGCTTGCAACCTCACCCCCAGCCTTCCTGGCTCTCCCCCGGTGCTGTGAATGAGTGTGTTATTATATTTGTTAAATTACTTTGTTTGTTTTTGGGGTTTTTAGAGATACGCACTTGGCTCGCAGTTGCGACATGCCTCAACTGCTCGCCTCGCTTTGCAGTCATTGCAGCCTAAGTCCCGCGTGCGTCGATGGCTCGCCTCTCTTCGCAAGGCTCTCTCTATATATATATACCCAATGCCATTGCCATTTTACATCTGTCACTCTCCTGTCTCAAACATCAACCTTACCTTCTAGATTGTAAGCTCTTTGGATTATGGACCTCAATTCTGTTGCCCTATTGTATTGTATTACTACTTTTTTTGCATAGTTAACTCGTTTCCGACTTTCCGTGACCTCATGACTCACCAGGGCATCTTTATGTCCATAGTCATGATCATCCACTTGGTTTTCATGGCATAGATACTGGAATGGGTTGCCAGTTCCTTCTCCAGTGGGCCACAGCATACAGCTCCTGGTATTCCTAGGTGGTTTCCCATCCAAGTACTGACCAGGCCAAACCCTGCTTGGCTTCAGAGTGGTGTGATCGCTTGGTTCCCGGAGTGGGATCAAACACAGGTTGAAGCAGTTGAAAGCACCGAATCCTTACTATACTTTTCTTTATAATGTCAGAGGCAATGCTTTTAACTTGATAAAGAGAGGTCTACCCTCAAAACGTACTCACGCTAAATAAAATGTTTATCCAATAAAAAAAGGTATCACTATATAATGCAAAACTCTGATTATTCACACACACACACACACACACACATATATATATATATATATATATATATATATAGTGGAAAGTTGTCCTTTAGCCTAGGAAGCAAGAGCTCCTAAAATCTTTACTGCTGGCACCTATCTATCTGTCTATTTATCTATTTATCTATCTATCTATCTATCTATCTATCTATCTCTCTGTATCTATCTATCTATCTATCTATCTATCTTTCTGTATCTATCTATCTATCTATCTATCTATCTTTCTGTATCTATCTATCTATCTATCTATCTATCTTTCTGTATCTATCTATCTATCTATCTATCTATCTATCTATCTGTCTGTCTGTCTGTCTGTCTATCTATCTATCTATCTATCTATCTATCTATCTATCTTTCTGTATCTATCTATCTATCTACTCATAACCTAGAAATAATATATAATATTCTGTAAGACAGTGGAGTGATAGTGGTATTCTGTCTGTCTCTCTATGTTAGGAATATAGACCCATATATTTGTCTACAATCTATGTATGTACTGTATATATATTTATGTCTCATCAAACACATTTTTAACCCTCTAGATTCTTTGCAGTAAAATGGGTGCCCCTCTTGTCTCCTTCCCCTTTTTGTCCCCTGGCTGTACCTTGTGCCAGAATTTAATCAACTGCAAGGTCTGATCTGACTGCAAGGTAATGGCTGTAATAAAGCGAGCGGCTCATCTGCAGCGAGAGGATGAGCCATGAGCACTGATTACAGAGTGATTTGTTATACCGGGCCCAGCACTGTCAGTGTGTGCTACTGAGCCTGGGACTACTTCTATATACAGTGTATGCAGAGCTGGGGGGCTGTATATAGGGGCTGGGGCTGTATATAGGGGCTGTATATAGGGGCAGGGGGCTGTATACAGGGGCAGGGGGCTGTATATAGGGGCTGTATATAGGGGCAGGGGGCTGTATACAGGGGCAGGGGGCTGTATACAGGTGTTGTATAAAGGGGATGATGCTGTATACAGGGTATGGGGGCTATTTACAGGTGATGGGGGCTGTGTACAGGGGCTTGTGGGGCTGTATACAGGGGCTGTATTTAGGGGCTATAGATAGGGGCTGGGGGCTGTATATAGGAGCTGGGATATGTATATAGGGGCTGTGGCTGTATACAGGGGCAGGGGGCTGTATACAGGTGTAGGAAACTGTATACAGGGGCAGGGGGCTGTTTACGGGTGTAGGAAGCTGTATACAGGGGCTGGGGGCTGTATAAAGGGGATGAGCCTGTATACAGGGGATGGGGGGCTGTATACAGGGGCTGGATGTAGGGGCTGGGGACTGTATACAGGGGCTGGGGACTGTATATAGGGGCTGGGGGCTGTATATAGGGGCTGGGGGCTGTATATAGGGGCTGGGGACTGTATACAGGGGCTGGGGACTGTATACAGGGGCTGGGGGCTGTATACAGGGGCTGGGGACTGTATATAGGGGCTGGGGACTGTATACAGGGGCTGGGGGCTGTATATAGGGGCTGGGGGCTGTATACAGGGGCTGGGGACTGTATATAGGGTCTGGGGGCTGTATACAGGGGCTGGGGGCTGTATACAGGGATTGGGGACTGTATACAGGGGCTGGGGGCTGTATACAGGGGCTGGAGACGGTATATAGGGGCTGGGGACTGTATACAGGGGCTGGGGGCTGTATACAGGGGCTGGGGACGGTATATAGGGGCTGTATACAGGGGCTGGGGGCTGTATACAGGGGTTGGGGACGGTATATAGGGGCTGGGGGCTGTATACAGGGGCTGGGGGCTGTATACAGGGGTTGGGGACTGTATACAGGGGCTGGGGGACTGTATACAGGGGCTGGGGGATGTATACAGGGGCTGGGGACGGTATATAGGGGCTGGGGGCTGTATACAGGGGCTGGGGGCTGTATACAGAGGATGGGGTCTGTATACAGGGGCTGGGGGCTGTATATAGGGGCTGGGGACTGTATATAGGGGCTGGGGACTGTATACAGGGGCTGGGGACTGTATATAGGGGCTGGGGACTGTATACAGGGGCTGGGGACTGTATATAGGGGCTGGGGACTGTATACAGGGGCTGGGGGCTGTATACAGGGGATGGGGTCTGTATACAGGGGCTGGGGGCTGTATATAGGGGCTGGGGACTGTATATAGGGGCTGGGGACTGTATACAGGGGCTGGGGGCTGTATACAGGGGCTGGGGACTGTATATAGGGGCTGGGGACTGTATACAGGGGCTGGGGGCTGTATATAGGGGTTGGGGACGGTATATAGGGGCTGGGGACTGTATACAGGGGCTGGGGGCTGTATACAGGGGATGGGGTCTGTATACAGGGGCTGGGGGCTGTATATAGGGGCTGGGGACTGTATATAGGGGCTGGGGACTGTATACAGGGGCTGGGGGCTGTATACAGGGGCTGGGGACTGTAT